>SJYA01001045.1:962197-1085718 GCA_006410615.1 Neotragus moschatus | reverse complement strand
CCCCCACCCCGCCACTTGGTGGGTTTTTTATTTAATTATTTTTGGCTGCACTGTGTCTTTGTCGCTCTGCTAGGGCTTTCTCTAGTTGCAGTGCGAGGGCCTCTCGTTGCAGAGGTTTCTTTTGTTGGGGAGCACAGTCTCGAGGTACGAGGGCTATAGCATTTGTGATGTAGGGGCTCGGTAGTCCAGGCTCACAGGCTCCAGAGTACAGACTCAATAGTTACGGCACATGGGCTTAGTTGCTCCTCGGCATGTGGGATCTTGCCTGACCAGGGACTGAACTTGTGTCTCCTGCATTGGCAGGCAGATTCTTAACCAATGGACCACCAGAGAAGTCCCGCAGTTTTATTAGTCAAGAGTGGATTTGAACTCTGTAAGATACAGCCCTTATCCTAGGAGATGTTACTGCTATAGAATTTGAAGCTACTTAAAGTGTGTTTGGAAAGAGGAGACAGAGGAAGAGTAAGGTATGAACTGAATAAACACTCGAAAATGTGAGCATTCTAGGTTTCTTGAAAATGCTATAAGCTTTGTTGTGGCTCCAGGCAGTTACAGTGCTTTCCATCTGTAAGAGTTTTCTCTGGTTTACAAAGGGTTTTCCCATGTGCTCTTTCAACTTGGTTCTGTGAGGCAGATGGATGATGGTACTAGTTCCAGGTCTGTAGATCAGTACCGAGGCTCATGCACGTTGAAGGGTCATCGCTGATGATTCAGTCTGTAAGTGGGAGAGTAAGGCCCAGACTCAGATATATGATTCTTGATTGAGGACACGTTCTCAGCTTGATTTGCTACAGATGTGTAAAATACAGCTATGACCATGTCAGTCAGAGGGCCTTTATAACAGGCTCTGGTAACACAGCACTGTCCCCAAATAGCTCTGTGATATTAGGCAGAGCTCTTTATTTCTTTGGGTGTCAGTTTCCTCATAGAAAAATGAGGATGGGCACCAACTCACTGTAGGAGTAAGTATCTAAGAAGCTCGTAGATGTTGCCACACTTGGGGAGGACTCCATAAAGGCCATAAAGGCCCACGCTGTCCTCCACGGCAGCCCTGAGAGCCCAGGAAGAAGCTGCAAGACTCAGAGAGCTTTTCACCCCCGATGTCTGTAAGTCCTTGATGATGGGCAGTAGTTTCGTGGAAGGGGGTGACAGAGCAAATATCAAAAACACCAAAAACAGCTTGCTAGTGTCGTTACCGCCCCTCAGCTACTATGGGCAGTGTTAAATCTATGGATTCACTGCTATGGTAACCCAAGTAGTTCAGGCTGCAGACTCAGAAACAAAACCAAGACAAAACCGCTTTTAAGGAGAAAGGTGGTAAATTTGCCAGATACAGATTTTTTTTTTTTAAACTAGCAGAAGGACTTCCCTGGTAGTCCAGTGGTTAAGAGTCCAAGCTCCCAATATAGGGGTATAGGTTCAGTTCCTAGTCAGGGAATCCACAGGACATGGCCAGAAAAGATAGAAATTTTTAAAAAGGAAAATGAACTAAAGAAGTGAATTTCTTATCGCTTCTCGGCCTTTTGGCTAAGATCAAGTGTAGAAGTGAATTTCTGTTTAATAGATAACTCTAAATATACATTAAGATCACCAGATTTTTGCAGATGCTAACTGATTTAAAGATGACACTCAAAAATTGTTGCCAGTCTTCCCTGGTGGATTAATGATAAAGAATCTGCCTGCCAAGGTGGGAGAAACGGAATTCAATCCCTGGTCTGGGAAGATTCCATATGTCACGGGGCAACTAAATCCACGTGCACCAACTACCGAGTCAGTTCTCTACAGCCCGAGCTCCACAAGAGAAGGTGCCGCAGTGAGAAGCCAGTTCACTACAGCTAGAGAGTAGCCACCACCGTCCTCAGCTAGAGAACAGCCCTTGCAGCAACAAAGACCCAGCACAGCCAAAAACAGAAACAAATAAGTAAATAAAAGAAATACACTGTTGCCACTCTCAGAAAGAGATTGCTATTGCTACTGCTAAGTCACTTCAATCCTGTCCAGCTCTGTGCAACCCCATAGACAGCAGCCCACCAGGCTTCCCCGTCCCTGGGATTCTCCAGGCAAGAACACTGGAGTGAGTTGCCATTTCCTCCTCCAGTGCATGAAAGTGAAAGGTGAAAGTGAAGTCACTCAGTCATGTCCGACTTAGCGACCCCATGGACTGCAGCCTACCAGGCTCCTCCATCCGTGGGATTTTCCAGGCAAGAATACTGGAGTGGGGTACCATTGCCTTCTCCACAGAAAGAGGTTCGAGGCTAGCTAATGGTTAAAAAACTGAGTTTAAAAGTTCCAAAGCTTTAATAATCCCTTAGTGATGCCGTAATTTTTTTTTCACAGCACATCTAGCCCAAAAGAAATGCCTACGAGTTTTCAATTAAACTGTTAGGTCCTAACAACCTAATAGTAATAGTTTTCATCATGTCCAACAGATGTTGATGTGTTCCCTTGCAAATTTAAAAGATCCTGCAGTACCCTTGTAAGTCGAGTTGCCTGGTTAAATTTTAATTTCAAATAATCATTTCTTTACTGCAGGTTTTTCTCAAATATTGTATTTGACATACACTAAAAACTATTCAGTATTTATCTGAAGTTCAAATTTAACTGATGTCAGATGTCCTGTATATTTATCTTTTAAACTGTCCCAGTAAATTCACTCCTCAGGGTGCCTTAAGACCAAAGGGAAAAGGGGCAACAGAGGCTGAGGTGGTTAGAAAGCATCACTGACTCAATGGACATGAATCTGTGCAAACTCCAGAAGGTAGTGGAGGACAGAGGAGCCTGGTACACTGTACTTCATGGAGTCACAAAGAGTTAGACATGACTTAGCAACTGAACAACAACGAAAGGCTACCTTGGCACTGAGTTTGGAAACCATGTCCCTAGAGCCCTAAACCAGTTTTTTAAATGTAAAATTTCATTTGTTAATATTTTGGATTAGTAAATTATATACATGATTTTTTCAAACAATGTTTTAAAAAGCTAATCAAAATTACCAAGTTATTTTGTGGCTGAGTTTGTGAGTGAAGAGTTTTAGGTTATGAAGAGTGGGATTTGTGTTGACTAATGAAAAGTCTGGCCTGTGCGTGCTGAGTATTGAGTTTCCCTAGTTCACCTGAGGTCACTTGAGCAAAACTCAAGTGTCAGACCAAAGCCTCTGGTACCTTCCTTGGACTTGATTTAGCAGCTAAAGCAAACAAAGTCATATTGGCTTTTTTTTTTTTAGTCCAATTTTTTTGGACTCCTATTCATAATTATAAGCACTCATTAGGACTAGAATTCCTTCCATTTAACTACAGAAATAGTAATTCATAACGAGGAGCAAATCTGGAAGCCTTCATCACTTTGACATTCAGGTGCCGACCTAACCATGAAATGGCAACATTTTTCTTTTAGAACACTCAGTGGATATGCTGTACACTTTTGCCAATTGCTCACGACTGAACTTGATCTTTGGTCTAAATGCATTACTACGAACTGCAGATATGCACTGGGACAATTCCAATGCTCAGTTACTCCTGGACTACTGTTCTTCCAAGAATTATAACATTTCTTGGGAACTAGGCAACGGTAAGTGCCTCCCACCTCCAGAAACATTTCAATAATAAGGACATTCCCCTTTGGCATTATTTGTTCCTATTTACGACCTTTTAAATAATAGTAAATATGACTTTTCTCTTGGAATATTTGTATAAGTGCTCAGTGGTATAAGTTTGGAATTGTGGCAGAAAACTCCTTACGTAGCCCAGATGTTATTGCTCATCCCAGTCTACATTTGAGCACTTCCACAGCTCCCTTGCCTGCCAATGCAGGAGATTGTAAGAGATGAGGGTTCAATCCCTGGGTCGGGAATATCCTCTGGAGGATGAAATGACAACCCACTCCAGTATTCTTGCCTGGAGAAGCTCTTGGAGAGAGCACCCTAGCAGGCTACCGTCCATGGGGTCACAAAGAGTTGGACACGATTGAAGAAACTTAGCGCACGCACACACAGCTCCCTGATTCCTTTGAGATCTTTGGGGTCGCTTGGCAGGTTGGACTCAAGCAGTTTGCTTCTACCTTTCCATCCCTTCCTCTGTTCTCCGCTTGTCATTTAATCTCGGCAACCCCATCCTGACATTCATCATAGGTTCAAGCTAGAAGTTCCAGGACAGAGTTCCCTCTGGGTCAAGCTCTTGAGTGTCTCCTTCTTCATTCTTTTTTTGCGAGGAAGTTATAAATTCTAATTAAAGTGGGTCTTCTCTGGTGGCTAAGATGGTAAAGAATTCTTCCTGCAATGCAGGAGGCCTGGGTTCCATATCTGGGTGGGGAAGATCCTCTAGAGAAGGAAATGGCTGCTGCTGCTGCTAAGTCGCTTCAGTCCTGTCTGGCTCTGTGCAACCCCATAGACAGCAGCCCACCAGGCTTCCCCGTCCCTGGGATTCTCCAGGCAAGAACACTGGAGTGGGGTGCCATTTCCTTCTCCAGTGCATGAAAGTGAAAAGTGAAAGTGAAGCCGCTCAGTTGTGTCTGACTCTTAGCAACCTCATGGACTGCAGCCCACCAGGCTCCTCCATCCATGGATTTTCCAGGCAAGAGTACTGGAGTGGGTTGCAACGAAGGCAATGGCAACTCACTCTAATATACTTGCCTGGAGAATTCCATGGACAGAGGAGCTTGGTGGGTACAATCCACGGGGTTGCAAAGAGTCAGACACAACTGAGTGACTAACACTTTCACTTTTAAAGTGCTAATTAGCCACGTTCATTGAAGCATTTACAGTGCTTTGTCTATACATCAGCTAGTGGAACTGAACATAAAATGGAAAGTGAGATGGTGAATACAGTTTTGACCTTCTTTTCATAGATGACCAAAGAGGCACAAAAAGTGTTAGCTAAATATATAGCTGTGTGCATACATCTGTGCTTAGTTGCTCAATCATATCCAACTCTTTGTGACCCCATGGACTGTAGCCCACTGGGCTCCTCTGTCCATGGGATTCTCCAAGGCAAGAATACTGGAGTGGGTTGTCATTTCCGCCTCAAGAGGATCTTCCCAACCCGGGGATTGAACCCATGTCTCCTGTCTCCTACATTGAAGGCAGATTCTTTACTTATAACGCTAGGCAATTATGAGTTCGAGAAATCTTAGAGGAGTTAGGATTTGAACCCAGGCAGTCTGGCTCTAGAATGAGGTCATTGCTCTCTTGAGACTTCTGTTCTGGAGGTAAGGAGTCAGACCTACCAGAAAGCAAGCAAAGAAGTGATACACATCTATAGTGGGATGTGTTATGATAAAGTCTAGCCACAGATTTGGGGGCTTGGTGGCTAAGGATAACTAACAAGGTGAAGCACTGAAGCAGAATGGAAGGATAGAGGCAACCATATCTTAGCTAGATGCTGCTGACCAGGCTTCCTGCAGCAACTGTGTGAACCATAGGTCATCCTTACCTGTCTCTGTACATCCCTGCCTCCCAACTTTCCTACCCTAACCTACCCGTCCCCAAGTCCCTCTGCTCTTCAGGGCAAGATAAAACAGTGATGTCATCGTGTGTCCCTCTTCCTTGGGCTCCATTTTGCAAAGAGAAGGTCTGGTTTTCAGGGTAAAGGAGAAGAGTAAAATAATTTGGGAAGTAGAGTAGACATTTCCTGTGCCTTCCTCCCATCTCTTCAGTTTTGTCACTTCCAGATTCACTTCATAGATAATTTGCCCTTATAATTCTCAATAAGACTTTTTTTTAAGAATTTATCTTTATTTTTATCTGCTATTAAGATAACTTTGGACATTATACAGGCAATACAGAGCTTCAAAAAATTCTAATTATTGAAGACACATGCGTATGGCATTTCACAGATAAACAATATAAGCTCAATAAGACTTTTAATTACATTGTAGAAATGGGTTTTTAAATGCCTTCTCCTCGCACAATCCTTTTAAAAGTAAATTAGGCTGTTAAATACTGGATACAGACCATTTCCTGAATATCCATTGGTTTAATATACTCATCATTAATTTCCAACTGTTTTACTACCCCCTCATACTTCAGTTAAATAACTTAAATTTTTGTTTTCTTGTAATATCTTCTTTATAACTAGATATTTTACCTTTCTTGGCTTTGGATTCTAAGTTTTTGTAATGTGAAAAAAGCTCTGTTGCTTTTATGTTCGCTTCTAAATAGAAAAAAATTCTAGGTGAGCGTTTATTTTGAGAATTGCTCTTTCAGAACCTAACAGTTTCCAGAGGAAAGCTGGTATTTTCATCAATGGACGGCAGTTAGGAGAAGATTTTATTGAGTTGCATAAACTGCTAAGAAAATCTGCTTTCAAAAATGCAAAACTCTATGGTCCTGATATTGGCCAGCCTAGAAGAAGTACCGTTAAGATGCTGAAGAGGTAAGAGCTAGAGGGGGCAGAACCACTTTTCTTAAAAATATTTTTCTTCGGTGGAGAATCCTCAATAAACCACCTGTTATTAAATAACCTTTGGACTTCCCTGGTGGTCCAATGGTTAAGATTCTGCACTTCCATTTCAGGGGGGCCCGGGTTTGGTCCCTGGTCAGGGAAGTTCCACGTGCCACATGGTACAGCCAATAAATAAGTAAGCCATTTTGTTGCCTGACTAGATGGTTTACCGAAAGAGCAAACACTGACTGGCTCAGAATATCAAAGATTTGCAGGCAAATGGCACCTGTGATTAAAAATTTGCATTAGAATTAGGAAGTTTGTGTTGCTTTATCCTAAAGTAGTAATCAGCCCATTTCTAGGGAAAATAACTTGTGTGCATATATTATCCATATAAGAATTAAGTAATAATATAATACATTTTTTTTTCTAGTTTCCTAAAAGCTGGGGGAGAAGTGATTGATTCAGTTACATGGCATCAGTAAGTACGTCTCCTACTGTTAATACTAAGAAAGTATAGCTAGCTTTACTTATGATCTAGTTTTCAAAACAGTGTTTTCATTAAGTGCTAACTGACTTTATGGTGTCTCAAGTAGCATTGTACTAGGATTTTAATATTAATAAAGCAAAAATTTTAACTAATTTCAAGTAACATGGTGGTTTCTACAAGATCAAAGCACACTTTCATTTAAGTCATGGAACAGATAAGTGGCTAAAATGAATATACTTGCCAATGAATGGATAACCCACAATACCTACACTTGTGACTATGTTTTCTCGAGACAGAATAACTGGTCTCCTCCCATCTTATTCTCTCCTTAGTAGAACCTCTGCCTTTTTTTTTTTTTTTTTAATAGCACAGGGGTGGGAAGAAGTAGAAAGGAGGACAAAGGTTGCTAGTTAACTGAAAAGCAGAAAGTAAAGTTTGATATTTCTTCCTGAATATTTTCTGAATAATTCAGCTACTATGTGAATGGGCGAATTGCTACCAAAGAAGATTTCCTAAACCCTGATATACTGGACACTTTTATTTCATCTGTGCGAAAAACTTTCCAGGTAATAGTCTTTTTTTCCCCCTCTCTTTTTAATGTAAAACCAAAGTACTTTGCAGTCTAGCTAGTCCTAAATTCTGTGGGTATATAAATTTACATGTTTTTCCAGTTTTAGAGAACAGGCACTAGGTCTTATTTACCTTCAGTTCCTTCCTCTTGTGTCTTACCCATATATATTGATTAGAAATTAAAAATACTTCCCACAGCCATTTGGCAGAATAAACTCTCATAGTCTGTAAGAATGGGGTTATTTGCATTCCTTCCACACCTAGTATTCCAATAGAAGTTAATTGCCCAAAACCTAAATGACTGTGAACATACTTTATAACTGTATAGGATGGTGGGTCTTGGGAATGCAAGGTTTTGAATGTGGAGTAATCTTTAGCATCATATTTGGTCCTCTCACTTGCAATTACAAAGGAGACTTTTCTGTTCCATAGATTGTTGAGAAGATCAGACCCCACAAGAAGGTTTGGTTAGGAGAGACCAGTTCTGCATTTGGGGGTGGAGCACCCTTGCTGTCCAACACCTTTGCTGCTGGCTTTATGTGAGTGAGCCTGCACTTGTCTCAGGATATAGTACTCTCCTGTTCTTCTATTCAGCTGAAATGACTCATCGGCCAAAAATCAAGGACAATTTCTATGGCAGAACTCCAAAATTCATGCCAGATTTTTTCAATAAAATGATTTACTAAATTAGCTGGACATCTTTAATGCATGCCACAGATTAATCATTGTATGAATGAACTGCTTTAGAAGTTTTGTTCCTTAATTATGGCCCATAACGATGTGAAGCATTCCTTTCTCTAAAGAAGTACCTGGTAAAAGAGTGTATCAAGAACCTGGACCGTGAGAAGGATACTGAGTACCTATAGCTCTATTCATAGATTCTCAAGACCATTTAGAGCCTGGAAGTAGGAGGTCACACCAGAGGGGCTGCCAATGAATTTAAAGATTTACTAAATCACCACCTTGTCCAACCTCCACAAACTTCATTGCTTGAAAACCAACTTGCTTACCTACATTCTATTACTTGGTTAACGCTCTTAACCTGATGTTCTGTATCCTCACTGAGCTTTATTCTCTTTCCTCTCCTACCCTCATTCTTAGACGCCCCGAATAAGGCACACATCTTTATCCTTATGTAGGGGCAAGAGGAACAGAGAAAACAGTGGAAGTGTTTGTTTTGCCACTAAATAAAGATGGAGAGGAGTTCCCTGGTGGTCCTGTGGTTAGGACTTTGCCTTCTAGTGCAGGGGGTGTGGGTTCAATCAACATGTCTCTAGATCAAAAACCAATCTCCAGTCCAGGTTCGATGCATGAGACAGGGTGCTCAGGGCTGGTGCACTGGGATGACCCAGAGGGATGGGATGAGGAGGGAGGTGGGAAGGGGGTTCAGGATGGGGAACACATGTACACCCATGGATGATTCATGTCAATGCATGGCAAAAACCACTACAATATTGTAATTAGCCTCCAATTAAAATAAATAAAAATTAAATTAAATTAAAAAAGAAAAACAAACATGTAAAACAGAAGCAATACTGTAACAAGTTCAATAATGACTTTAAAAATGGTCCACATTAAAAAAAAAAAGATGGAGGAAAGAGGTGTCCATAGAAGCTTATTATTTTGCATTTCACTGACCACCAGCAACCTTTACTTCTATCCTCAACATGGGGATGCAGGTGGAGAGGTGATGGGTGGGAGGGTGCAAATGGATCCAACAGGACGGAGAACAATTGTCCATATTGCCTAATTGTCTATAGTTGTGGGCATCTATGGCTTTGTAGACGCTGTCCTACCTTGATAGGGACTCCTATGGCATATTAATAGTCTTCAAGACTTTGTTGTCATGCAGAAGTGTGAGCTCACAGAAAGAAAAGGATAGTCTCTATTTCACCAGAATGTCTTACTCATGACTAATACCACTTTTCTGGTTTTCTATCAACTCTTCCCACATGGAGGAATAAATCAGAATAGTGTAGAGGTAAAATGGGGTTATTTTGGTTTCCAAATCTGAAGAAAGCTTGGCCTCACTCTGTTCCAGGTGGCTGGATAAATTGGGCCTGTCAGCCAGAATGGGCATAGAAGTGGTGATGAGGCAAGTGTTGTTTGGAGCCGGAAACTACCACCTAGTGGATGGAAATTTTGAACCTTTGCCTGTAAGTGACCATTATTTTCCTATTATTGTGAGTTGTTTAAAGTCTACTGAGGTCCCTCATTTTAAGCTTTTATGAGGAGTCAATTCTCTCGTTAAATTCAGCGCTCTTAGTAAGTAGCCAAACCATGGAAAGGTGGACTGGAAGAAATCTTAGAAGAAACCCACTGTAACATTTTTGTGTCTCAAGAAATTGAGACCCAGAAATAATGATTTCAGTGTGAGTCACTGGGGCCATGTCATGAGATTTTTTTAAAAAGAGGGGTAATTTGAAATTTTATGGCTTCAATTTTACATGATAACAAACTTGTATTTATCAAAGTTGAAATTGCCATTAGTATCCACAGTTTCAAAACGTTTTTATGTCATGAAATCATCATTTATTTAACTTTTAGATAAGCTAGTACCATGTATTTGTTCAAAAATATCACCCTAAGATTGGCTATTTTATTAATAATATTTAAGATATTTATGAATAAAGTCTCATTTCCACCCTATCTCCAGCTACATCTGGTGCTAAATCAGGAACTGTAGCCTTCCATATAAAAACCTTGAAGGTATATATATGAATAGTATAGATATAGCTCTGAGAAGTATGACCTTGATTTTTGTTGTCTAAAATAGCATTTGAGAATATCTGTTTTCTAAGAATAATTCCTACGGGAATTATTTGAACACTGTAGGAAAGCTAAGAAGGTCTGCAAAAAGCACATGCCAAATATAAGCTAGGCTTTTGTGGTTTATAGATATCCCCCTAAAATTGATTTTACTCTACAGTGGTCCAAGCTCATGGAGCACACTGTTCATAATAAAACGTTTCTACAAAATGGAATCTCTTCCCCAAGTCATTTATAAAATGAGTTAAACCAAGTATGATCATTTCATTGAACAAATATCCAAAATCTACTACTGGCCATTTCTTAAATGGACCTTGAACAAGGAAGTGAAGTTAATAATTTCTTCACAATGTGCTCTAAGTACAATATCTAGAAATTAGCTACCTTACCCTGTTACTCTTTATAAATAATCCCAACTATTTATAATGTTGTCTAAAGCTTCAAACACAAACTTTTGACTTAAGAATTCTTTGTATATATGCTAAATATATTTCTTCCACAAGGTTTACAAGTCAGCTAGAAAAACTTGAAAGGGTAAATGGTACCACTGACATCTGCAGGATCCTAGGGAATCAGCCTTAAACCTCTTGTACATATCTGTTTTCTTATTCGATCTGCATAACAGTCCTGGAAGGTGGCAACACAGGTGTCTTAGATTCATTTTTCTATTTATTAATTGTTTAATTGGAGGATAATTTCTTTATAATGTGCTGGTTTTTGATGTACAACAATGCAAATAAATCATAATTTTATATGTGTGTGTGTATATATATATCCACTCTCTTTTGAGCCTCTCTCTCTCCTTCCTTCCCACCCCCCTAGGTCATCCCAAGACGCCAGGCTGGACTCCCCATTTTTCAAATGTTGTTGTTGTTCAGTGGCTAGGTTGTTTCCTATTCTTTGTGACCCATGAACTGCAGCACGCCAGGCCTCCCTGTCCCTCACTATCTCCTGGAGTTTGCTCAAACTCATGTCCATCGAGTCAGTGATGCCATCCAACCATCTCATCCTCTGTTGTCCCTTTCTCCTCCTGCCCTCAATCTTTCCGAGCATCAGGATGTTTTCTAATGAGTCGGCTCTTTGCATCAGGTGGCCAAAGTACTGAAGTTTCAGCTTCAGCATCAGTCCTTCCAATGAATATTCGGGGTGGATTTGCTTTTTCATTTCTCACACAGGGACATTCAAATTAAGGGATGCTTGTGGGATTTGCTGGAGGTCACACTGTCTTGTTGTTATTCTAAAGAATTCTGTACAAATCCTGGCTCTGAACCTGCTTGCTTTCTGTCCACCCACCCACCTCCCCTCACAGAGCCGTGCTAAAGTTCTGTCTCTTTTGAAAGCATTTAATTGATTCTTCTCTGTAAAATCTTAAGTCTCCAGTGTAAAATCTTAAGCAGAGAAACAAAAGCTGTTTGCCTATTAAGTCTGCTTTATCTCAGTTCAAGGGCTTCCCTGTGGCTCAGCTGGTAAAGAATACGCCTGCAATGTGGGAGACCTGGGAGAAAGGGTTGACGTGTATATATCTCGTGAATTAAAAAATAACTTTCTTATTATGAAAAATTTCAAAGTAAAGGGAAAAATATATGAAGCCCTAATCTTGTTTAATCCATAATCCTACCAATCCCTCAGCTCCCACTCGCTGGATTACTTGTAAGCAAACCTCAGGTATATCATTTTATCTGTAAGTATTTCAGTACGTTTCTCCTTTGGAAACACATAACACAATATAATTATCACACTTTAGAATACTGACAATAACTTCTCAATATCATTAAATATTTAGTCAGTGTTTCGCATTTTCCTTACTATCTCAACTGTCTTTAGCAGTTGGTTTATTCACATCAGAATCCAAACAAGGTCCATATATTGCATAGATTATGTCTCTTTTTTAAACATTTATTATCTCTTAAGCCTGTTAATCTTTAACTTCTCCCTCCCTCTCTCTTTTTTTTTATCCCTTGGAATTGATTAATTAAACAAACCAGGTAATTTTTTCTATAACGTTTTCCACATTCTGCATTTTACTAAGGTTTCAGAGGCAGTTGTTTTAGTCTGTTCAACAGATAGAGGTTTTTATCTTTCAAACTTGGCTTTGGATGTGTATATGTGTATGTGAGTGTGTGTGTATCTAAAATTTTTGCTTTGAGTTTTGAATTCTTGGATGACAGACAACACAGAAGATTTAAACTGCCTCTGAGCAATCGGTTATATTCTTGAGATCTATCTCCTAGCGGACATAGCCCTCTGAGTCATGGAAATATAGTCCTCTGGTGATGAACAGCAGCAACAAGATACTGCCCTCAGATTCACAGTGGCAACACAGACCAAAAGATGAATCCTTTTTAAATACCTCCAGGATAACAATCACACTGCTTGTAGGATAGCTATTTGTTTGACACTGTTTTTGTTAAAAAGTAAGTAAAGATCTATTTTGTCTCTCCCTTCCCCAATCACTCCAACTAGGATTATTGGCTCTCTCTTCTGTTCAAGAAACTGGTGGGCAACAAAGTGTTAATGGCAAGTGTGAAAGGTCCAGACAGAAGCAAACTTCGAGTATATCTTCATTGCACAAACATCAACCAGTAAGTGTGTAACACACCCTTTACCAGTCAACAAGTTTTAATAAGTAAGCACACAACTTCCTTCTCTAACACCCTGCTGTTTTCTGTCTATACAGTGGATCTAAGGTGTCTCATTGTTCTTTCTTTCTTTTCATTCTCATAGTGATATGGTGCCAGAGTCTAGCTAAAAGAAAAAAAAGGTTAAACGTAGGAATTTACAGTCCAGCAAAGATTTGTACAATGATTTGATTAACATAATACATAATAAAAATATATCCTGAATTTAAATAAAGAATAGTACAAATGTAAGCACAGAAAACAGATTTCATACACATGATTAATCAATTGAAGGACTATGGATGAATATAAATATGAATTCATATGAGTGAATAATTATGTGACTATACTTATCATTTTGAATCATATCTGATTAATTTAATAAAGAAGAAAAATTAAAAGGTGACTGATAACAACTCTCATGCTTTCAGAAGTTTTAACCCAGTTTCTGGAATTGAGAGGCCATAGAGATTTTTATAGTACAGTACTCTGGCTTTAGGTAGCAAAAAATATTCCAAAGTTTGAAATTTTTCTCTTCTTAGTTTTAGTTTGTCTTTCCTGATAGAATAATACTAAAATATTAATTTTAGCTACAAAGGCTATCCATGGTTTCCTATTTCACTGAGTGGGAACTCTGTTTTTTGGTNTTCTGGAATTGAGAGGCCATAGAGATTTTTATAGTACAGTACTCTGGCTTTAGGTAGCAAAAAATATTCCAAAGTTTGAAATTTTTCTCTTCTTAGTTTCAGTTTGTCTTTCCTGATAGAATAATACTAAAATATTAATTTTAGCTACAAAGGCTATCCATGGTTTCCTATTTCACTGAGTGGGAACTCTGTTTTTTGGTGAGTGGCCCCATTAGGAATGGTGGGGAATGATTTAGGTGGATAAATTCTGTAAAATGTCGGTAGATTTAACTTTCTTATTTGTGTTGGTCTTTTCATAAGGTTAAAAAAAGTCTTGGTTTATATGGTTTATAGTATGAATTCATATGAGCCCACAAAATTTCCCTTTTATCATTTAACTTTCCTAAGTTTGAACATGTGTAAGCTGACTGACTTCCTCACAAGTCAGTCTGGCAAAGCAGCAAAGATCGCAAAGTGCTGAAGCCCAGAAAATGGTTGTGTAAAGAGCAATATTTTTATCACGTTTTCAAAACAGGACCACATCAGCAGATATTATCATAACTGGCAGATGCAAAGAGGGTGCAGCATCACTAAAAATACTGAAAACATTTAATATTATCTGTGATTATATTGTAACCAACTACTTAATCGCTTAAATTAAATAAACACTTTTACTGAGTTCATGTATTTGCTTTTAGCCCAAGGTATAAAGAAGGAGACTTAACTCTCTATGCCTTAAACCTCCATAACGTCACCAAGCACCTGAAGTTACCACGTCACTTATTTAACAATCAAGTGGATAAATATCTCGTAAAACCTTCAGGACCCGATGGCTTACTTTCTAAGTGAGTAATTTTCTTGGTTCATTTCAAACTTTCACCCAAAGTGAATTTTATTGGTATTTTCCAGAATACTGTGTGTTGACAGGGAGCAAAAGAAAAAAATCAACTATTTCAAGTTCTAACAATTCTTAATATTCAGGAAGTTATATGCAAATACACACTAATACAGGTGTAACTCGTTTGGAGAATCAAAGCAGAAGGATGGGAAGACAAATGGCAGTTATCTTACAGAAATGTTTTCATTTCAAGACAACTTGATGTATGTGCATTTAGATTAGATGCTCCAAAAAAAAATCCTTGGTAATGCAGTCACTAAAGCAAAAATATCTGCATGTAATTGCTATATAAAGGCATAGGAGTTGGTATAAAATATCATGTGTCATGGATGTGATTCTCTTACAGTATCAGAATAGTTTTTTATTGGTTGGAGTGAAGAAAAAGAGTGGTCAGAAATGTGCCTTTTAGGTGAATTATTTAAAGTTGGTTCTTAAACATTTTACTTTTAAAAGCCCATGATTGAATGTGTCTTAAAAAGCTTATCGTCAACAGAATACCCAAGGGACTTCCCCTGTGGTCCAATGGTTAGCACTCCATGCTCCCAATGCAGGGCACCTGCGTTTAATTCCCTGTCAGGCAACTAGATCCCGCATGCTGCAACTAAGAGTTTGCATGCCATAACAAAGACTGAAGATCCTTAAATAGTTTTATAAAACNTTTTTTTTTTTTTTTTAGTTGGAAGTGAATTACTTTACAATATTGTAGTGGTTTTTGCCAAACTAAGGGTCTCTTTTTCCCAATTAGTTGAACCCAATTGATGGTAGAAACATTATCTTTTCTTGTTTGTTATTATCCAATAGAGCCATGTATCCAGTAAATATTTACTGGGAGTTGATTCTGGAAGTACCATGATGAATGTGACACTTGTCTTTACTGAAAGGGCTTATCATTAAACAGGAAACAAATATAAGAAGTAAGAAATTCTACCTATGAACAAGCTGCAGGGTCCATGATGTACATCAAGATTAACCTGAAATATGTCAAAAATGCAAATCTCAGATTGAAACACTTTGATATGTAGAAAAAATCATTGGAAAAAAATCTCAACCTATAAGTAAGTAAAATTTCCTCTAATAAAACTCAAAAAGCAAAACCAGTAAAAATGAATGATTTAAACTTTTTCAAAATGAAGAAGACTTGTTCTTCAAAAGACAGTTTTAAGGTAGGGACACTCCTGTTTATGTGTGAGTGTATAAACATGTATGTGTTTATACATGTTTATATATACATGTTATATGTGCACATTCATGTTTATAGCAGCACTATAGCCAAAAGGTAGAAACATCCCAAATGTGGATGAACAGAAGAACAGATAATTAAAATGTTGCACATATGGGGAAGAGGAAGTGAGGAGTTATTATTTAATGGGTAGAATTTCAGTTGGGATGGCAAAATCATTCTGGATATAAATAATGGTGATGATTAAAAAACAATGGGAATATACTCAGTGCCACTAACTTGTACACCTAAAAATGGTTAAAGTGGTAAATTTTATGTTTTATATATATATATAGAGAGAGAGCCACAAAAAAAGAAAAAAAGCTACCAAAAAAAAAATTTTGAAAGACTGGTTCTTTGAAAAGTACAATCAAAAAACAAGCCCTGAACTAGAAAAGAAAGAATACAAATCACCAACATAGCAATGAAAAGGGTGATCACTTATCATCACAAATCCTATAAACATTAAAAGCATGGAAAAAGAATACTATGAACAATGTCATACCAATAAACTTGACAACTTGGGTGAAATGGACAAGTTTCTTGGAAAATACAACTTGCCAAAATTGACATAAGCAAATCAGAAAATCTGAAAACCCCTGTGCTCTATTAAAGAACCTGATATTGTTACTAAAAAACCTTCCCCAAAAGGAAATTCCAGGGCTAGATAATTTCACTGGAGAATTACATCAAATATTCAAGGATGAATCAACAATCCTAAACAACTTTAACAAAGAATGTATATGGATGTACAGCAATGAAAAGACTCTCAGCATTATTAATCACTAGGGAAATGCAAGCTAAAAACCTCAATAAGATATCACCACATTCATACAGCATAAGTTTACCTATGTGAAATATATGCTTAAGCAATGTAGCATAAGTTTATGCTAGCTTTTACCTACTGAGAGAAGACTTTTATTTATTTTTATTTTTTATTTTTTTTATCTCAGGTGTACATGAGTTCCCAATCTTGAACCCCCTCCCCACCTCCCACTCCACATCAACTCTATTTTTTTTATTTTTTATTTTTATTTTTTTTCTTCTTTTTTTTTGTTTAAATTTTTATTTTTTAGTTTGTTTTGCTTTACAATACTGTACTCATTTTTCCATACATTGACATGAATCAGCCACAAATGTACCTGAGAGACTTTTATAACTCAAAAAATTTCTAGACTTTACCAATATAGCATACGTTTATTTATGTTAAATGTGTGTTAAGTATATGGAGTCTAATAAAAATTGATTTAAATTGTTAATTACTATAGAAGTAACAATAAACCACTCCACTGTTAAATTCTAAAATAATTTTTAAAAAGACAGCTTTATAAAATGAAAAGACAGAAATACTGGGAGGGTATATATGTATTCTCTAAAAATTTTATATACATATATAGGGGACATATATTTTATATGTATCGATACCCAATGTTCTTCAAAAGACAGCACTGAATAAAGGAAAAGATAGCAAAAGGAAAAGTGCACACATATATTGCATATATATATATATTTCCCTGATATTTCTCTCATACATATTGATAAATAGATATCAATTTTGATACAAAATGTATAAATTTTATAATTTATAAAATATAAATATATCAATATAAATTAGTTCAGTCAATCAGTTCACTTGCTCAGTCATATCCAACTCTGCAACCCCATGGACTGCAGCACACCAGGCCCCCTTGTCCATCACCAACTCCCAGAATTTACTCAACCGTCTCATCATCTGTCATCCCCTTCTCCTCCCATCTTCAATCTTTTGCAGCATCAAGATCTTTTCAAATGAGTCAGTTCTTTGTATCAGGTGGCCAAAGTATTGGAGTTTCAGTAAGTCTTCATAAATCAGTTATTTATATCTATATTTATTTATCATATTTATAGATATACTGATATATTGATAAATATATCAATGAGTACCAATATAATTTTATATAAAATAGATAAGAATTCTTAAAACCAATAAAAACCCCAATGTACTAGTACAAAGTAAGAAAAATATTTGGACAGAGACTTCTGTCCAAGTTATAAGAATGACTAATAAGCACACACAAAAAAATGTGTAACAACACTACTTTCCTAAAAAATACAAATTAAAATAATGAGCTATTGCCATGTAGCTCATGTAATAATAGGAGGGTAAGAAGTCTCTAAAACAGACAATGCCGATTGTTAGCAATGATATGATCAACTGGGATTCTCATACATTGCTGATGGGAATGTAAAATAAGACACCCACTTTGGAAAACAATTTTGAAACTTTTATTTATAAGTTTAAACATAACCCTGCCATAAAATTCCCAAGGAAAATAAACTGTGTGTCCATGAATCTTATGTTCAATGAGTTGGTACATGAATATTCATTGCAGCTTATTCATTATACTAAAACCTGGAATTAATCCAATTATTCATCAGCAGCTGAATAGATCAGTTATGGTATATTCATGCAATGAAATGCAATTCAGTCGTAAGTAGATACAAACTAGCAACATACACAACAATATGGACAAACTGCCAAAACATTGTGGTGAGTGAAGGAATCCAAACACAAAGGACAACATGCTGTGAGATGCAGTGAACATGACTCTCAAAGGGACGATTCTAATCTGTCCTGACAGAGAGCAGGTTAGGGTTTACCTGAGTTGTGATATAGGGTAAGAGATTGATTAGGAAAGACACAGTAGGGTTGCCAGGTTAGCTAAATACATAAATGCATAAACAGATAAATACAGGATACCCAGTTAAATTTGAGTTTCAGCTAAACAATGATTTTTTTTTAACATTTATCTCAAATACTGTATGCTCATGATATATAGTGCTGCTGATAAAGGAAATAATATCATGTCCCCAAACATGACATACATAAAGAGAAATATATACACTTAAATGTTTATATCGGAACTTATATTAGCAAAAAGAAACAGCATGAATATTAGCAAGCAGAACCATGAATTAGAATAAGAAAAATACGTAATAAAGCAAAAAAAATGTATAGAATATTATTTAAGGACATAGATATGATAAAAAACACCATCAACTGAATAAAATTTGAAATGTTCATAAGATGAATCAGGGAAAAAAGGGAGATGATACAAGTGACTGTTATCAAGATTGAAAAGGGGACAGCTCTACCAGTAAAGCAGATATTAAAAACAAATAAAACCTGTAAAGCATTTATGCCAGAAATTTTCAAACTTAGATGAGATGAGTAAATAAAAATTAAAAACCATCAGATTCACTCGAGGGCTTCCCTCATTTGGTATGAGACCGGGTTCAATTCCTGGGTCGGGAAGACCCCCTGGAAAAGAGAATGGAAATCCACTCCGGTATTCTTACCTGGAGAATTCCAAGGACAGAAGATTCTGGTCGGCTGCAGTCCATGGGGTCACAAAGAGACAAACATGACTGAGTGACTAACACACACAAAATTCATCAGATTCACTTGCAGAGAATTAGAAGTTCTGAACTGTTCTGTAATCTTAAACTCAATAGTTTAAAAAGTCCTACTGAAAACAATAGATTTTACCAATGAGTTCTACCAGATAGTCAAGGAAGAATTCAATCCTGACTTATCCATGATTTTTCAGACTGAAGTGAGAAAACTCCCAAATCATGTGATTCAGTTAGAATAGCATCGATTGCAAAATCTAAAATGTGTAATGGTATTAATGATATCTTGCATTGGAACATTGTTCACATAAACTAAAACGTTACCAAAATAATTCATGAATATGTAAAAATACATTATAGCCAATTGACCTTATTTTGAGTATAAAAAGATCAGGAAAGGAATGAATATAACTTATCACATTAATGAAAATAAATGAATAAATGATTGACTATATTGTTGTAATGATAGATCCAAACTAGGAATTGAAGGAAATTTCCCTAGTTGATAAGACTATCTGGAGGAATATATATAACAAACACTGTATTTTATGGTGAAATGATACATTTCCTGTAAATCAATGTGCCTATTATTACCATTTGTATTCATATTTTTTCTGGATTTTCCCGTGGTTCTCATACTTTAATAAGTATATGAGTCATCTAAGGTTCTTGTGAAAGGCATGTGATAATTCAGTTTATCTGAGGGGAGCTGATATAAATATATATGTATTTTCTTTCTTTTTCATATTTTTTCTCTTATAGGTTATTACAAGTTATTAAATGTAGCTCTCTGTGCTCTACCAGATATCTTTGTGGTTTATTTTACATGTAGTAGTGTGTATCTGTTAATCCCAAATTCATGATTTATCCCTTCCTAAATTTCTTTTTGCAGAACTCTAAGTTTGTATTCTATGTGAGTCTATTTCTGCTTTGTAAATAAGTTTCTTTGGATTTTTTTTTCTTTTTTTTAGCTTTCAGATGTAAGTAGTATCATGCAATATTTGTCTTTCTCAGTCTAATTTACTTAGTGTGATAATCTCTAGGTTCATCCATGTTGCTGCAATATGGCATTATTTCATTCTTTTTATGATGATTAATATTCCAATTTGTGTGTATATCACATTTTATTTATCCATTTATCTGTTGATGGACATTTAGGTGGTGTCCATGTCTTGACTATTGTAAACAGTGCTGCTATGAACATTGAAGTGCAGCTATCTTTTTGGATTAAAGTTTTTGTCTTTTCTAGATTTATATCCAGGAGTAGGAATGCTAAGTCATACGGTAGCTCTATTTTTAACTTTTTAAGGAACTTTCATAGTGTTTTCCATAGAGCTGTACCATTTACATTCCTACCAACAGTGTAGTTCCTTTTCCTCCACACCCTCCTTGGCTATTAATTTTTTAAGTGTTTTTTTAAGCTGATTCTAAAATTAATAGAGTAAGGAAAGAGGCTAAAAATAGATAAGACTAACCTGAAGAAAGAAAACAAGGTGAAGAGATTTGTTCAAACAATATCAATTCATAAAACTAGAATAACCAAGGCAATATTGGTTCATGGGTGGACTAATAGAAAAATGGAAAAAATAGGGAATATGGAGTCAGATACACACACATTCTGAAAATCTGGAGTGTTATGGGCATGGTTCAGTACATCAAAGATAATCAATAAACTGTTTGACAAATTGTGCCGGGGGAAAGTTTATACATATATATAAGTATATTTTATATATAATGTCCATATGCTTGGTTCAAAAATACTTCCTGAGAGATCAAAGATTAGTTTCCAAGGCAAAACCAAAGCTATTAAAAGACAATATAAAACAAGATTTTATGATTTCAGAATCGGTTCAGTTCAGTTCAGTCGCCCAGTCGTGTCTGACTCTTTGCGACCCCATGAATTACAGCATGCCAGGCCTCCCTGCCCATCACCAACTCCCGGAGTTCACTCAGACTCACGCCCATCGAGTCAGNCAGTCTTCGAGATCATTTTCATCTAGCCTTAGATGGGTATCTAGGGCCTTTCAGCCCTGTTTGTTTCCTCTGTTGGATCTCACAGCCTCTGCTGGTGACTGCTCTCTGTGGCAAGGAGAAGGTGCCTTTGGGCCTTTCATCTGCTGCTCTTAGTTCTATTCTCTGGAGCAGAGGATGGAATCTGCACTTCATGCCTGAGGACAAGTGGGTTTAGAGGGTATTTTTTTTTCTCTTTCTGGTAGGGGAGAGTAGCATACACTCTGTGTTAATTTTTATTTCCAATTAGGTATCAATGTTGTAAAAACTGACAAGTATTAAAATATCTGGATTTCTAGCTTTCCTTTGAGAATAGGTGCTCTGGCAACTCTGGGGTGTTTTCCCAATTCGATGGAGCTGAATTGGGATTATTCACTTTAGACAACTCATCCAGCTCTCTGTTCCTCTTAGTCCCTATGTGACCCTGCTGTCATAGGCCTGTCCTACTGCTGGTACATGTCACTTCCTGGACCCCGAGGGCATTTGAGTTTGCTACTCTTAATCTGAAACAACACAGAATGCTCTGTTTTCTCCAGAATAACTCTCAAATATTTGAAGGACAATTGGACTGTCTTCTCTCCAGGCTCAATATGCCCAGTTTTTTCAGTGATTCTTCTCTATGCTTTTTTACCAGACCCTGTTGCATTCTGATCATATATTTCATGCTTTATACTTGGAAAACTGGTGAAATTGTGGACGTTGTTGTATTACCCTAAGTTCTTTTTGATGACTATATATTATTTATATTTTCCTCTCTTTAAAATGTTGCAAAAGTATCCCAGATACCTTTAATGAATGTACAGTTTGCACCCATGCTCATGCTAACGACCTCAGGGGGTTAAATAATGACTACCTTTAAAAAGTTAGTTTTCACTTAAATAACTTGTATAGTGCTCATAGAAGGTCCTGTATCATAAGTACTTAATAAATAAATATTTGAGCTGAATATACGTTAACATAAAAGCAGTATTTTATAGTTATCTCAGGTGAATTTTGCCCGCCTTCTCCAATTCTAACAAATCTGTTGCTTGCTAATTCATTCCAGCTCTATTTGGTCTGAAACTTGACAAGCATGTCTTCTATTTCTTGTCACCATATTACTAACTTAGAAAAAGGAAATAAGATACTACCTTCAAATCAAACCCAACCCTTATTTGTCAGCCCAATGAGGAAATATTCCACATGCTTTAAGCTTACACTCAGTATACAGATAACACCCTTTAGCTATATTCATCGCTGATTAAACAGTGCAGACAGGTAGATTAGATATTATCTTGCCCATGTTTCATCATCTTAACCCAGAACAGCATTAATTTACAGTGATCAGACTTATCTTTAAACCCTGTGACCTCTCCCAAAGACTTTCTGAAATGTTTTTATGCACCCCTGTCACAGTCCTTAATCTCTTGCAGAAGAGCTCTAACTATCACCATTTAGAGATGTTGTCAAGACCTATTTTTGTTTGTGGTTTCCTGACGGTGGTCGTGGCATTTCCTCCTCCACCCCTTGCAGGAAGTGCTGTGATATAGGTGCTGAGACAAAGCTTGGGTACATGTGAGCTGAGTGTAACTGCAATGCAGGCTTGTTAGCCTTCAGCACAATTATGGTTATCTTATTACATCTTTAGGTACAGAGCCCACAACTGGGCATTTAAGCAAGGAATAATGGAAACTAATTTCTCTGCTAACTGATACTTAGTAAGGATAGAATGTGAGAGCTCTTTAAAAATGAAGACTTTATAACAATGCTAAACTGGAAACAAACAAGTGTCTAACACTAGACAATTCAGTAAATAAACTAATATGCTCGTAGAATGGAACCTTGTGCAGTCACTAAAATGATGGAGTGGATGAATGTTTAATGGTGTGAGCAAATGTTAGGATATGTGGTTAAGGGGAAAAGAATCAGGTTTTAAGAGACTATATACTGTACGCTCATTTTTGTCCATATGAAAATATGTGTGTTCATACATACATAAAAAAGAGATGAAGAAATATACATCAAAATCTTTAAAATGGTCATGAGATAGTTTGCTTCTGTTATATTTATTTAGCTGCATAATAAGGATGATGATAGATAATACTTTTACATGCTTACTATGTACACAGCACTGTTATAAGTATTCTACGTATATGTATTGCATGTATGACATAAACTCTGGCATTAATCTAAATTTTCAACAATATAAAACTTTTTCTTTATAAAAATTTCATAACATAAAAACCATTTAAGAAAAAGAGAAAAGAGATAAAAATATCATTTAGAATTATGGAAGTAAGTATCGATAAAAATAAAAGTAGACTAAAGCTTTTCTTCCTAAGCTCTTACTTATATAAAATTTGTTGCTGTAAGAATATATTGCTATGTTTAGCTGCTTCGGTCATGTCCGACTTCTTGTGACCTCATAGATTGTAGCCCACCAGGCCCCACTGTGCATGGGGATTCTCCAGGCAAGAACACTGGAGGGGATTGCCATACCCTCCTCCAGGGGATCTTCCCAACCCAGGGATGGAACATTGCATCCCTAGGTTGCAATCTCCCACATTGCAGGTGGATTCTTTACCATCTGAGCCACCAGGGAAACCCAAGTATATATTAATTTGATTTCAATAATAATAAATATACATAACACTTGTCCTTGATTTTTTTCTATTTTTGACTCAGTTTTTAATTTAAATTTTAATAGTGAGATGCAAAGAAAACATAATTATTTTTTTAAATCCATAGTTTAGCTAAAGAAAATCATTTTTCTTTACCACAGCAATATATATTCTACCAAAGTAGCTTAACAGCTTAAGAAAATGAATACATACCTCCTGGGAGAAGGGGAGTAAGAGGGTTTACGGACATAGTTACAAGTGGGAAATTGATGGTCATTTTGTATGTTAAATTCATGCAACTCATATTCCATCCTATATATTTGCCTCATATCTAGATGTTAACAATTACTTACCATTCCCCCCAAAAATGCCACAAATCCAGAAGTATGTCATCTTCATCCTTTTTACACCTCCGTCTTCTTGCCTAGTATGGATTGTGTGTGCTTCATTTTCTGTAAAGGGCTGGATAGTAAATATATGGGGGCTTTGCAGACCATATGGTTTCTGTCACAACTTTTCAGCTCTACCGGTGTAGCTTAAAGGTCATCTCGGTCAAATACCTACTTGACATAGTGTTCAAACACAAGTTACATGATACAAACTGCCACAGGAGAAAAAAATTGGGGCCTTAAAAAGTTCTCAGGACTTTTATAGAGTAGACGGAAGATGCACAGCTTGGCTAACCTGGACGCATCTTTCCTCTTTGCAGATCTGTCCAGCTCAATGACCAAATTCTGAAGATGGTGGATGAACAAACCCTGCCAGCTTTGACAGAGAAACCTCTCCCCCCAGGAAGTTCACTGGGCATGCCACCTTTCTCATATGGATTTTTTGTGATAAGAAACGCCAAAGTTGCTGCTTGTATCTGAAAATGAAAGACATGTACTAGCCTGGAGATTGAATTTTTGAGTGTATCGATAAGAGGAAAGCAAAATTCAAACTATAGGAAGGCGAGCAGATGTATTACAGACCCAATGGGTGGGAGATTTCGAGTCCTTGGGAGACTCTCAGTATGAGATGTAGCTCAGAATTTTGTTCTAAGTGGACCCCTGCTAATAATAAGCCAATGCCAAAACCATGGTTATATGTTTACATGTAGTATTTTAAGGTTATTAAAAATGTACATAATATAATATAGCCAGGAGCCAAGTATGTGAAGGATATATTATTCGTTTCAAGAAAGTATTTAGTTGTTTTTATTTAAAATAAAACAGTTACTAGAAAACTGTCAGATTCTTCCCTTATATGCTCTCTCTACTGGCTGCTATAGAAAAAGTTTACTATCACAAGCTCCAAATCGTCTATGAAAGAGAGACAATCTCTTTGCATCTTAACAGAGAGCTGAGTTCAGTTGCTGTTTCTCTTCCCTTTGTTCTGTTTGTCTTTGTCAGTAATACCGTGTGAGAAGACAGATGGCTAGATGTGATCTTATTTTTAGAAAAGATTAATGACAATTCAGAGGGAAGGGATTATATACACTTTCAATGAAACAAAAGATGACTGCAAATGAAACTGATTTACCAGGAGGAGAAAATTTAACTCCATACATTACAACCATCTGTTCATGTTTATCTCTGTTAGTCATGCAGTTGTGTCCAACTCTTTGAGACCCCATGGACTGAAGCCCACCAGGCTCCTCTGTCCATGGAATTCTCCAGGCAAGAATACTGGAGTGGTTGCCATTCCCTTCTCCAGAGGATCTTCCTGACCCAGCGATCGAACCCAGGTCTCTCTCATTGCAGGCAGATTCTCTACTGTCTAAGCCACCAGAGAAGTCCCATGCTTACCTTTAATTTACCTTAAATTCTTGCTTTAGTTGGCTGCAAGTAACAGAAAACCCTGATTCCAGTGGCTTGAATCACCAGACATTCGTAACCCCACATAATGAGAAGTTCAAGTTGGGTGAGCTCCACTGCTGAAAATGTCACCAAAGAAACAGGTTGCTTTTATCTCTCTGCTCTGTCCCAGCTTCATTCTCAAGCTGGAGGCATGATGTCTGTAGTTATTCCATGGGCCCATTCAGACCTGGCAGTATCCAGAGAAAGATGATCCACTTTCTCTGTCTTCTTCATAGACTCTTTGAACGTCTCAGAGGTTCTCTCAGCAAACCTCTCTTCCTGTGTCCTTGTGTCATATTGGCCAGGAGAGGGTTGCATAGCCATTGTCTCCAACTGCCAACATCAGTGAGATTCCTCCAATTGTCTCCTAATAATCTTTTGGAATGGAGGGTGTTGCGAAGTCTATGATACTGACCACTACATCTCCCTGCTTTTATCAGTAACAGAATGTATTATTTTTCTCCTGTATCTTAATTCTAAGAAATATAATTATATTTATGCCTGCTATGAATATTGTCTCATCTAAGTACATTTATAAGGAGCTAAAGCTGGTACCTAAAGTTTGGATGCTTTAATATCTTTAAATTTTATATGTCAGTGGTTTTTATATTTTCACATTTGAAATAAAGTAATTTTTGTAACCTGATGTTACAATGATTATTCTTTTAATAAAGCATAAGCCTACAGATCCTCACCACTTTGTTTACACACTGACCTTTGTTTGTCCTTTCAGCCTTCCCTACACCAAGCGTTGACCTTAAAGAAAAGAGACCATCAGGCACAAACATAATTCCCTCCCTCATCATGGAGATTGGCTCATGATCAAAGTTCAATCCAATCTATTTTTCTTCTCCCTGTCCCTTCTGCCACTTAATAAATTCAAAGCCCAATTTTTCACTGGTATTGTTATAATCTCCTAATCGGTCTCTTTAACTTTGCTTAAAATTCTTAACAATTTTAATTGGCTTAAAATGTGCTTAAAAATTAAAATGGCTCTCCATTCCCTTAGCAGATAGGTCCTTCCACAGCAGCACAGGCTGTTTTCTTCGGCCTCAGTTCTTGTTGCTTACCCCATGAACTCTGCTCTCCCACCCACACACTGGTTGAACAATCTGGACAAACAGCCTCCTTCACCTTTTGCTTCTGTACCTTTGGTGCTGCTCCTTCTGCTCTCCATGTGGACTCTTCTAACCATCCTCTCTATGCAGCTAACTTTTATGTTTATTAAGACCCAAGGTCTCCCCTGGTGGTCAAGTGGCTAAGACTCCAAGCTCCCAATGCAGAGGGCCCAGGTTCGATCCCTGGTCAGGGAACTAGATCCCACATGCTGCAACTAAAGATCCCATGTGCATGCTAAGTTGCTTCAGAGTCATTCATGTCCACCTCTGTGCGACCCTATGGTCTATAGCCTACCAGGCTCTTCTGTCCATGGTTTTCCCAGGCAAGAATACTGGAGTGGGTTGCCATTCCATCCTCCAGGGGATCTTCCCCACCCAGGGACTGAACCCGTGTCTTTCGTGTCTTCTGCATTGGCAAGTGGATTCTTTACCACTAGTGCCACCTGGCAAGCCCCAAAGATCCCACACATCACAGCAAAGATGGAAGATCCCCTATGCTCCAGCTAACACCTGGCACAACAAATAAATAAATATTAAAAAAAGGAAAAAGACCCAGCTCAAACAGCAGTTTCAATGACTTCCCCATCATCTGAGTAACTTTAGTCAGATTTCTTTGCTCCTATAGCAGTTTAGACATTTATTTTTGTATGGTTGATGATAGTCCACTAGTTTTTAAATTAGTTCTTAGGTTACTTTATTAAATGAAACTTACATGTTTATTTACATTCCCATAGACCTTTCAAAGGACACCAACAAGGCTAGTTTACCTGAAACTGCAGCACAACAAACTTAATAAGGCAAATCTGCATATTTAACGTAATATTTCTAAACATACCTTAAGAAATTTTAAACACAATTAAAAAAAATTCTTATACATCTAAAAACATCACACAAAAATTTAGTAGATCAAGTTCCCTAAGCATTTAAACATTTTAAAACAACATTAATTACAAAGCCTATATAAACACAATTTGTGCAAAAATGTCATTTTCTCATGCCAAAGTTACAAATTTACTATCCGAGCCGGAGTTAACAGAATTACCAGCTAAGGGCCTCTATACTAAGTATGGTAACAACTAGCATTTGATTAGAGAATCTAGAAACAGGATATAGAACCACTAGCGTGTTGGGTTCAGCCCCTTCCTATGCTTAGGTAGCAGATGTGGGGGTCATCTAAAGCAAAGTCTGAGATAAGGACTTGGGGTCTAGTTTATTTGGGATCTCAGGAAGCAGGCATGAGAGATCAGGGAGAGTGAGAGGGAGGAAAAGGAAAAGCCAGTATTGAGGTTTGTTGTTGAATTTGCTGCAATAGGCAACGAGAGTTCAGTTCCACCAGCACCACTGAGAAACATGGATGCCTTTCATAATTTTTCTCTTATTATTCTCATGTTTCTTATCAGGTATCATTTCATACTCACTTTATTGTCAAGTATAATTTTCACAAAGAATATCTGCTTCACATAAAAGAGTTTTAAGGCCAAACTGAAAGTGGTTAGGAACTCTCTTCAGACAGGAGTCAAGGAAAGACATACAAAGAAAGTGTGGAAACAGGGAAAAAGAAATTATCTGGCTATCATTTGAAACTTAGTTTGGCTATTTGTGACTGGTTATCCTTAGTATTTTGATCGCCTAACCCTGAGGTAATTACCAATTAAAGTGATTGAGCAGGTATGCATTTAGACCACCACAGCACAGAATCACATCAGTCTAATAACTTCCTTGTTTAATTAATTTAATAGAACACATGGAAGAGGATGGTTGTGTGATCAGGAGGTATTCTCTGGCAATAAACATCATACTTGTCCCCCAGACACCCTATGAAGACCAACAAAGAGTACCCTTATCCTAGGGTCAGTGCATCCTCAGAAGCTCTCTATTGTCCTCCAGTGAATCAGGGTTGCAAGAACGCCTGCCCTCTGTAGCAGGTCCCAACTGGCAAAATATTGTAACATTTATAACTGGGGGCAGAGGGCAGGGGGCGGATAGGTAGGAAAAGTCCACCTTGGATGGCTAGACCAGCAAAGGCAGCCACTTTAGAATGTACCTCATCCCCAGAGGCAGGCATATGACCCTTTACCTGGAGTGCTTATCTGTCTCAGTCTATTTGTTTTGGCTGCAAATGACTGCCAGTCTCTAGCTTACTATTTATCACTGCCCTCCAGTTATGTGTCTTTAACAGTGAGCTCATCTGATTCCAGCTTCTGAAAGAGTAAGTTGCATAGCCAGCTGGAACAAGTATGCTTCAGCATGCTACTGCTCTCTCGTCCTTAGAGCATGTCTTTTATTTTCACAGAAAATGTCCTAAGCTGAGTCTAGTGACCTGATTGCAAAAAGGTCAGTGACCTGATTGCCTGTTTGTTTCTTTAAGGAAGGAAGAAGTTTATGCAGGTTAAAAAGTGAAGAGGAACTAAAGAGCCTCTTGATGAAAGTGAAAGAGGAGAGTGAAAAAGTTGGCTTAAGNTTGCCATTTCCTTCTCCAGGGGATCTTCCCAGGGATCGAACCCGGGTCTCCTGCATTCCAGGCAGACGCTTTAACCTCTGAGCCACCAAGGAAGCCCTACAAGGAGTAAGCGTCTTTTAATTTCATGCCTGCAGTCACCATCTGCAGTGATTTTGGAGCCCCCAAAAATTGAGTTTAGAATAATCACAAGGTTTCAAACCCTGGCTCCCTGCATTGGAAATTTGAAGTCTTAGCCTCTGGACCACCATGGAAGTCCCATTCCCACTTTCAGACTCACATCATCTGTCTTCTTTCTTCAAACTGACATCTGTTGCAGTGCTCCCCATACTCCCATGATAGCACCCTTATCTGACATGCTCTGCAATTTCCCTTCCTGATAGTCCCGTTAATTTTGCCCCTCATTGCTCTGTGGAAATTGAGCATGTACTTGCTAAGCTGGGTAGCTAAATAGTTAGATCGGGAAGTTGCTTTGTTGTATTTGTAGATGGAGATGAGTGACAGAAAGAGGGATGAATGGTGGGACTTTTTAGTTCTTTCAAAGCTGTTTTAAATAGGAACTTTGGTTCTTGGCAGTACTTCCAGTGTTCACTTTTTTTTTTATTCATGTATCTGTGTTAGTGGGTACCATGGGCCAGTCTCTTGAGTCAATGTTTAAGTAAATAATTGATGTATTTCTCAACGCTAAGGGATCTGTTTTATGTGTTAAGGTTACAAGAACAGCAAGTCGCCCAATAGCTGCTGGAGACATTTCAACTTTTCAGTCCTTTGTTTTTCTTGGGGGACAGCTGACCTTGGCCCTGGGCGTTCTTCTGTGTCTGAATTACTACAGGTACAGTAACTGTGTTTTTCATAATCATGCATAAAATCTCTCGCTTGGTACAGAAGTAGATACAAGATAGAATCGAAATACGTGAATCACAAAGTTGTTTATCTGTAAAGTTAACAATCTAAGTAAATCACCGCATGTCGTATAAAGTCAGGAATGCTTTCGGCCAAAGGAATGATGAGATCAGCAATTTCATTTACCCTTCCCTGGTAGCTCAGATGCTAAAGCGCCTGCCTACAATGTGGAAGACTGGGGTTCAATCCCTGCGTTAGGAAGATCCTCTGGAGAAGGAAATGGCAACCCACTCCAGTACTCTTGCCTGGAAAAGCCCATGGATGGAGGAGTGTGGAGCCACAGTCCATGGGGTCACAAAGAGTTGGATACGACTGAGCGACATTACTCACTCACTCGCTCACACCACCTCCAGGACTTGCGCTGTGTGCTCCCTGAAGGACTCAAGGCACTTTCCTAGGTTTTCTAGGTGCACGCATGGGAGTGTGTATATAAACCCATTTGTGTAATTTTTCCTATCCACGTAGTGTCTCTGAAGGGGTACGGGCAGGAGGAGAGGCAGGAATGACTGTACTCACTTTGCAAAAAAAAGGTCTTTCCCAGAGTCATATTCCTCATCAGCGACAGAAGAAAAAAGGACTCATTTGTGAACCCCTTAAACACAGACAGAATTAAACTTTTGTGTATCAGACGGCTGCTTACTACATGGTGCTTCAGTAAGACAGAGAACAGGAGGAGCTCAGCGAATAAGCATATGGACTTACTGCGTATCTTATCCTGATAGTCTAGTGGTATCTTATCAGTCGAGTGATAACACTTTGAAAGGTTATTCCTGGAGGGGTAATGCCAGGTGAGCTGTGAGCATCCTGAGAACACCTCACGTCTTCCCCCTTTCCTAGGTGCTTTGTGACGTTATCCTCCAGAGAAATAGTGCCTTGTCGTGCATACAGGGAGGGGTATTTGGACTCCCATTCTCTGTTAGGACATCTCAGTTTAACTGCTGTCTCGATGTTTTAAAGTGAAATTTAGACAGGCGGTAGCATATGGGGAATATCGTGTTGGATACTGGGGCCAGATGCCTTAGGCCTGAGTCCAGCCCCGCTGCTGACTAGCTGTTATGACACGTGGCGAATGACTTTCTCTTTGTGCTTTAGTTTTTCCCTCTGCCAAAAAACAAAAACAAAACAACCAAGAAGGATAAAACTGCCCATCTCTTAGGGTTGTAGTGAAGATTATTACAACTTACCATATGTAGAGCTGTTAGAATAGTAGTCGTGTCCGACTCTTTGCGACCTCGTGGACTGTAGCCTACCACGCTCCTCCATCCATGGGATTTTCCAGGCAAGAGTACTGGAGTGGGGTGCCATTGCCTTCTCCAGAGAATCTTCCCAACCCAGGGATTGAACCTGGGTCTCCCGCATTGTAGGCAGACGCTTTACCGTCTGAGCCACCAGGGAAGTCTAATACATGAAAGCAATATATGTGTTAGCTATTCTTATTTTGTTTGGTTGTTTATAACACTGAAGGTATTTTAAGTTATTTTTGAGTGGAGGTTAATTGCATTACAATGTCGTGTTAGTTTCTGCCATAAATGCGAATCAGCCATAAGTATACCTATATACCCTCTCTCGAACCTCCCTCTCACCCCCCACCCCCCACTGCACCCCTCTAGGTCATCACAGAGCACTGAGCTGAGCTCCCTGTGTATATAGCACTTCAGGTATTTTCTAATCATCCCTTGCACTAATTAAAGTTCAGGAATCAAGGTCTAGGAAGAAAATTTTACCAACTAAAAAGGTATAATTTAAGATAAATCATTTCCTAATTAGTGTTACTATTGTTACCTTTTAGTGGTTTTTAAGAGATGGTGACACTAATCTTTTTAATTTTTTTTTTTCTTGATTTCAGTATAGCTCTTGGAGCAGCATCGCTGCTTCTTGTCGTCACCTACCCGCTGATGAAGCGAGTTACATACTGGCCTCAGTTAGCCTTGGGTGAGCTTGAAATACCTACTTAGGTATCTCCTTCAATACCCTCGAGCTGTGCTTTTATATATAATATCATACACACGTGTGTGTAATGTGAAAGAGATAAAATGTCAGGTCAGTTGTGAAATTTTCCGAACTAGGAATGAATTGTCATATTTTAAAAGAGGGCAATTAGCTGCTTTTTTTGGCTAAAACATCTTGGACGTTTAGTAAGGTCATCATCGTTATTTCCTGAAATGGTCTTAAAAATCTGAGTATGTCATGAAGGAAAAAATGAGCTGCCTCGAGCCTGCCTGTGCTGAAGGTGCAGCAGACTAAGAAGGGTCACAGTTTGTGAGAGCTTCCTCCCTCTCTGTGAAGCTTCCTCAGACTTAGCCAGTCTCTCTCATGGCACTCTCATGTGGCGCTTACGCATTTCAACAGCAGCAGCTCCACGGGAAGATGCTGAGGGCCTGCCCTCTGTCCCCGTTACTATACTCTGGGAAGATAGAGTATTCTTTATATATGGATGGTGCCGCATCTAACGTAGCACTTGGCACACCAGTTGGTAGAAAGAGGAAGATGGGTACGTAACTCAAGATCTTTTGCAAAAATAACTGTTCCTAGACTCTTCTATTCTATTCCTAGAATAATCTTGAAGAGTATTAAGAAAGCTAGTATATTTACTTTAAGTATTTATTGAAACCCTAACTTTTACTTTGTGTCAGGAATCATACCAAGTGCTAGAAAAATAAAAATGACTGAAACACGTTCACCATCCTGAAGGAGCAAGTCCCTCAGGTACCGCAGACTCAGTGAGTCCCAGACATCTTTTCTCAGATACCCCTTTTTTTTTTTCCCTCCGACATTGCCTGTTTCCACCTAGACTCCCTCTTCCTCAGCTGATGAAGTGCCTCTCGTCTGTGGTCCCAACAGAGCATGTGTGTCAGTGTGCCTAAGCAGCTTGCAGGTTGGAGATGTCTAACAGGCAACTCAGTATCTCATCTGAAGCTGAGAGAAGTGATTAGGCTGACTCAGAGATATTTAGGAGCTGTCGCCATGTGGATGTTTGTTTATAGTCCTTAGAGAGGGGGTAAGGAACCAGTGTTTCTGTCTGTGCTCTTTGTTTCTGTAACTTGAAGGGGAAATACAGCAATAAAGGAAAGGACACAGGAGTTGGACTCAGACAGGTCTGAGTGCAAACCCTAAGGCATCTACTATTTATTGGTTGTGCCAGGAGTCATACTAGGTAGGACACATGTTCTTCCCACGAAACCCCCTGTTTATCGTGAGATATTATTCTCTCTGTTAGCAGTGTAATTTTTAATTACTCTTTCTGGTTCTGTTTGCCTGTTTTGTCAAATGTTGCTAATAACTACCATAGACACTTGGGAGAATTTAAGAAAGAAACGTGAGAAAGCAGCACACACGGAGCCTGATACATGGAAGCGCTTCGTACCTGCAGACGCTGCCTTCCTCCCCTGTGGAATTCTAAAGTGCATTTAGACTTTTCCTCTCTTTCTGTTTCACTAATTGTAGGGTTGACGTTTAATTGGGGAGCATTGCTTGGATGGTCTGCTATCAAGGGCTCCTGTGATCCATCTGTTTGCCTTCCTCTCTATTTTTCTGGAATTATGTGGACTCTGATATACGATACTATCTATGCCCATCAGGTAAAGAAATGTCCTTTTTTGTAACTTTGGTTTAACTGGGTTTTTTGTTTGTTTGTTTGTTTGTTTGTTTGTTTTTAAGAACTTTAAGCAAATTAAAAGGAAAGGTTTTTTCTCTAGGCTTTTTAAAAAAATTGAGGTAATTGGTTCATAACATTATGTGTGTCATTTGTGCAGCATTGTATTTGGACTTCTGTATACACATCAGGGTACTGACCACCAAAAGTTCAGTTTCCACCCATCTCCATACTGTTGACTCCCTTTATCCATTTTGCCCTGCCCACCGCCCCTTCCCCTCTGGTAACCACTAATCTGTTCTGTGTATCTATCTATGTGTTTTAGTTTTGTTTGTTCATTTATTTTTTTAATATTCCACATGTGAGTGAAATTGTATGGTATTTGTCTTTTTCTGTCTGACTTTTATTTAATATAATATTTTATCTAGCATATTATCCTCAAGGTCCATCTATGTTGTTGCAAATGGCAAGATGCTATCTTTTTATGGCTAAATAGTATTCCATTGTATGTATATAACACATCTTTGTCAGTTCATCTGTTGATGGGCACTGAGGCTGCTTCCATATCTTAGCTTGTATATAGTGCTGTGATAAACACTGGGGCACATATGTGTCTTCTTGAATTAGTGTTCTCGTTTTCTTTGGTAGACACCCAGAAGTGGACTAGCTGGCTCATACAGCAGTTCTGTTCTGTTCTTTTTGAGACATCCCGCTTCTGTTTTTCCACAGTGACTGCACCTATTTATATTCCCAGCAGCAGCGCCCGAGAGCTCCTCTTTCTCCCTCACCTTGTCAGCGCTTGTCATTTCCTGTCTTTCTGATGGCCGTTCTAACGAGCAGGGGGGTGATGCCTCTCCGTGGTCTGGGTTTGCATTTCCCTATTGATCAATGATGCTGAACATCTCTTCATGCCTGTTGGCCATCTATATGTGTTCTTTAGAAAAACTCTTCAGGGCAGTGTCTGTTCAGACCCTTTGCCCATTTATTAACTAAGGTTTTTTGTTGTTGTTGTTGAGTTCTTTATATATTTTGAATATTAACACCTTACCAGATATATGATTTGCAAATATCTTCTCCCATTTGGTAGTTTCTCCTTTCACTTTTTTGATGGTTTCCTTTGCTGTGCAGAAGCTTTTTAGTTTGGTGTAGTCTTATTCGTTTATTTCTGCTTTTGTTTTGCTTACCTGAGAAGATATATCCATTAAGATATTACTAAGACTGACGTCAGTCAGGAGTAAGTGTACTGCCTATGTTTTCTTCTATGAGTTTTATGGCTTCAGGTCTTACATTCAAATCTTTAATCCATTTTAAGTTAATTTTTATGTATGATGTAAGATAGTAGTCTAGTTTCATTCCTTTTGCACGTGGCTGTCTAGTTTTCCCAACACCATTTATTAAAGGTTTTTCCATTTTATGTTCTTTGCTCCTTTGTTGTAAATTAATTGTCCATGTACAGGTGAGCTTATTTCTGGGCTCTCAGTTCTGTTTCCAGTGATCTATACATGTCTATTTTTCTGCCAATACCATGCGATTTTGACTATGATAGCTTTGTAGTATAATTTGAAATCAGGATATATGATACCTCTAGCTTCGTTCTTTTTTCTCAAGATTGCTTTGGCTTTTTAGGGTCTTCTGTAGTCCCATACAAATTTTAGGATTTTTTGTTCTGTTTCTATGAAGAAAGTTGTTGGTATTTTGATAGAGGTTGGATTGACTGTAGATTGCTTTAGGAAGTATGGATATTTTAATAATTTTAATTCTTTGAATCCATGAGCACGGAATATTTTTCCATTTCTTTGTGTCTTCATTTCTTTTAACAATATCTCATATTTTCAGACTACAGGTCTTTTACCTCCATGGTTAAATTTATTCCTAGGTATTTTGTTGTTGTGACTGTAAATGAGATTATTTTCTTAATTTCTCTTTCTGCAAGCTCAGTGTATAGAACTACAACAAATCTTGGTCTATCAAATGGGTCCCCTGCAGCTTTACTGTACACGTTTATAATTTTTAGTAGTTTTATGGCAGCGTCTTTAGGGTTTTCTATATATGAAATCATGCCATCTGCAACTAGTGATTGTTTCACTTCTTCCTTTCCAGTTTGGGTGTCTTTTCTTTCTTTTTCTTGCTCAACTGCTCTAGCGAGGAATTCCAGTCCTGTGTTGAACAAAAGTGGCAGGAATGGATATCTTCATCTGGTTTCTGACCCTGGAAGGACAGCTTCCAGACTTCCACCATAGGGTGTGTTTGCTGTGGGTTGGTCTTATGTGACCTCTATCATGTTGCCTGGAAGGACAGCTTCCAGGTTTCCACCATAGGGTATGTTTGCTGTGGGTTGGTCTTATGTGACCTTTATCATGTTGCCTGGAAGGACAGCTTCCAGGTTTCCACCACAGAGTGTGTTTGCTGTGGGTGTGTCTTATGCTGGGGCACACTCTCTCCATGCTCACTTTGCATGCAGTCCCTGATGTCACATGACCGTGATTACAACGATAAATAGAAAGGCTTACAAATAAAGTCGCTAGAAGAGACCAGTCAGCCGCGTGTGAGTATATCATCAAGACCTAGCTCTACTTAAACAGGAAGGATTTGACAGGAGAAGCAAGGAATAAACTGAGCTGGAAGTGAAATCTGAATGGCTGTGGTTAGGTAGCAAGTGATCATTTTTCTACATGTTTGAAATTCGCAAGATTGAAATATATAGGAAATCATTGAGGTCTGAGAACTCTGAAGTAAAGAAGAGCTATGTGAAGAGTTAGACTTGAGTTTGATTTCTTATTTATTTATTTATTTTTTATTTCAATTTAGTAAAAGTCAGTATAGGATTATAAAAGTAGAGTGATACATAGACCTGGAAGATCATTTTAGCAGTAACATTTAACTTCGATTTGGCCTACACATTCATATTTGATGAACTGTGTTTCTGAGTTACTGCCATCTTTTACAGCTTACGGTATATCTACGTGGTTTTTACGTTTTTGTTTTCTTCGTTATGCTGGGTCTTTGTTGTGGCACATGGGCTTCTCTGGTTGAGGCTCGCGGGCTCTCTTACTGCAGCACAAGTTGCCCCGCAGTGTGTGGGATCTTAGTTCTCTAACCAGGGATTGAACCCATATCCCCTATATTGGAAGGCAAGTTCTTTACCACTGGACCACTAGGGAGTCCCTGCGTGGCGTTTAAAACACAGTTTCTACTGGAATTAGATGTTAGTGATGGTTGCACAAGGCTTCTCAGGTGGCCCTAATGGTAAAGAACCCACCTGCCGATGCAGGACATACAGGTTCAATCCCTGGGTCAGGAAGATGCCCTGGAGAGGAGGGCATGGCAACCCACTTCATTACTCTTTCCTGGAGAATCTCATGGACAGGGGAGCCAGGTGGGCTATAATCCATAGCATTGCCAAGAGTCGGATATGATTGAAGTGACTGAGCACGCACACACGCACTGAATTACATACTTCAAAATGGTGAACTTTGTAGTATGTGAATTAAATCTCAGTAAAGTCAATTTCTTACTGTTTTCCAATGTTAGGATAAGAAAGATGATGCTTTGATTGGGCTTAAGTCCACGGCACTGAGGTTCCATGAAGACACCAAGAAGTGGCTCAGTGGCTTCAGTGTGGCCATGCTGGGGGCACTGAGCCTGGTGGGAGTGAACAGTGGTCAGACTGCACCCTACTACACTGCCCTGGCTGCTGTAGGAGCCCATCTGGCTCACCAGGTTTGGTCTTTTTCTTTCCTTTCCCTCTTTTTTCCTTGGCATAAATTATAAAAATCATTTAAACAAAATGCCCTCTGTGTTTTACCACGCAAGACACTTCCTAAAACAATTGCTTGGTTTATACCGATTTGACTGTCCCTTCTTTGCCCTAGTATGCCATATAAAAAAGCTAGCTGTATTATTTTAGAGAAACAGTATGAACCTAAACCTAGATATTTTTTTCCTTCTGATTTTCTTGGAATTATTTCTGATGCATGTCTAGAAAAATTTGAGCAGTGTCTTAAGGTTGTAACTTGAGTTGAATTACTCTGAAAGCAAAATGATCAGCACAATCATGTTTTTTAAATGTGGGCATCTTTTGATGTTTAGCAAACTAATCACTCACACGTTCGGGTCCCACTGGCATTGAGACCAAGGCAAGATAAGACACCAAATGCTCAGATGTAGACAGTGAGGGCCACCAGGTACCTTAAGCATCTCTTGATGCAATGGACAGCCCTGCACAGTAGAGAGCTGTCCTGCCCAGATGTAACTTGCTCTTCTGTTGAGAAACATTGCTCCAAAGGATAAAGCTAAAATGGAGGGTAGGAGTTGGGGGGAAGCTGATCTTAGGTCAATCAGTGTAAGGAAGAACTTTCTAAATAGAACTAAAAATAACATGTGTTGCCTCTCCAAGTGTTCCTCCACTTGGTTTTTAGGACAGCTTAGGGGCTGTCCATTGAAAGATATGGTCGGTAGTTTTCTACGTTGGGAAGTAGTCCCAGGGGCATTAAAGGCTTCCTATTGCTTAAAATTCTACAACGTTGTCTTCTTCATAGTGACATGTATCTGTGATGCTGAGGTCTCACACAGCGTGTGCTCTTTCCTCCTAGATTTACACTCTGGACATCCACAGACCTGAGGACTGTTGGGAAAAGTTCACCTCCAACCGAACACTAGGACTAATAATTTTTTTAGGGATTGTCCTTGGGAACTTGTGGAAAGCAAAGGAGACAGATAAGACAAAGAAAAATATAGAAAATAGAATGGAAAATTAGCAGATTGTCTAGGGATTTTTAAAACAAACTTTTACAAAACACTTTCAGGTCTTGTTACCACATTAATTAGATTTGAATAAGTCTTATAGCATGTAAGTGAATTACAGACCGGTGGATGAAGTTTTAGAGCATTTTGGCTTAGATTTTAGTTCAAGTACGTACATGTCCGATTCTTCTCCTGTCTCAGGAACCAGGGACTGTTTAGGATTTGCAGTGACCTGGAGTATTTAAATTAATGCTTTCTTCCTGTTGTAATCCTCATCTAGAGTCACAGGAATTACATGATTTTTAGCACTTTAGCAATAAAAACTCATATATGTCTCATCTAAATGAATGTCTCTAGGAAAGTGGGCACTTTTTAGGGGAAAGAATAAAAGCTGTTACAGAAAGTTGGGGCTCATTGGCCTTTACTTACTGCCAAAAGCTATAATTCAGGAAACCATTCTGGTTTTTATATTTTAGGGGAATTTAAGTAAGTAAATAAATTTTTTTTTACCTACCCTATCTGTACATACTGGTGTTATTTTCAACCCTGACATTTATTTGCAAAGCCTCTGTGGGCAGCCATAGGGACTAGAATGGGCAGGCGGTCACCAGGGACTATTTTAGTTTCTGTTTATTTTTTATCTCAGCTGATTGTAATTTATAGGATAGTGGTATATTGGTTAAGTGTAATAACTATTTCTTTCCTTGCCCCCTTCAGAATATTCTCAACACAGGAGCCAGAATCATTTTTTTAAGTCCTCTATCAGATCATGTCATTGCTCTGCTCAGAACCCTCCAGGACCTTCCCAGTCACCAAGTACAAACTAAAAGTCTAGTCACCTGGCAAGCCTGCCATGATCTGACCTTGTCTATGACTCTTCTTCTCTGGGGAAATCTTCCCAACCCAGGGATCAAACCCGAGTCTCCTGCATTGCAGGCAAATTGTGTACCATATGGGCCACCCAGGAAGCCCCCATTAGATAGAGTTCGGTATACGTTAAAACCTGTTAAGGGCTGAATTGTTTTGCCCTAAAATTCATATAGTAAAGTTGTAACCAACCCTCAGTAACACAGAACATAACCATATTTGGTGACAAGGTCTTTAAAGAGGTTAGTAAGTGAAAATGAGGTTGTTGGGGTAAGCCCTAAACCACTGTGACTGGTGTCCCCATCAGAGGAAATCTGGATACACACAGAGACACAGACACAGAGAGATGACTGAACGCACAGGGAGGAGATGGTCGTCCTCAAGCCAAGGAGAGAAGCTTCAGAAACCCGCCCTTTCAACACCTAGACCTCAGACTTCTGGCCTCCAGAACATGAGAAAGTGAATGTGGTTTTTAACCACCCTTTTGTTATGGCAGCCCAAGCAAACTTCATACCAAGCTGTAGTGCTCAACTGTACAGAAAAGATACTTTACAAATGCAGTTACTAGAAAGCAGTCCCTTTTCCACCCCAACTGTGACTTTTTTTTCCTCAGAGTACAAGTTTTAACCCATATGGTGCCCATAATAGTAGTAAGCTGAATACAACCCTCCAAAGATGTCCGTGTCCTAATGCCAGAGGCAGAAAATATATCACCTTATATGGTAAGGGGGTTTTGCGGATATAATTGAGGATCTGGAGGCAGGGAGATTATCCTGGCTTATCCAGGCGGCTGCAGTGTAATCACAAGGGTCTTTACAAGAAGGAGGCAAGAAGGTCAGGTCAGTAGCAGGAGATGTGATGCCGGAAGCAAGAGGTTGGAGTGAGGCAGTGGAGGGCTCACAAGCCAGGAAGTGTGGGCGACCTTTAGAAGCAGAGAAAGACAAGGACACAGCCTGTCCCCTCGGAGCCCCTTGAGGGTCCCAACCCTGCCGACACCTTGACTTTAGCGCCATGAGACCGAGTTGGACTTCTGACCCCCAGAACCGTAAGATCATAAACTTGTGTGGTTTTAAGCCACCAAATTTGTGGTAGTTTATTGCAGCTTCAACACATAAACTAATAGCACAATTATTTGAGCTCTATTGACCTGTCCTCTGAACTCTTGGTACCAGCGGAGCAGTGGCTGAGAATGCAAGTCCACGTGACAGCTCACCTGGGTTTGAGTCTCTCCTTTAACACGCACCAGTTACCTGGTCTTCCTGCGGTTCAGTTTCACAAACGGGGCTAAAAATAATCTTGTGGATTTCACAATCATCTGTCTGAAAGCAGATTCCATGATAACTGGAACTTTGTCTTATCCGCTAAAATAGCCCCAGTATAGCACACTGTAGGCATTCAATAAATATTTGTATTTTATCATACATCAGTGAGCTAACATTTGAATACATGCCAGAACCAGGGTTAGTTGCCACTGTTAGAAATTATGAATGGTGTTCAACAACACATTAAAAAATTCACAATGTGAGGCACCATAGTAAAAATATAGATTTTCATGTTGTTTAGTTGTTTAGTCGTGTCTGACTCTTTTGTGACCCCATGAACTGTAGCCTGCCAGGCTCTTCTGTCCTTGGAATTCTCCAGGCAAGAATACTGGAGTGGGTTGCCATTTCCTTTTCCAAGGGGGTCTTCCTGACCCAGGAATTGAACCCAGGTCTCCTGCACTGCAGGTAGATTCTTTACCAACTAAGCCATCTGGGAAGCTCAGATTTTTATGTACACATGATTAAAATACATAAATATATATATATATATAATTAAGACTAAAGAAAAATAGATATGTCATGGGTAATAGGTTATTATAATATGGCTTTATAATAACATTAGATAGGCACTGGTCTTAAATTTCATGTTTTAAACTAATAAATGAATGTAAACTTTAGTTCTCCTATGGCATCACCGCAGAGAGGGCGATGGCACCCCACTCCAATACTCTTGCCTGGAAAATCCCATGGATGGAGGAGCCTGGTAGGCTGCAGTAAATGGGCTCGCTAAGAGTCGGACACAACTGAGCAACTTCACTTTCACTTTTCACTTTCATGCATTGGAGAAGGAAATGGCAACCCACTCCAGTGTTCTTGCCTGGAGACTCCCAGGGACGGGGGGAGCCTGATGGGCTCCTGTCTATGGCGTCGCACAGAGTCGGACACGACTGAAACGACTTAGCAGCAGCAGGCAGCAGCATGGCATCACTGACTCAATGGACATGAGTTTGAACAAGCTCCAGGAGATGGTGAAGGACAAGGAAGCCCGGTGTGCTACACTCCATGGGGTCACAAAGAGCTGGACACAGCTGAGCGACTGAACAACAACAGCAAGATATCATTTCTGGGCTTAGCTGGTGGCTCTGCTGTGTGTGCTCTACTGCCCAATGTAGCCTCTGGCCACGTGGGATGATCAAGCACTTGACACCTGGCTTAACTGAGATATCCTGTAAGTGTTAAATACACACCAGATTCCAAAGACTTAGTATAAAAGGTGCAAAATATCTCTGATTTCAAGCTGAAATCACATTTTTTTGTATTGAGTCAAATATATTATTACAATTAATTTTACCTGTTTTTTAAATGTGGCTACTATAAAAACGTATTGCACTGGCAACCCACTCCAGTACTCTTGCCTGGAGACTCCCATGGATGGAGGAGCCTGGTAGGCTCTGGTCCATGGGGTCGTGAAGAGTCTGACACGACTGAGCGACTTCGATTTCACTTTTTACTTTGACTCATTGGAGAAGGAAATGGCAACCCACTCCAGTGTTCTTGCCTGGAGAATCCCAGGGACGGGGGAGCCTGGAGGGCTGCCGTCTATGGGGTCGCACAGAGTCGGACACGACTGAAGCGGCTTAGCAGCAGCAGCACTAGTCACCAACATATTTCTGATACATAGTAACACACCATATGGGATCATCCATATGCAAAATATTTGATCTATAACAATTACATAAACTCAGAGCTTTAGTTTCCTTATCTTCTAAACACGGGAACAAAGTTAACTTCACTTGGTAATTGTGAGGCAAAACTGATAAATTTCCTGGCACATGGTAAAAACTCAAAGAATGTTGGTTCCTTTCTCCCCCATTTCCTTGTTTGAAAGGGAAGCAGCTATGGAAAAAGAAAAACGCTGAAGCGAACCAGTACGTCAGCACTTTCACAGCTCAGTGCTGCCAGCAGTATTGTCTTCCTGTTTGTCTGGATGCTTTTTCTTGAATTAGTTGAGAGAGATGATGATACATAGAAGATTGATAATGGACAGACGGGTAAACCAGCCAGTAGAAACATAAATCTTCAGTTAGTCCACCTCGTCTACTGACATCTTAGTCAGAAAAATGGGAAAAAACTTCCTAGCTTTCGTTCCCTTCTCAACATTGAGCTAGAATCATAAAAGCAGTGCACAGAGCCTAGAACAGTAAGAGCACCCACTAATTGCTTGTTGGATGAATAAATGGGACCTATTGGCATAGGTAGGGGGCGTAGAAGGGCTTGGAGAAGGCAGTGGCACCCCACTCCAGTACTCTTGCCTGGAAAACCCCATGGATGGAGGAGCCTGGTGGGCTGCAGTCCATGGGGTCGCTAGGAGTCAGACACAACTGAGGGACTTCTCTTTCACTTTTCACTTTCCTGCATTGGAGAAGGAAATGGCAACCCACTCCAGTGTTCTTGCCTGGAGACTCCCGGGGAGGGGAGCCTTGTGGGCTTCTATCTATGGGGTCACACAGAGTCGGACACGACTGAAGCGATTTAGCAGCAGCAGCAGCAGTAGAAGGGCTTCTCAGGTGGTGCTAATTGTAAGGAACCCACCTGCCGATGCAGGAGACGTAAGAAACACAGATTTGATCCCTGGGTCAGGAAGATCCCCTGGAGGAGGGCAGGGTAATTCAGTATTCTTTGGAGAATCTCATGGACAGAGGAGCCTGACAGGCTACAGTCCATAGAATCGCAAAGCGTCGGACACAACTGAAGCAGCTTAGCAGCAGCAGTGTCCATAGAGACTACTTAGTCCAGTGACTTTCTCTAACTTTTGTTAAATAGGCAACAGAAATGCATTCTGCAAATAGAAGCTTACATAAAGCCTCAATATATAAATTACAGATTAAAACAGAGACTTGACCCTTTGACCTGTGAAGGTGCCTGAGTCCTTCCTCTGAGCCTCCCTTTTTCATTCAGTGGTGTCCCTGCTGGACTGCTGGGGAGATTTTGGGATTCTCACACCATCCAGTCAGAAAACTTTCTCCTCTAATTCTCCAGGAAAAGAAACTAGGAAAAGAAAGAATTTACCTACAGTAATTTACCCATAGGGCTTCCTTGGTAGATCAGTGTTAAAAAATCCACCTGCCAATGCAGGAGATGTGGGTTCGATCCCTGAGTCAGGAAGACCACCTAGAGAATGCAACTGGCAACCCACTCCAGTATTCTTGCCTGGAGAATCCCATGGACAGAGGAGCCTGGTGGGCTAGAGTCCACGGGGTTCCAAAAGAGTTGGACATGACAGCAACTAAGCAGCAACAGAACAATTTATTGCCAGATGAAAATTGAGATAAGAATGAACATTTAAGTCCACATGTTTACTGTCTAAGAGCCAACTAAATCTTTCCAGCTTCAGAGTCTTTATAACTGAAATGAGTAAAATACTACCTACGTCGTGGTGATGGTATAAGGATTGCACAAGAAAACAATCTCATCTGGTCTCGTGACTTAAAATGTCGTCNATAAATTTCCTGGCACATGGTAAAAACTCAAAGAATGTTGGTTCCTTTCTCCCCCATTTCCTTGTTTGAAAGGGAAGCAGCTATGGAAAAAGAAAAACGCTGAAGCGAACCAGTACGTCAGCACTTTCACAGCTCAGTGCTGCCAGCAGTATTGTCTTCCTGTTTGTCTGGATGCTTTTTCTTGAATTAGTTGAGAGAGATGATGATACATAGAAGATTGATAATGGACAGACGGGTAAACCAGCCAGTAGAAACATAAATCTTCAGTTAGTCCACCTCGTCTACTGACATCTTAGTCAGAAAAATGGGAAAAAACTTCCTAGCTTTCGTTCCCTTCTCAACATTGAGCTAGAATCATAAAAGCAGTGCACAGAGCCTAGAACAGTAAGAGCACCCACTAATTGCTTGTTGGATGAATAAATGGGACCTATTGGCATAGGTAGGGGGCGTAGAAGGGCTTGGAGAAGGCAGTGGCACCCCACTCCAGTACTCTTGCCTGGAAAACCCCATGGATGGAGGAGCCTGGTGGGCTGCAGTCCATGGGGTCGCTAGGAGTCAGACACAACTGAGGGACTTCTCTTTCACTTTTCACTTTCCTGCATTGGAGAAGGAAATGGCAACCCACTCCAGTGTTCTTGCCTGGAGACTCCCGGGGAGGGGAGCCTTGTGGGCTTCTATCTATGGGGTCACACAGAGTCGGACACGACTGAAGCGATTTAGCAGCAGCAGCAGCAGTAGAAGGGCTTCTCAGGTGGTGCTAATTGTAAGGAACCCACCTGCCGATGCAGGAGACGTAAGAAACACAGATTTGATCCCTGGGTCAGGAAGATCCCCTGGAGGAGGGCAGGGTAATTCAGTATTCTTTGGAGAATCTCATGGACAGAGGAGCCTGACAGGCTACAGTCCATAGAATCGCAAAGCGTCGGACACAACTGAAGCAGCTTAGCAGCAGCAGTGTCCATAGAGACTACTTAGTCCAGTGACTTTCTCTAACTTTTGTTAAATAGGCAACAGAAATGCATTCTGCAAATAGAAGCTTACATAAAGCCTCAATATATAAATTACAGATTAAAACAGAGACTTGACCCTTTGACCTGTGAAGGTGCCTGAGTCCTTCCTCTGAGCCTCCCTTTTTCATTCAGTGGTGTCCCTGCTGGACTGCTGGGGAGATTTTGGGATTCTCACACCATCCAGTCAGAAAACTTTCTCCTCTAATTCTCCAGGAAAAGAAACTAGGAAAAGAAAGAATTTACCTACAGTAATTTACCCATAGGGCTTCCTTGGTAGATCAGTGTTAAAAAATCCACCTGCCAATGCAGGAGATGTGGGTTCGATCCCTGAGTCAGGAAGACCACCTAGAGAATGCAACTGGCAACCCACTCCAGTATTCTTGCCTGGAGAATCCCATGGACAGAGGAGCCTGGTGGGCTAGAGTCCACGGGGTTCCAAAAGAGTTGGACATGACAGCAACTAAGCAGCAACAGAACAATTTATTGCCAGATGAAAATTGAGATAAGAATGAACATTTAAGTCCACATGTTTACTGTCTAAGAGCCAACTAAATCTTTCCAGCTTCAGAGTCTTTATAACTGAAATGAGTAAAATACTACCTACGTCGTGGTGATGGTATAAGGATTGCACAAGAAAACAATCTCATCTGGTCTCGTGACTTAAAATGTCGTCTCTATACTGACTATTCCTAAATGTACCTGGCAGCCTAAACTTTCCCTTGAACTTGAACAGAATTGACTGTTAAACTGCCTACTTGACGCTACTCCTTGAATTCCAAATAGGTACCTCCAGCTTAACATGTTCAAAACTGAGCTGTCCATCTTCCCTCGCAAACCTCTTCCCACCCTCTGTGCTGCCTCGGTAACGGCATCCACTCTTCCAGTTGTTCTGGCCAAACCCTGGGATGGCCCATGGTTCCTCTCCTCTCACATTCCACATCCAAGACATCACAAGAGCCTCTGGGCTCCACCTTCAAAATTGGTGCAGAAGCCCACCTTTCCTTACCTCCACTTTGACCACCCTGGTCCCCGTCACCCATCTTTTTCTGAACTACCTACTTATATACTACAAGTATTTTGTGATATACCCTGAATATACTGGTTCTTCCTAACTGGCCTCCCTCCTTTCCTCTTGCCACCTTTCGTTCTCTTCTCACCGAGTGATCCTATGACAACACAAGCTAGCCCTTGTCGTGCCTCTCAGAACTTTCCAGGGGCGCCTGAGTTATCTCAGTGTAAAGCCAGTGTCCTAAGCATGGCCCTCTGGTGCTGTGTGATAAGGCTGCCTGTTTCCTCCCGACTCTCCTTCCGGTCTTCCCTGCTCCCCTGCTCCAGCTCTGCAGGCCTCCTTGCAGTTCCTGGAATTCTTCCCCTGGGTTCCATCAATGCTGCGCCCTCACCTCCTTCAGGCTTTGCCCGAATATCACCGTCTGGGTGAAACCTACATCTTTCTCTTCCCTTTCTCAAAGTACACACTCAAAATAGACTTCCTTTTCTCTTTTTTTGCTTTATTTTTCTCCAAAGTAAAACACAATGTAATTTAATTTGCTGTTGTTATTAAGTCATGGCTGACTGTTTTGCAACCCCCCAGGTAAGAATACTGGAGTGGGTTGCCATTTCCTTCTCCAGGGGGTCTTCCTGGACCAGGGATCTCCAGATTTGGCAGGTGGATTTTTTACCATTGAGCCACCTGAAAGTGTTGGTGACTCAGTCATGTCCAACACTTTGCGACCCCATGGACTGTAACCCACCAGGCTTCTCTGTCCATGGCATTCTCCAGGCAAGAGGCCTAGAGTGGGTTGTCATTCCCTTCTCCAGAGGATCTTCCCATCCCAGGGATCAAACCTGTGTCTCTTGCCTCTGCATGTGGGTTCCTGATAGCTGAGCCACCTGGGAAGCCCCATACATAATTTGATTTTACTTATTGTCTATCCTCATCATCTAGAATTAAATTTCATGAGGGCAAGGATGTTTCCTGTTTTACCAGTACTTATATCCAATGCCTGGAAGGGTGTTTAACACAGAGCAAGCCCTCAATAAATATTTGTTGAATGAATCAAGTATGTAAAGCTTTTTATAGCATGGAACATGTTTATTAAATATTGTGATTATTTGCAGGCATCTTCAGCTTTCCTTTTCTTCCCAAACTCCCTCTTTCTCGAAATCTTCAAGGAGGAACTACTCAGTAGATAGCTGATTTTAAAGTTCTATTCTAGGAGAATGATTTTCACATTCAGTTCCTAAGCCTGAGTTTCTTAAATGGTTTCAATTTTTCAGGGTTGGGAGAACGGGGAACAGAAACTAGAGAACTTGTTGAAGTTATGGACAAAATTTAAAGGAAATATCCTACCCACTAATAAAGTACAAGTTCAGTGTAAAGAAATGGAAGTAATTATGCTAATGCTAATTGGATTTCTGTTTATTTAGAGTTTAAAATTCTAGGAATCTTCTTATAAAGATTAAAGTTACTCTTGGTTATTACAAAATACTGGCTGTATAACTGTACATGGAAAGTAACCTTTAAAAATTGTATATAACATTTTAAAATAATGAAATACAAAATTAAAATTATCATTTAATTTTTCCTTAGGCAACAGTGAGCATTGTACCAAAAATACATGGTCGTGACTCTTAACTTTATGCCTAGGCATCAGAAATACTTGCACTGTATCAGTGAGAATTACTGGGATCCAAGTTCAAGCCTTGTTTCAGGAATGCCTTATAAACACTAATTCCTTTCCGTTTGTGTTATTTCCTTGAAGAGGGACAAAGGCAACCATAACACTTTAGCATCAAAAATGAGTTTATGTCTCTGACATAGCATACTGAATTCTCAATGAATATTTTAAATAAATTCACTTGAAAACAAGAAATTTTTTTTTTTTTTTTTTGGCTTGTGGGATCTTAGTTCCCTGACCAGGGATGGAACCCAGGTCCTTGGCAGTGAAAGAACAGTCTTAACCCCTGGACTGCCAGGGAATTCCTGAAAACAAAGTTTTCAGCACGGATTAATTAACCACTAGTTGAAAATTACCACGATCTCAAGATGTACAGAAGATTGTAAGAAACAAGCATACAGTTTCATAATTTTTCCCCATTCCTGCATTCATGTTTCTGAGCGTCTTCAATTGGTTCCTGGCTGGTGGATACTGTGTGTGTAGCTAGACCCTCCTCCAGTCAGACGTGCACGACTTTACAGCAACAGGTGTGACTGTGCTCTAGGAAAAAGGAACAGCAAGGGCAAAGCCTGGAAGTAGAGAAAAACCAAGCCAATCCAAGGAACAAGAAGGTCACATTTCTTATTTATCCCCAGTGCCATGCTGTGTCATAACTCGTGGTGGCCACATGCCAATGGACATGCAAATGGCGCTGACATTTTGGAAGACAGTTTGGCACTTTCTCCTAGTTAACTCTGCTTTTACCACTTGACTCAGCATTCCTGTTCGTAGATATTTATGCAAGAGAAAAGGGAACAGGTTCACACAGAAACCTGCACATGAATGTTTACAGTAGCCAATTTATAATTGCCCCAAACTAGGGGGAAAAAAACCAAATGCCCTTCAACTGGTAAAAGGTAAACAATCTGTGGCACATATTCATGATGGAACACTACTCAGCAGTAAAAAGGAATTACTGATCTAGGCGTGGCTCTCAAATGCATTGTCCCAAGTAAGAGAAGGGCTTCTAGTGGCTCAGATGGTAAAGAATCTGCCTGCAGTGTGGGAGACCCAAGTTCGATCCCTGGGTTGGGAAGATCCCCTGGACAACCCACTCCAGTATTCTTGCCTGGAAAATTCCATGGCCAGAGGAGCCTGGTAGGCTAGAGTCCATGGGGTCACAAAAGAGTCAGACATGACTGAGAGACATAACACTTTCGAGTGAGAGAAAACAGACTCCAAAAGCAATGTACTGTAAGGACTCCATTTATATGATATTCTGATAAAGGTGAAACTATGGGGAGAGCAAACAGATCAGTGGTTGCTGGAAACTGGAGGTCGAGGGAGAGGTTGAGCATAAAAAGGCGTGAGGGAGTTTGAAGGGATGCTGCAATTGTTCTGTATCTTTTTTTAAAACTTTTTGTTGATGTGGACCATTTTCTTAAGTCTTTATTGAATTTTTTGCAATATTACTTCTATTTTATGTTTTGGTTTTTTGGCCACAAGACATGTGGGATCTTAGCGCTCTGACCAGGGATTGAACCTGCCCTCCCTGCATTGGAAGGTGAAGTCTTAACCACTGGGTCACCAGGGAGGTTCCTCTTCTATATCTTGATTGCAAAGATTTTACACAATTGTATACATCTGTCAAAACTTATAGAAATGTGCACACACACCAAGGTGAATTTTACTTGTTATACCACACACACACATGAAGTAAACAAATGTCATTTTTATCAAGTTGAGGTGAAAACAATCAAAATGCAATCACATTGTTGTTGTGCTAATTAAGCTAGAAGCTAAAATTCTATCTGTCTGCATATGGATTTATGTTCCAGAAGAACCACCTGTTAACACCTAGTCATTCATTTAATTAATATTTCTCAAATACCTATTATATGCCATGCACTGTCAATGAACAAGATGACTCCCTACCTAGCTAGAGTTTGCATTTTAATAACAAATAAATGAAGGAGTGCATAGGTAAAGAAATATACTATTTAAAATAATATAATTTGGCATAGTGGTTAAGTTGTAAAGAAAAATAAAGCACGGTAAAGGGAAAGAGGGTTAAGGGTAAAGGAGGCTATTTTTGATAGAATGTCTGGGAGGAGATTCTGAGTAGTAGTTGGACAGAGGATTAAATGATGTGATGGAGAAATCATCTAATAGCTGCAGGACGATTGCTCCAGGAAGAGAGGACAGCAAGAGTATCGGCCTTGAAACTGGATAAATCGAGCAGATACGAGGAGCAACCAGATTGCTGGACTTCTGGTCTTGTTTCCGTAGTCCATAATCATGCCCTGTTATGAATTCAGATCATTTAATTTACACTTATCAAAATAATAATATACTAAGGGAAATTTGATCTATTTATCCCAAAATGATAACTTGAAGATACAATCATGCCCAACTACTGCCAAAAAAAGTCAAAAACACAAGGGTGTCAGTTCTTAGCTGCAAACGGGTCAATCTCAGCAGTTTGTCGAGAGAAGATCAGAAATCTCACAGAAGTGAAGAACTGGCATGCCAGTTAAGTTGTTGCCTCTCAGCTCTAAGTTCAACCCGCATTACCTGCTCTACGATAATTGAGCTGGACCCTGGGAGGATTACTCCTTGGCAGTCAGCCTGATATTAAACTTTGCCAGTAGAGGGTGCTGGAGGGACATCGCAGGAGGAAGGGGCTCCCTTTCCTGATTCAGGTGTTTCTACTTGCTTCTTGCTTTCAATACAGGTGGCTGTCAGTGGCATGCCATCAGGAAATACACATTTTCTATGAGGAAATACATATCTGTTGTTGAAGCCACCCAGTCTGTGGTACCCAGTTGTGGCAGTCCTAGTGAATGAACACACCAGCTGTGCACAGAAAGGTAAGCTCTCAGTGCCAACACAGCTAAGCTGCAGCCCTCCTGACATCAGGCCTCATGACTGCCCGCTGGAAAATGGGTTCTTGTACCCTAAATCCACATACAGACCCACATGCCAGCCTCTGTCCTCCTGGACGCCAGAGTCTTTGCCAGCCTGTATCCCAGAGGTGTTTCCTCTTGCCAGTCCTGCTGACCATGATTCCCTGGCCAGCCCTCCTCCTGCCAGAAGAGTATTTTCGGCTTGTCTGATGTTTACGCTGAAGGCCATTCCATGGGCTGCAGCCATTCCTCTAGGCTTAGGGTTAGGCTTCCACAGGTTTGAGTCCCAGCCTGAGAACAGGGACCATTCCAAGTCTGCTTCCTCCTCAGGTACTTTTCTCAGACCTAGGGTACTCTGGAGAGTTCTCTTTATCTCTCATAGTTATTATTCTGTTACAGTTAGTAACTCTTGATCTTAAACTTTCACTTGCATAATATGAATGGACACTCACTGCTACAGTCTGTTACAGAATCAGTGCTGGAAGCTGCCCTAAGGGGCAGACCTGCAGAGATGGGATTTGGGAATTTGTCTGGTGATGTCCTGGCATTTGAGCACAGTGTTGAGCTCTTTGCCAGTGGGGTGAAAGTGAAAGTTGCTCAGTCGTGTCCAACTCTTTGTGACCCCATGGACTATACAGTCCATGGAATTCTCCAGTTCAGAATACTGGAGTGGGTAGCCTTTCCCTTGTCCAGGGGATCTACCCAACCCAGGGCTTGAACCCAGATCTCCTGCATTGCAGGCAGATTCTTTACCAGCTGAGCCACCAGGGAAGCCCAAGAATATGGAGTGGGTAGCCTATCCCTTCTCCAGCAGATCTTCCCAGCCCAGGAATTGAACTGGGGTCTCCTGCATTGCAGGCCAGTGGGGTATAGGAAGCGAATAATTCCTGGCATGCTGAGATAGCACAACCAAACTCTCACCTGTGGTTGATGGTATCAAAGTCCAAACTGTAACAAATGTCTTAGCATCCCAAGTGGTTGAGGCACCTGTTATACCAGTCAGTGATGACAAGAAGAAATGTGGTGCAAGATCAATTATTTCTGAGTACACTTGAGTACTTTACAAAAAGAAAATGACCAACTCAAATCTTCTAACTCTGAGCTCAAGTCACGCCTGGAGAGGAACTTCCCTGGTCCAGTGGCTAAGATTCTGGGCTTCCAGTGCACAGGGGGCCCAGGTACGCTCCCTGGTCAGGGAACTAGATCCCACATGCCACAACTAAGAGTTCAAATGCTGCAACTAAAAAGTCCTTTGTACTCCAATGAAGATCGAAGATTCTGTGTGTGGCAACTAAGACTCACCACAGCCAAATAACAACTTCAACCAAAAAGGCACATTTGGAGAACTAGAACTCCCATGACAGCCCTAAAAAAAGCTTATGCTGGCACTACTGAGAAATAAACATGAAATTTAATTGAGTTGCTGAATTATCACAATCATGGAACTTAGTTTCTGAGCCTCTCTTTCCTATAACAGCAGCTTGCAAACTAAGTCTAGCAAACAAGCCTGCCCTTGCTTAAATACCTGTGAGAAACCCACCTGAGGCCACTCAAGATGTCTTGAAAGGGATCTTCCATTCTCAAGACCCAGTAGCCCAGTTTTGTAACTAGACGCATAAGTCAGGTTGAACCTCAACATGTTCCCACAGGACAGGTACACATTATGACCCAAGAAGAAATGGTTTCCGTGCCAACAGTACTGCCACATTTTCTAATATAGCTCATCAGAAACCTGAGAAACATGTGGGAATTTATTTTAGAGATGTTAAAACCAGAAGAATGTGATACAACCCTGCTGCTGCTGCTGCTGCTGCTAAGTCTCTTCAGTCGTGTCCGACTCTGTACGACCCCATAGACAGCAGCCCACCAGGCTCCCCCATCCCTGGGATTCTCCAGGCAAGAATACTGGAGTGGGTTGCCATTTCCTTCTCCAATGCAGGAAAGTGAAAAGTGAAAGTGAAGTTGCTCAGTCGTGTCCGACTCCTAGCCACCCCATGGACTGCAGCCCACCAGGCTCCTCCTCCGTCCATGGGATTCTCCAGGCAAGAGCACTGGAGTGGGATGCCATTGCCTTCTCCAGATACAACCCTAAGTCAGGCCAAATGGGCTTCCCTGGTGGCCCAGACGGTAAAGAATCTGCCTGCAATGCAGGAGATCTGGGTTTAATTCCTGGGTCAGGAAGATCCCCTGGAAGAGGACATGGCAACCCACTCCAATTCTTGCTTGGAGAATTCCATGGACAAAGGAGCCTGGTGGGCTACAGTCCGTGGGGTCTCAAAGGGTAAAACAGGACTGAGCGACTAACACTTTGACTTTTCAGGCCAGATGTGTTGACCCGAGTATGCTTACCAGAATGCTTTCCTGGCATAATGGGGAGGAGGGGCTGCAAAAGCTTAAGGAGACAGGAATGTTGGACCTAATTTATCACATGTGGTCATCACATCCATCTCCCAGCTCTGTTCCAGGAAAAGGCCCAGAAGACCAGTCCCTTCACTAAGGCACCTACTTCCTTGACAGTCTCTGCCCTTGCTCGCTTTCATAGGCTAGGTGTGACTGAAGAGGGTGTCACCATCAAGAGGGGCCCATTGATCTGAATGGGGCTGAGGGCACTGCAGGGTAGCAGAGGCCAAGTGACAGCATTTAACCATCAAAAACAAGATGTGTGGGCATACCCACGGTAAAAGGTGGCAGTGATGTCTCAGAAGTCAGAATGCTTTGGCTCACACAGGTCTTTGGCAGTGGTTAACGATGGAAAAGAGTGGACAGCCTGCCATATGGTTTGATTTCTAACACAGGGAAAATTCTAGGACTGGTCGCCCAAAATTTGGCAAGTCATTGCCTTTTACTTTGGGTTTCTCAACCTATGTAAATTTATTTCTTTGAATATCTTTGAAGGAAGAATCTCCCTTATGACACATTCTAACCGGAGCTTCACAGGGAAAGAAATTCTGGGCCATCATGCCCGGTAAGGAGCAGAACAGGGACTTGAATTCCACTCCTACTCTCTCTCTCTTTTTTTAAGATGTATTTACTTATGGCTGCACTGGGTCTTTGTTGCTGCACCAGCTTTTCTCTAGTTGCGGCTAACAGTATGCACTCTCAGGCTTTCCTTTTCATTGCAGTGTGTGGACTTCTCATGCTTCTCTTGTTGCAGAGCATGGGCTCCAGGCACACAGGTTTCAGTAGTTGCAGCTCAAGGGCTTAGATGTCCCATGGCACACGGCATCTTCCAGGACCAGGTATCAAACCCATGTCCCCTGGGTTGGCCAGTGGATGCTTAACCACTGGACCACCAGGGAAGGCCCAGCTCCTACTCTTAGCCATGATTATCTTTTATCTCCATACAGGATACAAGGTAATGAGACAGTCAGCCTTGGTCTGGATGACGTGTGAGTACAACTGAAGCTCACTGAGCTGTGGGTGTTGTGGATTGCACACAGCATTCTAGATGCTGAGCGGCAGACCTGCAACTGTCGGAGGGTGATTGGGGCTGCTGCTTCTCTGGGAGGAGAGGCTCCTAGGAGCTTGCGGATGGAGGATAGTACTTGGCACCTATGTGTTTGAAGTGCTGCTGGTACTCAGGGCTTTCTAGGCTTGTAAAACTTCCTTACCCCCCAGCTAGGATGAGCAAACATCCTGGCTTGACCAGAACTGAGCTATTTCCTGGGACTTGGGACTTTCCATGCTGCAATGATGGAAATCCCAGGCAAACCAGAATCCCGATATCCCAGTAATCCAGCTACATTCTAGCAGCTGTATTGCCTAGGAGTACAGGAAAACAGAAAGATGAATTGCTCTTCGCTGAACAATGGGTAAGCAATGAACTGAGCTTACGCAATTTTGGCTCCACTTTATGATATAATCAAGTACGTTAGTCTATGTGGAACTTTTTAAAATAAAGTATCCGCTAAATTTTACATGGGCTTTCCTGGTGGCTCAGTGGTAAGGAATCTGCCTACCAATGCAGAATACCACGGGTTCGATCCCTGGGTCAAGAAGATTCCCTGGAGAAGAAAATGGCACTCTCCTCCAGTGTTCTTGCCTGGAGAATTCTATGGACAGAGGAGCCTGCAGTGGGCTACAGCCCATGGGGTTGCAAAGAGTCAGACATGACTTAGCAGCTAAACAACAACAGACAACAAAAAAATTTATGTATCTTTTGGCCATTAGTACTTATTCCAGTCAGAAGATGGTAAAATATTTACTAGAAACTCGGTGGACAAATAGTTAATGTGAAGCTCAAAATTACAAAATCTGTCGTAGACAACTGACTTAAAAATAACTACCTCAGAATTTGCAGAATATCTTAACATCAGTAAAGTCCAATGTTAAGCTAATGAGAGGAACCTCAGTTTTGATCCCTGGGATGGGAAGATCCCCTGGAGTAGGAAATGGCAACTCACTCCAGTATTCTTGCCTGGGAAATCCCATAGACAAAAGGGCCTGGTGGGCTACAGTCCATGAGGTCACAAAGAGTCAGACATGGCTTAGGGACTAAACAACAAAAATGAGAGGAACAAATAGTATGTACGTAAATTCAATGCGTTTTTTAGAAAACTCTCTTTTAGACTTTCTTTCAACAGCTACCTACTGACCTTTTTTCCTTCCAAAAAAAATTATTTCAATTCTCTTTTTTTAAAAGGCTGATAATCAGTTAAATATCTAAAAGGCAGACAGCTGATAAACAGCAAGAAAAAAAAGTAATTTTTTTCCTATGCTGGAATCACAGTCTTAAGCATCTTAAATTTCAAAACAATACCAACAGCTGCCTGAACCTTGCCCTGCAATCCTTTGATGGGTAGATAGTGGGAGTGACATGTTAAAAAGGATAAGGGAAGCACAAGAATACTGGAGTGGGTTGCCTTTCTATTCTCCAGGGGATCTTCCCAACCCAGGGATCAAACCCAGATCCCCTGCATTTCAGGCAGATTCTTTACTGTCTGAGCCACCAGGAAACCCCAGACAAATACCTTGTCAGTTCAGTTCAGTTCAGTCGCTCAGTTGTGCCCGACTCTGCAACCCCATGAATCGCAGCACGCCAGGCCTCCCTGTCCATCACCAGCTCCCAGAGTTCACTCAGACTCACGCCCATTGAGTCAGTGATGCCATCCAGCCATCCCATCCCCTTCTCCTCCTACCCCCAATCCCTCCCAGCATCAGAGTCTTTTCCAATGAGTCAACTCTTTGCATGAGGTAGCCAAAGTACTGGAGATTCAGCTTTAGCATCATTCCTTCCAAAGAAATCCCAGGGCCGATCTCCTTCAGAATGGACTGGTTGGATCTCCTTGCAGTCCAAGGGACTCTCAAGAGTCTTCTCCAACACCACTGAGAAAACCATAATTTAAAAAGATGCATTTGGGCTTCTCTGGTGACTCAGTGGTAAAGAATCCGCCTGCCGATGCAGGAGACAAGGGTTCCATCCCTGATCCGGGAAGATCCCACATGTCTCAGAGAGACTAAGCCCTTTTGCCACAGCTACTGAGCCTGTGCTCCAGAGCCTAGGAGCCACAGCTGCTGAGCCCGTGTGCTGCAACCGCTGAAGTCCAAGAGCCCTAGAGCCTGAGCTCCACAACAAGAGAAACCAATGCAATGAGACAGCTGTCCAGCACAACTAGAGAGTAGCCTTTGCTTGCTAAAACTAGAGAGAAGCCCAAGCAGCAATGAAGACCCAGCACGGCCAAAAGTAAAATTATTAAAAAAAGATTCCCATGGCTAACACAATGTTGTAAATCAACTATATGCCAATAAAAATTAAAAGACACATGTACCCCAGTTTACACTGCAGCTCTATTTACAATAGTCAGGACATGGAAGCAACCTAAATGCCCATTAACAGATAAATGGATGAAGAAGATGTGCTATATATCTATAATATATATAATGCAATGGAATATTGCTCAGCCATAAAAAGGAATGCAATTGGGTCATTTGTAGTGACTCGGGGCAACCTAGAGTCTATCATACAGAGTGAAGGAAGTCAGAAAGAGAAAAACAAATATTGTATATTATTAACACATGTATATGGAACAAAGCTGAGTGCCAAAGAATCGATGCTTTTGAACTGTGGTTTTGGAGAAGACTCTTGAGAGTCCCTTGGACTGCAAGGAGATCAGCCCTGGGATTTCTTTGGAAGAAATGATGCTAAAGCTGAAACTCCAGTACTTTGACCACCTCATGTGAAGAGTTGACTCACTGGGATTGGGGGCAGGAGGAGAAGGGGATGACAGAGGATGAGATGGCTGGATGGCATCACTGACTCGATGGGCGTGAGTCCGAGTGAACTCCGGGAGTTGGTGATGGACAGGGAGGCCTGGCGTGCTGCAGTTCATGGGGTTGCAAAGAGTTGGACACGAATGAGTGACTGAACTGAACTGATGCAATCTAGAAAAGTGATACTGGTGAACCCATGGCGGGAATAGAGACACAGATGTAAAGCGTGGACGCGTGGGCACAGTGGGGGAAGGAGAGGGTGGGACAAATTGGGAACACAGCATTGACATACGCACTACCGTGTATAAAACAGCTAGCTAGTGGGAAGCTGCGGCACATCTGCAGAGCTCAGCTCAGTGCTCTGTGATGACCTAGAGTGGGGGAGGGAGACTCAGAGAGAAGGGACATATGTATACATATAGCCGATCCACTTGTGCGGGACAGCAGAGACCAGCACAACCTTGTAAAGCAATTACACTCCAAAAATAAAAATTTTTAAATGTAAAAAAGCTTCCATTACTGGTTTACTTCTTAAAATAAAAAATAATAATAACGTGGAAAAGATTCAAAGGCTCACCATCTGCTGGTGTGTTGGGAGAAACTAAGGATGATAACCAATACCTATTTGGTACTCCTGTATCCAGATCATGTTCTGAGTCCTTTAGAACTCATTTTATAAGAAGGAAGCAGAGGAAGAGGGAGGCTGAGTAATGAGTATAAGGTCCCAGATGGTTAATAGTGGTGCCAGAGTCAGCGGCCCATGATCAGTCCAGAGTCCTTGCTTTAACCATCAGTCACATTTCCCTTTCACAGGCAGTAACACAGTCACATGCAAAGGAACTGATAAGGACTGTATCAATGATCCTGTATTTTGTGCCAGGACTGAAGCAAAAAAAAAAAAAAAAAAGAAGAACCATTTTCATATATCATAAAGACCTAGAAACAATAAGTAAACATCCCCAAATGGTGTGAGAGCAGAGCAATATGAAACCCCCAAAAAGGGAATGCTGGCTATTCCAGAAACATTCCCCTGGCCACAGAGGTTAGGTGTTATGGCCAGTTTCTTAGAAAGGGGAAACTGGAAATTGATTGACATGAGGGTCTGACGTGCAGAATGGATTCAGCCATTCTTAAATCCCTTTGTTTTCCTTCATAAGATCCTGAATTACAGAATCTCTTTGGGAATATTTGTATGTTGATAACTGGACAGATTGAACCCTACCTGATAATTATCCCCTCTATTCTGACATCTAATCTTCCGTACTGTGTGTATAATGCTTGCAACATGTATCAAGAGCATAGACAGTGTGATGTACATGTGTCTGTTAGTTTTACTCTAGACATATAATTAAGCACGTGAAAACCCCTCCTTGGGTATTTACTCTCCAGAATATATTTGAAATGCCTTAATCAGGTCCCCACAATCCAGAGGACTTATTACAAGCAATTCAACTATTTCTATCTGAATATGCTAATTGTTAATAAGCTTAAGAAGCTATTGAAATAATTTTAACTGGAAAAATGAGCAGCGTTTATGTTGTATATATTAACTGTCAATACTGCAGAGGCACTTCTGTCCTTATATGTACCGGAGTTTATGAATTTATGAGCCCAGCAGATTATATCTTTCAGAAGTAGCCTTCTTCGCTCTGGTTCTGGTCTAGACCTGAAGATTCTGCTTCCTGTTCTGACTTGTGAGGAGCTGAACTTGCCTCTAGAATATTGTTGCACATGTCTTGATTAACCCTTTCATGTAAGATATGCCAGGGGTGGTAAGGGCTTCCCAGGGGGCACTAGTGGTAAAGAATCTGCCTGCATCCCAGGGTCAGGAAGATCCCCTGGAGGAGGGCATGGCAACCCACTCCTGTATTCTTGCCTGGAAAATCCCACGGACAGAGGAATTTGGTGGGCTGTTGTCTATAGGGTCTCTAAGAGTTGAACATAACTAAAGTGACTTAGCACATTATACAGGCAAGGTAACAACTGGTCATCCGTGAAAAAAAATCCATTCCTAGGTACATGGCTACACCATACTTCCAGCCCACCTAATGGATAGGTATGGTCACATGGCTATGTTTTATCTGATGGAATGTCAGAGAATGTGTACCCAGATTTCTGAGCTTAAGCCTTAAGACCATGAGTATGCTTCCTCCGTGTTCTCTTTCCCTTCTTGCCATTTGGGTAGCTACGACCTTGACTACGCAGGCAACGAAGTCCTGGAGATGGTGGAAAATAGTGTTAGAAGGAACCTGAGTCCCTGGGTAACTGCATGGAATAGAAGCCACCAGCTGACTTGAAATGTTCCTTTCAGGCTCTTGCTTTAAACTACTGGACTGCTTTTGGATCTGTTTGCTGCATCAACTTGGCCTTACCTCAACTAATACAGTGCCTAATGGATTGAGCTGAGCTTCCAGTAACCGGGTGCATGCATGTGTACTAAGTCACTTCAGTCATATCTGACTGTTTGAGACTCTATGGACCACAGCCCACCAGGCTCCCCTGTCCATGGGATTCTCCAAGCAAGGATACTGGAGGAGGTTGCCGTGCCCTCCTCCAGGGAATCTTCCCAGCCCAGGGACTGAACCAGAATCTCTTACATCTCCTGCACTGGGAGGCAGGTTCTTTACCAATAGCGCCACCTGGGAAGCCCCATGAAGTCCTCACCTACCTTTAACTGTTGGAGGGCTCCAACATCTCCCAGTAAGAATCTAGCAGTTGTTAACAGCCAGTTAGACTTAAGTCAATTTGCAACATGCCCATTCTGAGCTCTGTGAGAGAGAGGGAGACACCAAGACTAACTCAGGTTTCTGAAGGACATAGCAACATTTTCTAAATGAAGGGAATAAAGGATGAGTTAAGTTTGGGATATGCTGAGTTGAAAGCGACTGAGATTTTCAGGTGGATCCAGAGTGAAATATTTTAGGCCTAGAAATCAGAAGAGAGGGAGATCTGGTTTGGGGATAAAGGTTTGAAATCATCCACATATGGAGATGACCTTAGCGGAGGACATGAAGCGAGATCAGAACAATTAGGCTCTTACAGAGAGCAGGCATTTGATGGATGGGGGAAGAAGAGGTGTCTGCAGGGGAAATGGCGAGGAGGCGGCGTATTTATAGATGAACCAGAACATTGATTTCCTGGAAGCCAGAGAGGAAAACCTGTCAGGAGAGAGAGAACAGGTAGTAGTTTCAGATGCCAGAGAGCGGGTAAGCAAAGCCAAGGCTGAATATGGGTAGTGTGACAGCAAGAGCCTGGCTACAGTGGATTTAAGGTGAGAATTAAAAAAAAGAAAGAGAGGTAACTTTTCAAGAATTTTGGCTCTGAGTTTTGAGGAAAGAAATAGGACAAGAGTTAATAGAGGAACTTTCCTGGTGGCATGATGGATAAGATTCTGCGTACCAATGCAGAGAATACAAGTTTGATCCCTGGTCCGGAAAGATTCCACATGCCACAGAGCAACTAAGCCCATGCATGACAACTACTGAGCCTGTTCTCCAGAGCTCACGAACCACAAGTACTGAGGCCCACTCACCTAGAGCCTGTGCTATGCAACGAGAGAAGCCGTTGCAACAAGAAGCTTACACGTCTCAACAAAGAGAAACTCCCAATTGCTACAACTAGAGAAAGTCCACTCGAGGCAACAACGACCCAATGCAATTAAAAAAAAATTTTTTTTAATTAAAAAAAAGAAAAGAGTTAATAGAGGAGGATCAACCCTAAAGAGGGCATCTCTGGTGGCTCATCTGCTAAAGAATCCACGTGTAACGCGGGAGACTTGGGTTCGATCCCTGGGTTGGGAAGATCCCCTAGAGAAGGAAAAGACTACCCACTCTAAGTATTCTGGCCTAGAGAATTCCATGGATTGTATAGTCCAGGGGATCCCAAAGACTGGTCACAACCTAGTGACTTTCACTTTCTATCTAAAGAAGTTGTTATTTTGTAGTGAGTTCACACGAAAGGAATTTGAACAAATGTTAAGTACTGATGGGAAAGTCCATCAGAGAATTAGGGTGGAAGATGTGGAGGAGAAGATGGGTGGTGGACTAAAGATCCTGAGGGAGCAGGAACAGAAGCACAGGTAGAGGAAATAATTTTTTCAACTCAGCACTCAGAAGCCAAATGTCAGCTGGCCACTCCAGCCCTCATGCCCATCATGTCCAGATGCATGGCCTCTGTTTCATTCCCTGTCAACCAGGGACTCAGCACTGGTTCGGGGGACGGGGAAATCTAGTAACCCAGATATTTTATAATTCTTCTGGAATGTACTTAGAATTTGGAGGGTCCATAAAGAGAGTCACTGTGCAATGCCCAGTAAAATACAAGCCTTAGACCTACAGGAAGATCTCCTGGGTGGGGCTCAGTGCTTTAGGGAAACTTACTCTGACCTCCGCTGACCACACCCTCCCTACAGGACAAGGAACCTGTTGGACCCAGAAGACATACTCACCTGGGCCCAGAGCCACTCCCTTCTATACAATGCTTAGGCTGCCTGAGAACCCAGAATTACAATTACCTGCCCCAACAGCCCTGAACCAGCCCTTCAGGACTTGTGCAGCCTGTTTCCCGATTCAGTCCTCCCAAGGGCAGATGGCTAGCTGAAATACATGCCCAGAGTCCTCACGCATGCCAAAGGGGAAACGTGCTTTATGGACTTTGTGGCTTGGGACGAAGCGTCGTAGAACTAGGAGAGAAACGGGCTTTAGGCTAGGGAGGGGCAGTCAGGGAGCCAGGCTGTTTCTTTATTCTGCTGTGAACCCCAACAGAAATTAAATTTGAATCTATACTTTCAGGTCATTGTAAATGCATACTTGTCAAACATATTTTATGTAATAGTTTGTTACCTTGATTTATAGCTTTTAAATATTTAGACATTTTATGTTGACATCTCTTTACCGGCATACCTCGTTTTATTGTGCCTCACTCTATGGCACTTCACAGATAGTACATTTTTTTTTTAAACAATTGAAGGCTTGTGGGTTGTCAGATGATGGTTAGCATTTTTAAGCAATAAGGTATTTTTGAATTGAGGTAAGTACTTTTTTTAAATGCAATGTTATTGGACACTTAACAGACTATAGTATACTGTAAATGTATCTTTTATACGCACTGGGCAACTAAACAATTCATGTGACTCACTTTATGGCCGTGTTTGCTTTACTATGATGGTCTGTAACCAAAGCCACAATGTCCCTGAGGGTAGGCCTGCATACACTTGCCCCACACTCAGATGTGTGCTGTGAAATAGGCTCTTGGAGGAGGGCTGAGCTTGGTGACCCTGGTGTGCAGTGCTCACAGTGTCCTTGGAGAAATGCTCGCTTCTGCCATTGGTATCCTGGCCTGAAGAATTCCATGGACAGAGGAACCTGGTGGGCTATAGTCCATGGGGTTGCAAAGAGTCGGACACCACTAACACTTTGAAACTTTCACCATGGGTTATTTTAAGCTAACAACACAATGACATAGACAAAATTTCACAACTGGCTTTCCTAAGCCGGCCGGGACACACCACATCCCTGCCCCAATCCACAAATATTCTGGGCTGGACTGGCCTGCCTTGCGCCATCTTGCTTGCCTCTTTTTCGCTTCCTGCTCTTTCTCCCCAGCCCCTTTCTCCCCAGCCCCTTTCTCCTTTCTCCCTCTCAGGAGTAATACAACTTCTCCTCACTGATGGGTAATAATTTTACAGCTATCTTCTGTTGCTCAAGTCTGGCCTTGGGTCTTACCATTCATCCTCACTAGTTTTTCAAAGATTTCTTTTAACATATTTCTTGCTTTTTTTAACTTTTTATTTTGTTCAGTTCAATCGCTCAGTCACATCTGACTCTGCAATCCCATGGACTTCAGCACACAGACACCCCTGTCCATCACTAACTCCCGGACTTTACTCAAATTCATGTCCATTGAGTCAGTGAAGCCATTCAACCTTCACAACCTCTGTCATCCACTTCTCCTCCCACCTGCAATCTTTCTCAGCATCAGGGTCTTTTCCAGTGAGTCAGTTCTTCACATCAGGTGACCAAGGTATTGGAGTTTCAGCTTCAGCATCAGTCCTTCCAATGAANGCCTCCCTGTCCATCACCAACTCCCAGAGTTTACCCAAACTCATGTCCATTGAGTTGGTGATGCCATCCAACCATCTCACCCTCTGTAGTCCCCTTCTCCTCCTGCCCTCAACCTTTCCCAGCATCAGGGTCTTTTCAAATGAGTCAGCTCTTCACATCAGATGGCCAAAGTATTGGAGTTTCAGCTTCAACATCAGTCCTTCCAATGAACAGTCAGGATGATTTCCTTTAGGATAGACTGGTTTGATCTCCTTGCAGTCCAAGGGACCCTCAAGAGTCTTCTTCCACCACAGTTCAAAAGCATCAACTCTTTGGCACTCAGCTTTCTTTGTAGTCCAACTCTCACATCCATACATGACCACTGGAAAAACCATAGCCTTGACTAGATGGACCCTTGTTGACAAAGTAATGTCTTTGCTTTTTAATATGCTGTCTAGGTTGGTCATAACTTTCCTTCCAAGGAGTAAGCGTCTTTTAATTTCATGGCTGCAATCACCATCTGCAGTCATTTTGGAGCCCCCCCCCCAAAAAAAATAAAGTCAGCCACTGTTTCCACTGTTTCCCCATCTATTTCCCATGAAGTGATGGGATCAGATGCCATGATCTTCGTTTTCTGAATGTTGAGCTTTAAGCCAACTTTTTCACTCTCCTCTTTCACTTTCATCAAGAGGCTCTTTAGTTCTTCTTCACTTTCTGTCATAACCATGCTTAGATGCCCTCAAAATATGTCCAAACCTGGAGGCCTTCATGCCAGTATCAAAACCCTCCACTGGAAAAGACAATCCATAGAGGTGAATATATAAAACATTGATATCATTCAAAGAGATAGAAATGAAGCATCTCCCTTAATTCAGTGGTATATTAATACAAAGAGAAAGATTAAGCATTTTACAGGATTTATGAGTTTTTTGCTTCCATAGGTATTGTTTCTAGATTCATAGAAGAGCTATGTCATTCTTTGCATTGAAGACTTACTTATGGCTCTGTATTCAGCCAAAATATTGCATAGTAATTAGACTCCAATTAAAATAAATAAATTTTTTTAAAAATGACTTATTTTCAGAATAGTGTCTTGTTTGCACAAATGTATCTACTGAGAAAGAGGAGGAAAGCTTGTGTGTTTCACTAGGGTCTGCATTATTCTGGCGATTTCGCTAAATGTGTTTTTGGAGGACTGTGCAGCCTGCTTATCTTATCCCACATCTAAGATACTCCCCTCTGAAACTTCTTGTTGGTGATTATGTAGACCCAGCTGTGGAGAGTGGTTTACTGGAAATGTTTGTAAAACAATTAAAACTTTCATCATGCTTCCTAACCTCCTGTCTTCTTAACATTAAAACCACCCTTTGTAATTTCCTTGTTTTTCTCACATTGACTGGATCTGAAGGGAACATTTATTTATGCCATAGCAAACACAGTTTAACTGGTAGTTTGGTTGACAGAACAGCTTTGTTTCCACGCTTGTATAACCCCCGCTTCTGACAGCAGAAGTTGAGAAACAAGTCATCTTAGCAAACTGCCTTTGCAATGCCAGAAGAAGACAGAGCCATCTTGTTATTACAGGAATACAGAATCGGTGGAGGGTTACTTCATTTTTCATTTATTGACTTAAGGACAAATAGCCCAATGTAATATTACTTCAGAAATAAATAGAGATAACACTGTAGTCAACTTTCAAAAAATAAAAATAAAGTTAAAAAACAACAACAACAACAACTGTTCTTTCATCTGGCAGCAGTGGCTTTCAGTTCAGTTCAGTTCAATCGCTCAGTCGTGTCCGACTCTTTGCGACCCCATGAATTGCAGCACGCCAGGCCTCCCTGTCCATCACCAACTCCCGGAGTTCACTCAGACTCACGTCCATCGAGTCAGTGATGCCATCCAGCTAGGACACTATAAATTGTCCTGCAGGACCTTCATAGGGTCCACAAAGACTGAGAAGAGTAATGAGGCATGTCTATCCAGAGGGAGGCTAGATAAACATGGTTTAAGATTAAGTTGCTTCCCAGCAAAGCAAGAGTTATTAGATCACCTTTTGCAGAATCAGTCATTTTTATAAATACAGATACAAAACAAGTAAATCATTGGACATTCTTCTTCAACTAGAAACAGGGTGGTTTGCAATTGCTATTGCAGAGGGTCTTGATTTTTAAAACAAACAAAAATTAAAACCCAGCAACCAAATGAAAACTGCGAAGACTCTTCTCCTCTTAGATAATTCTGCTTCAGATACTTCTGGACTTTTAAGGGGAAACAACGTTCTGTTGTGAAAATCCATCGTTGGGCTATTTTTCGTATTGTTTTTAACTCCCTCGTAGCATTGCTCAAATCACTGTCCCCAGAACAAGAGAGATGTAACACCACTTTTTAAATGACACTGTCTTCCTAATTCCCTGTTAGGCCCTTAGCAATACACACCATTCTCTGTATTCTGTATTTTGGGCAGGAAATTATTAAAAAGGAGTTCATGGTCTTTGTAGCACCCACTGAATGTAAATCTTAAGTGGCACTGGAAGCCAGTATAAACCCCTTTGGTAGCAGTCGTCTTTGTAAGCTATACCATCCTGGTGAAATGTAGGAGGAAGAGGAAACTGAGAGGAAGCCTCCGGGTCTTTCTAAAGGATGAGTGGGCCTTACAGCCGGAGAGCCGAGCTACGGGTTCATTTAGCCCCTCTGTTTCCTCTAAGTACACGGCAAGCTTGTTTTTACATTTTTCATGTGATTGATGAGTGTCTGTCTTTATACCAGAGGCCCTTAATAGGTTTCTATAGGATGACAACTGACTTAGGAGATGGATTACATTAATTTAGGAGTGTGCAAGCTTGGCCCTGTCCTGCTCTCTCCCTGAGTGATCTTGAACCTTGAATTCTCCAAAGATAGGGAAACTAATCCTTACCAGCTGCTTTTGGGGAAGGGGAGACCAAATGTATAAAGTAATTGAGCTCCTCATTAACAAAAATCATCTATCAGTGTGTATTACTCATTATGGAAAAGAATTAGCCTGTCCACAATTTGGTTTCATTTTGCTTTTGATTAATTGTATCATGTATCGTCAACCAGGACTCCACAAGGAAACGCAATTAGCATCATCAATGTTAACGATGACTGAGAGTTGACAGGAGCCAGATGTCTACACAGAATTCAGGGGAAAAACTCACTCTAATAAACTTATGATCTAGTTTAAAGGAAGTAGCAATTGCTCAATTTCCCTGAAATGTTGAACTTTAAAGAGCTGACTTATAAAGAAGTCAAAAACAAGAATTCAAGATGATAAAGAAGTAAAAAGAAATGTATACATAAAGAAAAATTAAATAAAATATTTGACAGGAAAAATAGAGAATTGAGATTGAACAAGTAATAATGGTTTGTAATCCAATAAGGGCTCCATGTTTCGGGGCCAAGTTAAGCAATCCTGGGCTTGTTTTCTCTTGTTTCTCTCTCCTGTGTTCACTCTTTTGAACAGGCCCAAGCCATACCTTTCATTTCTTCATTTATGTACTTCTTTCATACATTTTTATTATCTACTGTATACAAAAACTATGCTAGGTGTGTAAGTGATAGAAAAATACACATGACATAGTCACCTGTTCTCAAAGGATACAATGTCTCAATAAGAAGAACAAGACATAAACACAAACCACTCCTACTTAAGGAAGTATGAGAAAAACTAATACAAGAGAGACAGGAAAGAAAGAAGTTTATTTCCTTTCCAGCCAGACTTCAAAGGAAGTCTTTGAAGAAAGTTGTCTCCATCTGACTCATGCTTATTTCCCATCACTACTGAAAAACTCATTAATTCTTATCCAGATAAATTGCGTAATGTTGAAATTAAGATAAATTGGTATGAGAGCACTAAGTTTCAGATTATCTCCATTTCTTCCAAGCAGAAAAAGCATTCTGTGCTCGTGGATGGTCTCTCTTTTGAGAAGTCACTCTTCAGCTCCCCTAGACATGTCCTAGGAAACAAGTGTCACTTCTTGCACACTGGCTTGGGTTGCTATCCTTGTACACCTGGATACTTCAATGACTTCTTGCTCCATACTGGGTCTTGTTTGGGAAATAACATTGAAGATTAATGTTACTTGCCGTCTGCATTTATCATTTCTCAAAGTTGTGTTGGAAGCCTAAATGACCAAGTCAGATTATGCCCATGGTGGTATGAGGAACAAAGGAAATTATTTAGTCACTAAGCCTCTGCATGAGAGCAGGACTTGATAAAACGAAGACACTTCCTCCCAAAAGGATGGGGACGTAGACTGCATATCAAGTATTTAGGGATTACAAATTTTTTCCCTTTCATAAATGTCTTTCTTACTCCTTTTTGACAGGAAGAAATGGCAAGAGAAATAAATCAGTACAGTTGTTTTTCCAGAATAACAATAACATGCTTTCTTTGGACTTTGTTCATAACCTCACTGAACACTCAGGTCAATAAACTGAGAGACAAAGTCTTCTCACAGAAAAAATATACAGTGTGCCCAGAAATAAACCCACGCATATGTAGCCAATTACTATTTGTCAAGAGCACAAAGAATGCACAAAGAAAAGATAATTTCATCAATAAAGATAGTTTCTTTCTTCAGTTAGAAAAACTGAATATCCACATGCAAGAGAATGAAATTGAACCCTTATCTTACATTATACACAAAAACCAACTCAAAATAGGTTAAACCGTAAGTGTAAGACCTGAAGAAAAACATAAGACTCCTGGAAGAAAACATAAGGGAAAATCTGCCTGGTAATGATTGTCTTGGCTATGATTTTCTTTTTTGGGGAATATGCAAAAGTGAAAAAAAGCAAAAAAAAAAAACAAGTGGGACCACATCAAACTAAAAAGCATCTTTACAGCAAAGTAAACAATCAGCAAAGTGAAAAGATGACCTAGGAAATGGGACAAAGTGTCTGAATACACTATCTGATAAGGGGGTAATATCTAAATATATAAGAAACTTATACAGCTCAATAGCAAAAAACAAAACAAAACTGATTTTAAAGTGAGAAGAGGACCTAAACAGACATTTTCCCAAAGAAGATAAACAAATGGAAGATATACAAGATATCTGTATTTCAACAGATATATGAAAAGGTGCTCAACATTGCTAATCATCAGGAAAATGCAAACCTAAACCACAGTGATAAATCTCCTTCTACCTGCTAAGATAGCTGTTATCATAAGACAAATGTTGGTGATAATGAGGCAGAAAGGAGAAACTTGTATGCTGTTGCTGAGAATATAAATTGGTACAGTCATTATGAAAAATAGTCTGAAGACACCTCAAAAAATTAAAATAGTACTATCACATGATCCAGCAACTTCACTTCTGGGTGTGTGTCTAAAAAAATAAAATCACTGTCTCAAAGGGCTTTCTGCACTCCTACGTTCATTGCAGCATTATTCACAATAGTCAAGACACGGTCACAACCTAAATGTCCATCAGCAGATGAATGGATAAAGAAAATGTAACACATATATACAGTGGAATAATACTGAGCCGTAACAAAGAAGAAAATCTTGCCATTTGGACAACATGGATTAACTTGGGGGGTATTATGATAGGTGAAACAAACCAGACACCAAAGAGAAAATACTGTATTATTTTACTTATATGTGGAATCTAAGGAGATGAGCTTATAGAATGAGAGGGTGATAATCAAGGCTGGGGGTGGGGAAAATAGAGAGATATTGATCAAAGGGAATAAACTTTCAGTTATAAGATGAATATGTTCTAAAGATCTAATGTACAGCATGGTGACTATAGTTAATAATCATCAAGTTTTACATTTAAAGCATATTGTACAACCTAACTATATAGAGTTTTTATTTGCCAGTCATACTTCAATAAAGCTAAAAATTAGAAGAAAAACATACAATGTCATGTGAAAGGTGCGATAAAAAAAAAAACCAGAAAGGCAGAGAAAATCATGAAATAAGCCAAATCATTCTCTCTGGGCAGGGTTTTCTTCCGTGAAAGAGTCATTCTCCTTTGTGAAGTTGATGCTGCTTCTCTTTGAAGAAAATAGGAAATTTTTGCGTGTTGAAGCTAAAGTGTTACTATTTGTTGAGTGCCTACTTCACAGTGAGCATTTATATGCTTTATTTAATCCTTACATCCACTGTGCAATATTACCCTCATTTCACTGGAGAGAAAATAGAGGTTCCGAGAATATCTTGATTCAGGGTGTTGGGTTAGTAAGTGCTGCAGACATAATTCAGACTCAGGACTGTCTCACTTGAAATTTGTACACGTTCCTGTAGGTCATAAAGCCACAAGTCATACTGCCTTCAGGATAATGCCTTTACCTTAATCCTTGGAGTTAGCTGTGGTCACAGTGGAAGGCAAATTTAAAAATCGAGGAAAATCATACAGTCCTCCAAAAGTGGACATAAAATGAAGAGGATGGCTTGCTAGCATACAGTTAAAATTTGATGCTTATTAATACATCACGCATCAATTTTCTAAACTCTATTGAAAATGTTGAATTGTGGAGTTCATGTCCTCCTATACTCTTTTGTGGCCTTGTGTATTTGTTCTGGAGTGCTTCCAGGAACAGTCACTGAAAGGACTCTGGTGTTTGTGATGCTTCTGAGGAGTTTGGCAAGGCTCAAGTTCATGAGCTGTCTGTATTTTGGCTATCGTTGTTCTGCTGACCTGCTCTCACTGGCTTTTGACTCTCCTGCCTGGAGTTCCATTCTCATACTTGACTTTACACAAATCACTTAACCTTTTACAATTTCTGCTTCAAAAGAAACAGGATGGAAATCATCTTCTGAGTTCCTGCAGCCCTAAAATTTCATAAACTAAAACTTAACATTCTCTTTTTATTTTTATAGAACAGATTTTTATGGATTAATTTTGGTTGGCTAAACAGTTATTTTTAAAATTTTCAGTGAAATACCAGCAACCTTGGAATAAGTGTGAAGATTTTCAAGTTGGTTATTTGTCTATTGTGAAAAAATAGATTATTCAATGTTTGTAAATTCAGTTTATTATTTTAAAATTAACTTGCATAACCATTAAATATGTAATATCAGGTTAAAAATAAGCCGCTGTTTAGGTGCATAGAGATTTAGTTGAACACAGATCTATTTTTGAGGGTTAAAGATAGCACACTCTAAACTGTAATATTATGTAGTCTAAATATAAAACTAAGCAATTAAGATAAGGTAAGAAACTCTTTATGATCTTCATGTAAGATTTTATTTCCTTTTTGTTCCCTTTGTAAAAAATATTTTGCTGTCCTCAGTGATAAAAATGTTAAGAACATCCTACTTGTATAGTCTTTCAGTTCAGTTCAGTAGCTCAGTTGTGTCCAACTCTTTGCGACCCATGAACTGCAGCACGCCAGGCCTCCCTGTCCATCACCAACATCTGGAGTCCACCCAAACCCATGTCAGTTGAGTTGGTGATGCCATCCAACAATCTCATCCTCTATTGTCCCCTTCTCCTCCTGCCCTCAATCTTTCCCAGCATCAGGGTCTTTCCAATGAGACAGCTCTTCACATCAGGTGACCAAAGTACTGGAGTTTCAGCTTCAACATCAGTCCTTCCAATGAACACACAGGACTGATCTCCTTTAAGATGGACTGGTTTGATCTCCTTGCAGCCCAAGGGACTCTCAAGAATCTTTCCTAACACTACAGTTCAAAAGCATCAATTCTTCAGTGCTCAGCTTTCTTCACAGTCCAATTCTCATATCCATACATGACCACTGGAAAAACCATAGCCTTGACTAGATGGACCTTTGTTGACAAAGTAATGTTTCTGCTTCTCAATATGCTGTCTAGGTTGGTCATAACTTTCCTTCCAAGGAGTAAGCGTCTTTTAATTTCATGGCTGCAATCACCATCTGCAGTCATTTTGGAGCCCCCCAAAATAAAGTCAGCCACTGTTTCCACTGTTTCCCCATCTATTTCCCATGAAGTGATGGGACTGGATGCCATGATCTTCCTTTTCTGAATGTTGAGCTTCAAGCCAACTTTTTCACTCTCCTCTTTCACTTTCATCAAGAGGCTCTTTAGTTCTTCTTCACTTTCTGCCATAAGAGTGGTGTCATCTGCATATCTGAGGTTATTGATATTTCTCCCAGCAATCTTGATTCCAGCTTGTGCTTCCTCCAGCCCAGCATTTCTCATGATGTACTCTGCATATAAGTTAAATAAGCAGAGTGACAGTACACAGCCTTGACATACTGCTTTTCCTGTTTGGAACAAGTCTGTTGTTCCATGTCTAGTTATAACTGTTGCTTCCTGACCTGCATACAGGTTTCTAAAGAGGCAGCTCAGGTGGTCTGGTATTCCCATCTCTTTCATAATTTTCCACAGTTTCTTGTGATCCACAAAGTCAAAGGCTTTGGCATAGTCAATAAAGCAGAAATAGATGTTTTTCTGGACCTCTCTTGCTCTTTGAATGATCCAGCAGATATTGGCAATTTGATCTCTGGTTCCTCTGCCTTTTCTAAAACCAGCTTGAACATCTGGAAGTTCACGGTTCATGTATTGTTGAAGCTTGATTGGAGAATTTTGAGCATTACTTTACTAGCGTGTAAGATGAGTGCAATTGAGCGGTAGTTTGAGCATTCTTTGGCATTGCCTTTCTTTGGGATTGGAATTTGTAGTAGTCTTTATGGTTTACAAAACACTTCCATGTGTAGCAGAGCTACATCTTATGTGGGAATTATGTCCTAAAGTCATTTCATAAAGTAAAAAATTACATATGGATAAAATTACCCATGAAAATATTAACCCATAAAGAATGGCATGCATGATTTTATACATTTAAAATATATAATACATATGTTTGAAGGTAATATCTGTAGTATAAATTTTGCAGTTAAAAATAATATACACAATTTTTTTCTAAATTGTATAAAAGAGGCACATAGTTACATATTTTAATTTGTAGGAGAATGCATATTATTTGTAAGCATAAATGTAAAATAATGCTGCTCCACTGTGTGGATTTCACATCTGTAGCCCATAGGTGAGCTACAGATTACTATATCTACATACCTATATAAAGGAAAATATAGCTTGGAGTAATGTTAAAACTTTTCTAAAGCCTCAAAGCTAGTAAGCTGCAAAGCTACAATTCAGATCTTTAAAACTTCAGGGGCTATTGTCTTTCTACTACTTCATAATTGGCTCTGTATTTATTTCACTTTCTGTTTGAAGTATATAAACTTATTTTTCAACTTCACTGAATTTTTCAGGGTTTTTTTTTTCACTACAATTTATTTTCTCAAAAAATTTTCTTCTCCAGATCATCCATTTTACTGATAATTCATAATGAGAAAAGTGCTATTATATTTTCTATGAAAAATCTATTAGTTAGAATGAATTTGACTCACCCATGGACTCACATTCTAAATTTCCTATTAGGCTACTTTAAATGTGTGAGAATTTATTGGGGAAAGTTGTTGATCACTTATAGTTCCACCTCTGAAACAAGAGTAGGTGAGGTGGATATTTAACTGCAGATAAAAAAGGTCACTTTCCTCAAGTCTGGCCCAGAACTAGTTTTAAAATTTCTAAGCAAATGTGGGTCAGCTGATGTGAATAACAACTTGATTCTTATCTATCAATATATCAAGACTCATTTCAAGAGAAACTTTGTGTTTAACCCCATGCAATGCCTTTTGCTTTCTTGGTCCTTTGTTTACTTCCATTGTTCTTTCTCTTAGAAATAATAGCAGTTCGTATGCTTTGGAGGTACACATTGTACTTAAAGAGATGGCTTATGAGAAAACCAATTTTGGTCTGCCCCGAGATCGAGATACAGAGTTATAAACCTTGACCGCAATTCATGTCAATTAATAGTCTGGATTTACAGACTAGGTAGAATCACACTCTAATCTCCTTAGCCATTATTTTCCCCCTAGGAAGCAGCATAGCAGCAGATTTGAAATGTAGACTAAATAAATAATGCAGTTGTGAATGTATTAAGGTGAAAGTTATAAGTACATTAATTGACTATGTGCTGGAAATCAAGAAATTATGTTTATGGGATTTTTCTTATTCCAACAGCTTGTATGTTGCTTTTCCAAAGCACAGCACACACACTATCATTTTAATGCTTTCTCTTTTTAAATATATCTTCCTATACATTGAACCACACAGACATTTTTAAACTTGATAACTGTCTCAACCTGTTATTTTTCAGAAGAGAAGTTGAGTTCTCCCAGTGGTAAATAATCTCCATGCAAACATTCTGAGTGGGGCTAGAATGAAATTTTTATTAATTATTGATTCATGAAGAGGTAATGAGAACCTCCTGTATGTCAGGAATTTTTGGTCTTTTTTTTTTTTTAACCACACTGCTCCTAGGACAGTTGGTATGATTGCAGTTTTATTAGAAATGTGGAATAATAAGTGAATGGTACAAGACTTTGAAGCTTCCTCCATGACTCAGTGGTAAAGAATTTGTCTGCCAGTGCAGGAGACACGGGAGATGTAGGTTCAGTCTCTGGGTCAGGAAGATCCCCTGGAGGAGGACATGGCAACCCACTCCAATATTCTTGCCTAGAAATATTGGACAGCAGAGCTTGGCAGGCTACANGACTTTGAAGCTTCCTCCATGACTCAGTGGTAAAGAATTTGTCTGCCAATGCAGGAGACACGGGAGATGTAGGTTCAGTCTCTGGGTCAGGAAGATCCCCTGGAGGAGGACATGGCAACCCACTCCAATATTCTTGCCTAGAAATATTGGACAGCAGAGCTTGGCAGGCTACATCCCATAGGCTCATAAACATTCAGAAATGACTGAACACACACACACACACACACACATATGAGAGATTTCAGGTCTTGGTGAATGTGAGAGACTTGCTAATGATAGTTCCTAGAAAGAGAATTCCCAGGAGTTGCCTTCCATGCTGCCAGACTGAAGTTAGGCAAGAATAGATGGTAACAAGGAAATCTGGGGCAAGTAAACCTTTACTCTCTCACTATGTGTTTTCTTTGGAAGAAAAAAACATTCCCTGCCCCCAAAAGTTGGCAATTAATGGAAAAAGAGAAAAACATACAATGAAGCACAGGAATTGTAGATTGTGTCCTCTTAGGGCCAGCTTCTTGGACATGAGATCTATACAGCTGCTCAGAACCACATTTAAAAGGTTTTCATGCTATGCGGTGCCATCTTGGAATTCTCAATAAATTTTCAACAGGGGATCCCAGATTTCTACTTTTCACTGGGCCAAAAAAATTAAATAGCCGTCCCTGCTCTTCTCTTTGCCGGGTCTCTTCTGCCTAGCTTGTACACAACTTTGACTTTCCTCACCCTCTCCTGCTCTCTTTTAAGTGGGCCCTACTGCCAGGACCTGCTTCTTTCATCCAAACACATTCTTGATGTAGATCATTTTTGCATAATAAATTCTCCCTCTGGAATTCAGCTTTAGATAGACTTATTTGGGAAAGTGGAATACTGATTGACATACAACTGGATTTTTCTATTTAGTGATATTTTGAGAAGACTCTCGAGAGTCCCTTGGACTGCAAAGAGATCCAGCCAGTCCATTCTAAAGGAAATCGGTCCTGATTATTCATTGGAAGGATGCTGACGCTGAAACTCCAATACTTTGGCTACCTGATGCGAAGAACTGACTCACTGGAAAAGATCCTGATGCTGGGAAAGATTGAAGGCAAGAGGAGAAGGGAACGACAGAGGATGAGATGGTTGGATGCCATCACTGACTCAATGCACATGAGTCTGAGTAAACTCTGGGAGTTGGTGATGGACAGGGAAGCCTGGCATGCTGCAGTCGATGGGATCACAAAGAGTCGGACATGACTGAGTGACTGAACTGAACTGAATATTCTGAAAATNGTTGGATGCCATCACTGACTCAATGCACATGAGTCTGAGTAAACTCTGGGAGTTGGTGATGGACAGGGAAGCCTGGCATGCTGCAGTCGATGGGATCACAAAGAGTCGGACATGACTGAGTGACTGAACTGAACTGAATATTCTGAAAATCTGCTTTTGTAGCAGTAAATGTCTGCCCTGTTCTTTTTTAAACCAGTAAAATCCATGTATAACCCAGACGATACGCCCATTGTGAACTCCCTAACTCCTAGTGTGTGTGTTAGTCTCTCAGTCGTGTCCGACTCTTTGTGACCCCACAGACTGTAGCCCACCAGGCTTCTCTGTCCATGGAATTCTCCAGGCAAGAATACTGAAGTGGATTGCCATTCCCTTCTCCAGAGGAACTTCCCAACCCAGGAATCGAACCCTGGTCTTCTGCATGGCAGGCAGATTCTTTACCATTTGAGCTACAGGGAAGTCTAACTCCTAGAGATCTAGTCAAATTTGCTCCAAACCCCAATTTCACCATCCTGTGAGAGAAATTTGATGGTTTCTTCTAGGTCCTGTGCATATCTTTAGGATCTTCATTTGGCTATGTTTTTGTGCTGTGTTAGTTCAGAACAAAGGTCTGACTGCTTCGTCAGTTTCACACAATGTCTGATAATATACATTTTGTGATTTGTGTGTATATTTTACTAAAGATTTGAGGAGACTAGGGCTGGAGGGAGAAGTTCTTGAAAGGGAATAAACAGTTCTCTGCAATATAGCTGATCTTTGTTCTCCATCTCTCCTATCTCCCTTCTTTCTCCAAAGTAACAAGTGCACATTTGCCCTTGTTTTATAATAAAAATGTTCATCAGTATCAATATTCTACCCAAAGCACTTTCCCCCATCAAACATTGTTTCCATCCTAAGAGAAATGTTTGTTAAAAGCATTTTTATAACAACAGCTTGAATAGTTAGCAGTAGTTTTCCAGAAAGGTGGAAATGCAGAGACATTTTCCTTATAACTTACATTTTATGTTTTTTGGAATATTTATACAAAATTATCACTAAAAGATGCCTTTTTAAAACTGGGCTTGAATATGTATTTCAGATATTACTGCAGTATATTTTTGTTGAATTATAATTGCTTTACAATGTTGTGTTAGTTTCTACTGTACAGCAAAGTGAATTAACCACATATATACATATATCTCCTCTTCCTTGGATTTCCTTCCCATTTAGGTCACTGCAGAGCATTGAGTAGAATTCCCTGTACTATACAGCAGGTTCTCATTATTTGTCTATTTTATATATAGTAGTGTATTTATGACAATGCCAATCTCCCAGTCCATCTCACCCTTCTCTTCCCCTCTTGGTTTCCATAGATTTGTTCTCTACATCTGTGTCTCTATTTCTGCTTTTCAAAGAAGCTCATCTATACCATTTTTCTAAATTCCACATATATATGTTAATATACAGTATTTGTTTTTCTGACTTACTTCAGCCTGTTTGACAGTCTCAAGGTCCATCCATGTCTCTGCAAATGGCATAATTTCATTTTGTGTGTCTGAGTAATATTCCGTGGTGGCTCAGACAGTAAAGCGTCTCCCTACAATGCGGGAGACCTGGGTTCAATCCCTGGGTTGGGAAGATCTCCTGGAGAAGGAAATGGCAACCGACTCCAGTATTCTTGCCTGAAAAATCCCATGGATAAAGGAACCTGGTTAGGCTATAGTCCATGGGGTCGCAAAGAGTCGAACACGACTGAACGACTTCGCTCATATACACACTGTATCTTCTTGATGCATTCCTCTGTTGATGTATATTTAGACTGCTCCCATGTCTTGGCTGTTGCAAATAGTGCTGCAGTGAATATTGGGGTGCATTTATCTTTTGAGTTATAGTTTTCTCTGGGTATATTCCCAGGAATGGGATTTGGGGCCATATGATAACTCTATTTTTAGTTTTTTAAGGAGCCTCATACTGTTCTCCACAGTATCTGTATCACTTTACATTCCCACCAACAGTTTAAGAAAGTTCCCTTTTCTCCACACCCTCTCTAGTTTTTACTGTTTATAGATTTTTTGATGATGGCCATTCTGACTGGTGTGAGGTAATACTTCATTGTGGTTTTGATTTGCATTTCTCTAATAATTAGGGATGTTGAGCATCTTTTCATGTGTTTGTTGGTCATCTCTATGTCTTCTTTGGAGAAATGTCTATTTATTAATAGATTTTCTTCCCATTTTTGATTGGTTTGTTTTTTTGATATTGAGTTATATGAGTTGTTTGTATATTTTGGAGATTAATCCCTTGTCAGTTGCTTCATTTGCAAATATTTTCTCCCATTCTGAAGGTTTTCATCTTATTTATTATTACTGCCTTATTCCGAAGTTCTTTGTATTCTTTTTTTCTTTCTCTTCTAAAAATATTTGTTTGTTATAAAAGAAGCTGCTTTTCTGTGGGTCAAAGAGAAACTTATTTTTTTATTTTCATCTTAAGAAAAGAGTGAATGAATTTCTGCATCTTTCAATTGTAGAAGTTTTGTGGGAAAATATATTACAGTGAAAGCAATATTAGAAAACCTTTAAACCATCAGTTCCCACCATAATGTGTACTCATTTAATATTTCTCATATCATATTTTGAAGGGATGCTTACATGAGCTGGCAATGTATTTTCAATTCATTAATCACCTTTGTACTGATTTATTTCGACGCCATTGATATGTGCTACTTAATTACAAATATGCATAGAATAATGTATGGGTTTCATCTCATTATGCAGATAACTTTCCCAAAGAGCATTGTTTATGAGAGTCGAGCACTCTGTTTAGAGTCAGAAAGAGTGATTTATATACTGTTCTGCACTAACCAGTGCTTCATGCATGGATGGTCATTTCTCTCTCTTAATTGAAAACTAGCCAATTAACCTACATATAATTAGTTTGCACATCAAGCAGATGAGCTATTGAATAAAAACACCATCTAATGTAGTATCAATTAAGGGTCAATCTGCTGAAGTAAACAAGCTCATAACCAGGCTTCTCTGCTCCAAATAAAAAGGAGAAATAGGTTTTCAAATGCAGTTACAAATTCATAATAACCTTATACCATATCTAAAAACTAACTGAAATCATAGGCTTAAAATTACCAAGCTTTAAAAAAATATAAGAGAAAAATCTTTGTGAACATAAGTGAGTCAAAAAATTTTAGAGATACATCACCAAACACAATCCATAAATGAATATATTAAAAAATTGAAATTTGTCAAAAATTTTAAAACTCTTCTCTTTGAGTGACATTAAGACAATGAAGAGATAAGTTATAGGTTAGGAGAACATATTTGCAAATCATGTAGTTGATTGTAGCATCTGGAATGTATAAAGAATCTAAAATCCCAACAATAAGAAAACAACCCAAATTTTAAATAATGGGCAGAATATCTGAGCAGAGACGTCACCAAAAAAAGCATATGGAATGCAAATAAGCATATGAAAAGATGTTCAGCCTCCGGAGTCATTGTCATCACAGCTGCATCTAACTCTGCAACCCCCTGGACTTTGCGACCCCACAGACTAACCCCACCGGGCTCCTCTGTCCATGGGATTCTCCAGGCAAGAATATTGGAGTTCTTTGCTACTTCCTCCTCCAAGGGATTTTCCCAGCCCAGGTATCTAACCAAGTCTCCTGTGTCTCCTGCATAGCAGGCAGATTCTTTATCACTGAGCCACCAGGAAATTCTTCCTGAGTCGTTAGGAGATATAAATAAAACCACAAATAGCTGCTACTATACACTATAAGAATGGCTATATCTCTATGGTCAAAGCAAAAATTATCAGGATAATTATAACTGGTGCTATACTGCAAGAAGGAGAAACATCTGGAATTTTTCTACCCACAATAAATAAAACCTGCAAACCTCTAACTGAGAGTTTTTAACTAGAAATCTAAGTACCTCTAGAGGCTAAATGACTGGACTTTCAGAGGCCTATAAAATTCTTTGTTAGAAATAAAATGGTATGTGCATGCCTATATATGCATTTTGAGGGGAAAGGAAACAAGGATATCATTGTTTTCAGTGAGGTCATTTAAACAGAAACAGCAACCAACAACCAAAAAGTTTAAGAACTCATCCTGATAGCCTCATTGACCCAAACAACAGAGGGAGATGAATGAGGCAACCGTGAAACTACTAAAGAGGAAGAGGCATTGATAAAGCTAAGGTCCTTTGGAAGATAAACTCACCATTGAAAATTATAAGTCACACCAAAAAAATCCTTGCCATGTCAAAAGATTCATACCTTGGAAAGATTCACAAAGGCTAAAATTTAAGCTAGCATTCTGCATTTTAAGTATGTTCAGATTTCTCAGAGAGATATAGAAGTGAATAGCATCCTGGAAATAAGACTATTAAGATTAACAAATCAGAGCACAAGTATATGAAAAGAGACTAAGTGTGAATAAGAGAAATGAAAAAAAAAATGGTTCTTAAAAGTAAAATAGGATCTTAGAGATAAAATAAAGAGTGAGCTAGACATAGGAAAATAAAAGCAGTCCCTAGAATGACTCATTCAAAATACAATATAGGAGGAGAAGGAGGTGGGGAATATAAAAGAGCCGTGACAGAAAACAGATAGATTGAGAAGTTCCAAAATATAAGAATACAAGAGTAGAGATAATGGAATGAGAAAATATTTGCAAAAATGGTATCTGAAATTTTTTCTGGAATTGAGAAAAGACGTGAATCCTCAGATTCAGAAAAATCTTGCCAACTGAACAAGGTAAGTAAATTAAAAAGAACTATACTACTAGACATATAATGGTGAAATTTCAAACTATCAAGTATAAAGTGCAAATATGAAAAGCTACTAGAGAGAAATTATAGATTACCTATAATGCAATGACACTAGATTGAACATGGGCTTCCTCTTAGCAGAAATAAATAAATGTCCAAAGATAATGAAATAATCTATTCAAAGTGCTAAAGGAGACTAATTCTTATTCAAGACAAAGTGCAAAACAAATACATTTTCAGGCACATAAAGGCTAAGACTTCTCACTACAAGATTTAGTAGCAAAACTGCCAACCATAGGAAAACAAATTCAAAAAGAAAATACAGGTGCAATAGTGGACANAACATGGGCTTCCTCTTAGCAGAAATAAATAAATGTCCAAAGATAATGAAATAATCTATTCAAAGTGCTAAAGGAGACTAATTCTTATTCAAGACAAAGTGCAAAACAAATACATTTTCAGGCACATAAAGGCTAAGACTTCTCACTACAAGATTTAGTAGCAAAACTGCCAACCATAGGAAAACAAATTCAAAAAGAAAATACAGGTGCAATAGTGGACAAAGAAATTGTTTAAAGATGTAAATTCATAAGTTTTGACCAGGAAAAAATATCCTGACANCCACAGTCAGATCCAGGTCTTGTTTTTGCTGACTGATTAGAGCTTCTCCATCTTTGGCTGCAAAGAATATAATTAATCTGATTTCACTATTGACCATCTGGTGATGTCCATGTGTAGAGTCTTCTCTTGTGTTATTGGAAGAGGGTATTTGCTATGACCAGTGCATTCTCTTGGGAAAATTCAATAGCCTTTGCCCTGCTTCATTCTGTACTCCAAGGCCAAATCTGCCTGTTACACCAGGTGTTTCTTGACTTCCTACTTTCACATTCCAGTCCCCTATAATGAAAAAGACATCTTTTTTCAGTGTTACTTCTAGAAGGTCTTGTAGGTCTTCATAGAACCGTTCAACTTTAGCTTCTTCAGCATTGCCGGTCATTACTGTGATAANATTCAATAGCCTTTGCCCTGCTTCATTCTGTACTCCAAGGCCAAATCTGCCTGTTACACCAGGTGTTTCTTGACTTCCTACTTTCACATTCCAGTCCCCTATAATGAAAAAGACATCTTTTTTCAGTGTTACTTCTAGAAGGTCTTGTAGGTCTTCATAGAACCGTTCAACTTTAGCTTCTTCAGCATTGCCGGTCATTACTGTGATAATGAATGGTTTGTCTTGGAAACAAACAGAGATCATTCTGTTGTTTTTGAGATTGCATCCAAGTACTGCATTTCGGACTCTTTTGTTAACTATGATGGCTACTCCTTTTCTTCTAAGGGATTCCTGTCCACAGTAGTAGATATAATGGTCATCTAGTTAAATTCACCCATTCCAGTCCATTTTAGTTCGCTGATTCCTAGAATGTCAACGTTCCCTCTTGCCATTTCTGTTTGACCACTTTCAATTTGCCTTGATTCATAGACCTAACATTCCTGGTTCCTATGCAATATTGCTCTTTACAGCGTCAGACTTTGCTTCCATCACCAGTCACCTCCACTACTTGCTTTGGCTCCGTCTCTTCATTCTTTCTGGAGTTATTTCTCCACTGATCTGCAGTAGCATTTTGGGCACCAACCAACCTGGGGAGTTCATCTTTCAGTGTCCTATCTTTCTGCCTTTTCATACTGTTCATGGGCTTCTCAAGGCAAGAATATTGAAGTGGTTTGCCATTCCATTCTCCGGTGGACCACATTTTATCAGAACTCTCCACCATGACCCATCTGTCTTGGATGGCCTTACAGGGCATGGCTCATAGTTTCACTGAGTTAGACAAGGCTGTGGTCCATGTGATGAGATTGGTTAGTTTTCTGTGATTGTGGTTTTCCATCTGTCTGCCCTTTGATGGAGAAGGATACGAGGCTTATGGAAGCTTCCTGATGAGACTGACTGAGGGGGAAACTGGGTCTTGTTCTGATGAGTGGGGCCAAGCTCAGTAAATCTTTAATCCAATTTTCTGTTGATGGGTGGAGCTGTGTTCCCTCCCTGCTATTTACCTGGGCCAAACTATGGTGGAGGTGATGAAGATAATGGCGACCTCCTTCAAAAGATCCCATGCATGTACTGCTACACTCAGTGTGCCCAACCCTGCAGCAGACCTGCTAAGAGTCTGTTTCCCCAGTCCTATGTAAGTTCTGGGTTAACAACAACCTCCTCCAGGAGGACTTATGCCATACACACACCCAGAGCCCCTGCCCCGCAGCAGTCCACTGCTGACTGTACTTCCGCAGGAGATGCTCACAGTTCTGGCTCAGTCTCTGTGGAGTCCCTGGGTCCTGGTGTGCACAAGGCTTGTTTGAGCCCTCCAAACATCTCTGTCGGGAATGGGATTTGATTCTGAATGCGAATTCGCCCCTCCTGCCTTCTTGCCGGGGCTTCTCCTTTGCCCTTGGATGTGGGGTATCTCCTCACGGCCGCCCCAGCACTGCCCAGCCACCACTCCAGTGCTCTGGGTTGGGGAGATCCCCTGGAGAAGGGAAAGGCTGCCCACTCCAGCCCATAGGGTGGCAAAGAGTGGGTGGGACACAGCTGAGCGACTTTCACTTACTTTCACTTTTATTTTGCATTGGTGTATAATCCCCATCCCTGGAGACAGAAATGGCAACCTACTCCAGTATTCTTGCCTGGAAAATTCCATAGACAGAGAAGCCTCACAAGCTATAGTCCATGGGGTCACAAAGAGTCAGGCACAGTTGAGCACACACGCACAACCCCAATACAAAATTATACCCCAATACAAACTAAAACAATGTTGTGATAACATTGTGTTAACACAAACATCATGATAACACAAATATTGTTTGTTATACAAACAATGTGATAATTTCAGGTAACAGCAAAGTCAAAGTATTTCTTTTGAATGAATTTGCCAGTCTTCTCCAGAGAACTTCTTACTGAACTTACATTTTGTCCAGCATGTTCCACAGCAGACAGCTTTGTGTAAAAATCGGGTCTGGAGATAGATAATTCACCTTAACGACAATGATGGACTCGAAACAGAATGTTTAGAGGCTTTTGAAACTAAAACTGCTCCCTGCATTGTCCCAGTATACCAACTCCTGGCAAACTACATACGGTTCATCCCTTTTGCTTATTTGGCTTCCTCATTCTGAGTAACAGCTAATGAAATGAGTCAAGCACGGGGGTGGGAATCCAATAATCATTTCATTCTGAGACTGCAATTTTTATTTACAGTAAGACACCCCGACCTGGGTACTTGCCTCTGAATCCAGGTCCCGAGAGCTGGTTTTATTTATTATTATTATTTTTTTAAATTTTTATTTTTTAGTTTGTTTTGCTTTACAATACTGTACTCATTTTGCCATATATTGACATAAATCAGCCATACCTTGTTGAGTTTGAATATTCCTCTAATTCATCCCTCTGTCTGGTGATAGTCCCTACATATGCTCTGCAGATACCAAGCATCATAATTGCTTTTATTTTAGTGAATATTTAACTTGAATCAGGTGTTCATTAAACTTAAACTAGTTGACTGTTTAATAGCTGTGGAGGGACTTCCCTGGTGGTTCAACAGCTAAGACTCCATGCTTCCAATGCAGGAAGTCAAGGTTTGACCCCTGGTCAGGGAAATAGATCCCACAAGCTGCAACTAAAGATCCTGTATCCCAAAACTAAGTCCCAGCACAGCCAAACAAATAAATATTTTTTAAAAATAGTTGTGGAATGCCTTTAACACTCAAGAAAATGAAAACAGACATGAAGTTCTAGGAAAGTACTAAATATCATATGCTAAAAATAAGTCAATAATGATGTTTCTGTAAATATATCTCTTTTGAAGCAGATCTGCCTATGAATTTAAACATTTTGGTACACATTTCAAGCATAGACTCTAAAAATAAGATAGTTTGTTTCAACTGTCTCAAGCTACCTGAGACAAAAGTCTATTCTTTTCTAAGATTTAGTAGTTTGCTTTAGATTTATCTCGTCGTGCTTCTTCAGACTTTGTGCTTCTAAAATGAGAGGAAAAAGAATTGCTTCTGTTAGTGTTACATTCCCCCCCCAAATTGTATGCAAATAGCTTAATTTTATATAATTACCCACTCCAAGATGGGAGTGGAGGGAGGATACAGATGGAAGAGACGTAGGTTACATACGTTAATCTCAGTTTGTGTCAAGTGCAGATACATTTTAAAAATAGTCCCTTTGTTTTAAAAAATAAATATTTCCTTAATACTTTTGATTTTTCTGCCTGCCGTAGGTCTTAGTTTCGGCAAGCAGGGTCTCCTAGTTGCAGCATGCAAACTCTTCGCTGCAGCGTGTGGGATCTAGTTCCCTGAACAGTGATCAAACCTGGGCCTCCTGCATTGGGAGCACTGAGTCATAGCCACTGGACCATCATGGAGGTCCCAGTAGCCCCTTCATCTCATTGGATCTTTCCATTCACATCATTTCCAGTAGCTGCTAGGTCGCTTCAGTCATGTCCAACTCTGTGCAACCCCATAGATGGCAGCCCACCGGGCTCCCCCGTCCCTGGGATTCTCCAGGCAAGAACACTGGAGTGGGTTGCCATTTCCTTCTCCAATGCATGAATGTGAAAAGTGAAAGTGAAGTCACTCAGTCATGTCCCACCATTAGCGACCCCATGGACTGCAGCCCACCAGGCTCCTCCATTCATAGGATTTTCCAGGCAAGAGTACTGGATTGGGGTGCCATTGCCTTCTCCAATTTACTTAATAAATGCTTGACCCCAATCTCTTCTGATCATTACCAAATCAACTTTATCCAGTACTTAAGATTGGTATTAGGATAAATTCATGTAAGATTGGCAGTGCTTTCCTAAAAGTAGTAAATAGAATCTAGGGATTGGTTAAAATGTTCAGTACTTATAATTTTGAAAGGAAGTGAGTAATATTCTATTTATGTTAGTATATCAGTTCTTAACCTGATAAACTGTTTCAATATGTATTACTATTCTAGTTGTATAAACTCCCTGGGGACAACAACAGTTATATTTATATTTTATATCTTACCTGTCATTGTACCTCACCATCCAGATTTTCTTCTTTTTCTTTTTTTTTTCTGAGGAGAGTTTAAGAGAAAGCTTTTTTTCCTTAAAGATTTCTATGCATGGGAGATGGCAAATTGTATAAAAATTCCACGTTTTACTGGAAGGAGAGGAGATGAGACAGAGGTCTTTTGGGGGCCGGGGGTGGTGCCGCTCTTCGTTGCAGCGGGCGGGCTCTCTAGTTGTGGCTCAAAGGCTTTTAGTTTGCCCAACATGTGGAGTTCCCTAACCAGAGGTTGAATCTTGCATCCCCTGTGTTGGGAGGTAGATCCTTAACCACTGGACTACCTGGGAAATCCCCGCTGTAGAGGTCTTAATGGCAAAATTAACAGACAAACTAATCTTTGGGGTAATCTTTGGTGGTATCATAAAATAAGATAGTCCTCAGTAAGATAGTAAAATGCCCACCTTGCTTCTAAGAAAGACTTGAATGCTAAAGAATTGGAGTGACCGAAAAATAGTTTCATCCAAGCTGAGCACACTTACACACATATAAGTACTTATTGGAGGAGAAATTCTTCCTACCAAAGGACACCTTAGAGATTCCTGATCCCCAATTATTATTCTCTTGCAGTCTCCTTGCAATGCTTAGTCCAGAGGTAGGTCTGGGTTCCTATGATGGCAGGATATTCCCATCACTCAAGATGGTTCATCGTGTCCTCATTGATACATTAATCACATGCTTCAAGTCAGAGGGGACAGTGAGATAAGAAAATCATGTCTCCTGATCTCAAAATAGACTCGAGACACAAGAAAACAGCGGTGACACTTTTATGAATTTCTGCTTGGTGTCTGTTTATTTTTCTCCTTCAAGGAGAGTCCTCTCATTGACATGCTAATATATTGGATAGAATATTTGGAAATTCCTGAATCTCGTACTTGAAGATATTTTGACTTTTTTGATAGCAAATCTTTATGAGACCTGTGGTCCTGAGATCAGAGTCAGCTGTCACAGGGAGGGTCCCTGCTCCACCACAGGACAATAGCAGTTATTTTTGCTGAATCTTACATTGACAATCTTTGAAGTCTATTAGGGAGGTCCAAGGTCCTTTGCTACCTCAGCCAGAATCACCAGGGCTGATTATACCTTGGTTTTCTCAACTCTAAATGTCCTTACTCTCAGAGCAGGGGACATAATACGAGATTTCTTTCCAACTTCTTAGAACACACTCATGGCAAAATAATGTCCACATTCAATTGCAGTTGATTTGGTCAAGTAGTGTAGACAAAAAAGGAAAACAGAACAAGTCATATCTTGAAGTCTGGTGAATCTTAGGCAGCCGTCTTCCTTCTATGATGTCTGTAGCCAAAGCTCTCAAACCAACCCTCCAATGCCAACTTTAGTAGTTCCACCCTGTTTTTTATGTAAACAATCTCTTACTTCCCCCTCTCTCCCCTTTATCATGAAGTTTATGGAGCAGAGACCATAGGCTGATGATATGTTAAGAGGTTGAACACATTGATCACCAGTTTTGACGTCTATGGGCTTTGCCCACATGGTTCCAAAAGTCGACGTTCATTGCAGAGCATTCTAGCCTATCACAGAGGAATTCCATTCACCCATTATTGATTTACTCAGGATCCTTCAGCCCAAGGGGCAAACTCTACTCTTTCTTTGCTCGTATTTCTTTTACATTATTCTAAGAAAACACAGGGATGCATGCAGACTGTTTTTTTTTTTAATTAATTTTTTATTGGAGTATAGTTGCTTCAAGGACTTCCCTGGTGGCTCAGATGGTAAAGCGTCTGTCTACAATGCAGGAGACCCGGGTTTGATCCCTGAGTTGGGAAGATCCCCTGGAGAAGGAAATGGCAATCCACTCCAGTACTATTGCCTGGAAAATCCCATGGACAGAGGAGCCTGATGGGCTACAGTCCATGGGGTCACAAAGAGTTGGACACGACTGAGCGACTTCACTTTCATAGTCATTTCACGATACTGTTAGTCTCTATTGTACAAGAAAATGGATCACCCGTATATCCTCTCCCTTTTGGACTTCCTTCCATTCCAGTCACCCCAGTGCATTAAGTAGAATTCCCTGTGCTATATAGTACATTCCCATTAGTTATCTATTTTATCTCAGTATGAACAGAGAATCTCCCAGTTCCTTCCACCCACCTTTCCTCCTTGGTATCCATGTGTTTGTTCACTACACCTATATCTTTATTTCTGCTTTGCAAATAAGATGACCTATACCATTTCAGACTGTTTGATTCTATGTATATTAAATTCTAGAATCAGCAAAATAAATCTATAATGGAAATCAGATCCATGGACACCTAAGGCAGGGTCAGGGATGACTGACTGCAACCAGGCACAAGGATACTTCTGAGGTTGTTGAAAATATTCTATATCTTGACAGGTGCATACATTTGTTGAAGTTCATCAAGCTGTCCAATTAACTAATAAGCTTTTTTTGTATGTAGTATCTCAAAAAATTTGATTTTTAATTCCTTTCCATTGCCTTTGGAAATTTTCACAAGTATCATATCATTCTGAAGATTGAGCTTCCTGACACTTGGCTTTCAAAAAGGCCACACTTTAAATTTAATCCTCTTCTATTTTTTGTGCATGTTCTTTGATATCTGAATCAAACTCAGATTTTTATAGAGAATTTACTAGGCTGCCAAATTTGTCTCTTTAGATAACTCTCCCTTTTCTTCCTATCCAAGATCATCCATGTTTGCAAGATTTAGAATTGGATGTCAAAGTACTTCTCCCAAACATTTGTCATCTTCCTTTTGAGGGTCTCTATCCAAGAAGTCCTACCATTTATCAAAAATCTTTAGATCTGCCTTACCAAAGTCTAGAGTATGTATCTGACCACATCCACCTCTCCCCGACTATCATGAACTCTGGATAACTTGGTCATTCTCTTCCCATGAATTCATATCGCTTCCACTTCTCTGCCCAGTTCTTTCTTGTGGCAAGAATTTGATACTTAGTTCCTCTACTGAGAAAACTCCCACTTGAAAACAGTTGGTGGCCCCTGGAGCATGGCATTCGTAGATAAAAAGGACCTTACGGATCAGTAATGACCCGTTCATGTGTTATATGAGACACCCAGGCTTTTAAGGACTGATGTGTTTGCCCAAGTCAGGCAGTTAATAAAACTCGGCATTGAAATAGCATCTCTCTGATCTCCTGTACTGTTGGGCAGGATGTCCATTTCATGAAAGCAACCAGCTGCTGTATGGATGGGGGCAGAATTTAGCCTGTGCAATGGCACCCCGCTCCAGTACTCTTGCCTGGAAAATCCCATGGATGGAGGGGCCTGGTGGGCTGCAGTCCATGGGGTCGCTAAGAGTCAGACATGACTGAGCTACTTCACTTTGACTTTTCACTTTAATGCATTAGAGAAGGAAATGGCAACCCACTCCAGTGTTCTTGCCTGGAGAATCCCATGGATGGGGGAGCCTGGTGGGCTGCCATCTCTGGGGTCACAGAGTCGGACACGATTGAAGTGACTTAACAGTGGCAGCTGCTTCTTTTGCCAAGAGAAGTCCTGCTTAGGACCATACCCTTCTGTAGAAGAAAGGACTTCTCTCTAATTTTCATATAAGTATCATTTGGCTAAGAGTAGCTCTGATCTATGATTATATTTTCTTCCAAATTATTTCAAATTTAAACTTTTATTAGAAAAAATTTTTATTAGGAAGGAATTTTTATTTTGAAAGAATTAGTACCTGTAACTTTCATGTTCCTAACAATTCTTATTGCATCATTTTCAAAAGCTATTGTGTGAATTCTTAAGCAATCCAGGACATTCCCAGATTGGAAGTCTTTCTCTTCAACTCCTTGAGAAACAGGGGCCCAGCTGCAGACCCAGTCCAGAATCTCAGGGCCCAAGACAGCTGGAAACAAGAAGGGCTGGCCCAGGGCTACAGCAGGGGAGCAAGGAAGAATTAAGTCCCTCATCACGTAAGCAGCTTTCAGTTTGACATAAAGGGCCTAGTCCAAGGAGACCAGAACTCGATCCTAAGGGAGAGGTCTTGAGTAGAAGACAAGCAGGGCAGACAAAGCAGTGCAGAAGCAGAGCCTGGAAAAGCTCCCTGAGGCTATGAAATGTATCCTTGGGTAAGGTGCCTCCTTGTGCCTGGGATGAGTCAGGAATAGTATGGAAGACCTAATAGACTAGTAAGGTCAATGCAAAAGTGCCGCTGGAGGCCAGGAGGATTCAGTGTGAGCAGATGCCCATGTCCTGGGCTAAGTGGGACAAGATCCTGCAACCAGAGCCCAGGAAGGGCCCACAGGGCCAGACAGAAGCTCGCGGTGGGCCTGTCACCACTCCATTCAGTGCTATGTGGATGCGTACAGCTTCCTTCTCCCAGGCGCCGTTTTGGCTAGGGGAAGATGGAGAGAGGAGCATGATTGAAAACCTGAGCTCTTACCCAAAAGAGGTTGGATGAACACAAAGCTGCCTCTGGTTACCTTTAAATGGAGAGCTGATGTTTGGTGACCGACCCTCATTCCATCACACCATCTCTCAGAACAAGAGAGAATAGTTCTAGAGAAGAAGAATGCTGCATTTTTCTGACCCTTGGGTGCAATTTACCCTGATACACTGGTCCTGCGGATTCTAGAGGGCGTGCTGTGCACAATATCCAGGGATCGCAGAGTCACATTATAAGTTGTCAGTGTGAGTCTGTAGATGCTCTTGAGGTTGTTTTTTGTGCGGAAAAAAAAAAAAATTCAGAGGTTACATTTTTTTTAATATGTGTGATCTATAGTGATCTTTATTTATTTATCGCCATGCCACATGTGGGATCTTAGTTCCCACCAGGGATTGAACCAGTGCCTCTTGCATTAGAAGCTCAGAGTCTTAACCCCTGAACTTCCAGGGAAGTCTCTACACCTGTTTATAAAATTAACAGTTAATTTACTAAAGTTGAGTCTAAGAACTTAGTTTGTCTTAGGATTTTAAGTTCAACTGAAAATTTGTATTTTTCTTTTATAAATAGAGCAAATTTTAAAAGCCACTATGAAAGGCCTTAAATGTTATTTGATATAATTTCTAAATGTTATTAAATAAACTCCCTAAAATCTTTTGAAGTACCTTTATAAAATTTATATGTTATTATCTTCATAAATATATAATTATTTGATTTAATTTCAAATTTTTCCTGGGAATCTACATCATGCATACAAATATAATAAACAACTTCTAAACTTGGTAATTTTTAATTTCTTAAGAGATCTAGTAAGAACTTGACTTTAAATTGTGTCAAATCATACACTCCCTTTGACATTTTAAAATAGAACCACAAGACTAATCTCTTATTCCAACAGGACAAATTCTCTTAAACTATATTGGTACTTAGAACACTAAGTGTGTGTAGGTTCTACATTAACACAGAAATGTTAATACCATAGGTGTTATCCTCTTAAACATTTCTATTTTAAAATCTAAATCTTCCCAGGGTTGAAAGATGATGTGTACTGTATTAGTTGGCTCAGGCTGCCATAACATAACACCACAGACTGGATGGCTTAGATAGCAAAATTCATTTTCTCATAGTTCTGAGGCTGGAGGTCCAAGATCAAGGTGTCTGCAGATGGAGTGTCTTCTGAGGCTTGCAGTGTCTCCTGGACTTGCAGAGGGCCACCTTCTCTCTGTGTCTTGAGGTGCTCTGTCCACTGTAAGCGTGCATCCCTGGGGTTTCCTGTTTGTCCAGATTTCCTAAGGACAGTCACGGGGACTTCCCTGGTGATCCAGTGGTTAAGACTTCACCTTCCAATGCAGGGGGTGCTTGTTCAATTCCTGGTCGGGGGACTAAGATCCCACATGCCTTAAGGCCAAAAAATCAAAACATAAAACAGAAGCAATATTGTAACAAATTCAACAAAGACTTTAACAATGATACACATTCAAAAAAAAAAAAAAAAATAGGACCCCAACCAAGTCAGAGTCCATCCTTATATTCTCATTTCAACTTAAATGCGTGCTAAGTTGCTTTAGTTGTGTCCAACTTCCAGATGTTCTAGCTGGATTTAGAAAAGGCAGAGGAATCAGAAATCAAATTCAACATCCACTGGATCATAGAAAAATCAAGAAAATTCCAGAAAAACATATACTTCTGCTTCACTGATTACACTAAAACCTTTGACTGTGTGTGTGGATCAGAACAAACTACGGGAAATTCTTCAAGAGCTGGAAATACCAGACCACATTATCTGCCTCCTGAGAAATCTGTATGCAGGTCAAGAAGTAACAGTTAGAACTGGAAATGGAACAACAGACTGGTTCCAAGTTGAGAAAGAAGTGTGTCAAGGGTGTATATTGTCCTCCTGCTTATTTAACTTATATGCAGAGTACATCATGTGAAATGCTGGACTGGATGAAGCGTGAGCTGGAATCAAGATTGCCAGGAGAAATATCAATAACCTCAGATATGCAGATGAAGCCACCCTTATGGCAGAAAGTGAAGGGGAACTAGAGAGCTTCTGGATAAAAGTGAAAGGAGAGAGTGAAAAAGTTGATTTAAAATTCAACATTCAAAAAACAAAGAAGATCATGGCATCTGGTCCCATCACTTCATGGCAAATAGATGGAGAAGCAATGGAAACAGTGACAGACTTTCTTTTCTTAGGCTCCAAAATCACTCCAGATGGTAATTGCACCCATGAAATTAAAAAGTTCTTGCTCCTTGTGAGGAAAGCTATGACCAACCTAGACAGCATACTAAAAAGCAGAGACATTACTTTGCAGACAAAGGTCTATCTAGTCAAAGCTATGGTTTTTCCAGTAGTCATGTAGGGATATGAGAGTTGGACTATAAAGAAAGCTGAGTGCCAAAGAATTGATGGTTTTGAACTGTGGTGTTCAAGAAGATTCTTGAGAGTCCCTTGGACTGCAAGGAGATCAAACCAATAAATCCTAAAGTAAATCAATCCTAAATATTCATTGTAAGGACTGATGCTGAAGCTAAAACTCCAATACTTTGACCACCTGATGTGAAGAATCGACTCACTGGAAAAGACCCTGATACTGGGAAAGATTGAGGGCGGGAGGAGACGGGGACAAGAGGATGAGAGGTGGATGGCATCACCGACTCGATGGACATGAGCTTGAGCAAGCTCTGGGAGTTGGTGATGTACAGGGAAGCCTGGCATGCTGCAGTCCATGGGGTCATAAAGAGTCAGACATAACTGAGCAACAGAACTAAACTGACTGATTTGATCTAAGAAACCACACCCTTCACACTGATGTGTCTTAAAATATACAATCTAACTTTAATTTGCTTAAATTTTTCTTTATTTGTTGCTATTTCATTCGGTGGCTCAGTCTTGTCTGACTCTTTGGGACCCCATGAACTGTAGCAAGCCAGGTTCCCCTGTCCTTCGCTGTCTCCTGGAGTTTGCCCAAACTCATGTCCATTGAGTCAGTGATGCTGTCTAACCATCTCATCCTCTCCCGCCCCTTTCTCCTTTTGCCTTCAATCTTTCCCAGCATCAGGGTCTTTTCCAATGAGTCAGTTCTTCACATCAGGTGGCCAAAGTATTGGAGCTTCAGCTTCAGCATCAGTCTTTCCAATGAATATTCAGCATTGGTTTCCTTTAGGATTGACTGGTTTGATTTTCTTGCTGTCCAAGGGATTCTCAAGAGTCTTCTCCAGCAACACAATTTGGAAGTATCAGCTCTTCAGTGCTCAGCCTTCAATACTGTCCAATTCTCACATCCGTACATAACTACTGGAAAAACTATATGTATGTATTTATTTTGGTTTGTACTTCATTACTGTGCGTGGATTTTCTCCAGTTGCAGCGAGTGGGTGTTACTCCTTGCTGCAGTGCCAAGGACTTCTCATTGCAATGTTTTCTCTGGTTACAGAGCACAGACTCTAGGCATGCAGGCTTCCGTAGTTGTGGCTCATGGGCTCAGCAGCTGCCGCATGCAGCCTCTAGGGCGCAGACTCCATAGTTGTGGCGCGTGTGGGCTTAGTTGCTCTCCAGCATGTGGAATGTTCCCAGACCAGAGACCAAACCCGTGTCTTCTGCATTGGCGGGAAGATTCTTATTCACTGTACCACCAGGGATGTCCAGTTTGCTTAAGTTCTAAACATACTTTCTCATGACTGAGTACCACACATGTCCCCCAAATTTGTTTTAACATGTTGATGTGTTAGTTATTTACTGCTCATAACCCACAACTAGTGATTGAAAATAATAGACATTTAATATTTCACAATGTCTATGGTCAGGAGTTCTGGGGTGGTTTGGCCAGGAGGTTCTGGGTTTGTCAGCCTGGGCTTCAATAGTGTCGAGGCTGGACGGGGAAGGATCTGCTTCGGAGTTCTCACGTGGTTGTGGGCAGGCCTTAGGTCCTTGCCACATGGGCCTCTTCACAGAGTCGCCACAGGACAGGGCAGCTAGCTCCCTGCAATGTAAGTCAGCCAAGAGGGAGGGAGAGGAAGCCCCCCAAAAGCCACAGTCTTTGACAATGTAATCTTAGAAGTGACATCCCAAAATTTCTGCCATTTTCTACTCACTAGAAGTGTCATTCAGTTCAGTTCAGTTCAGTCACTCAGTCGTGTCCGACTCTTTGTGACCCCACAAATCACAGCATGCCAGGCCTCCCTGTCCATCACCAACTCCCGGAGTTCACTCAAACTCATGTCCATCGAGTAGGTGATGCCATCCAGCCATCTTATCCTCTGTCGTCCCCTTTTCCTTCTGCCCCCAATCCCTCCCAGCATCAGGGTCTTTGCCAATGAGTCAACTTTTCTCATGAGGTGGCCAAAGTACTGGAGTTTCAGCTTCAGCATCAGTCCTTCCAATGAACACCCAGGACTGGTCTTCTTTAGGATGGACTGGTTGGATCTCCTTGCAATCCAATAGACTCTCAAGAGTCTTCTCCAACACCACAGGTCAAAAGCATCAATTCTTTGGTGCTCAGCCTTCTTCACAGTCCAACTCTCACATCCATACATGACCACTGGAAAAACCATAGCCTTGACTAGACGGACCTTTGCTGGCAAAGTAATGTCTCTGCTTTTTAATATGCTATCTAGGACAGAGAAGGCAATGGCACCCCACTCCAGTACTCTTGCCTGGAGAATCCCAGGGATGGTGGAGCCTGGTGGGCTGCCATCTATNCCAACTCCCGGAGTTCACTCAAACTCATGTCCATCGAGTAGGTGATGCCATCCAGCCATCTTATCCTCTGTCGTCCCCTTTTCCTTCTGCCCCCAATCCCTCCCAGCATCAGGGTCTTTGCCAATGAGTCAACTTTTCTCATGAGGTGGCCAAAGTACTGGAGTTTCAGCTTCAGCATCAGTCCTTCCAATGAACACCCAGGACTGGTCTTCTTTAGGATGGACTGGTTGGATCTCCTTGCAATCCAATAGACTCTCAAGAGTCTTCTCCAACACCACAGGTCAAAAGCATCAATTCTTTGGTGCTCAGCCTTCTTCACAGTCCAACTCTCACATCCATACATGACCACTGGAAAAACCATAGCCTTGACTAGACGGACCTTTGCTGGCAAAGTAATGTCTCTGCTTTTTAATATGCTATCTAGGACAGAGAAGGCAATGGCACCCCACTCCAGTACTCTTGCCTGGAGAATCCCAGGGATGGTGGAGCCTGGTGGGCTGCCATCTATGGGGTCACACAGTCAGACATGACTGAAGCGACTTAGCAGCAGCAGCAGGTTGGTCATAACTTTCCTTCCAAGGAGTAAGTGTCTTTTAATTTCATGGCTGCAGTCACCATCTGCAGTGATTTTGGAGCCCCAAAAAATAAAGTCTGACACTGTTTCTACTGTTTCCCCATCTATTTCCCATGAAGTGATAGGACCAGATGCCATGATCTTCGTTTTCTGAATGTTGAGGTTTAAGCCAACTTTTTCACTCTCCTCTTTCACTTTCATCAAGAGGCTTTTTAGTTCCTCTTCACTTTCTGCCATAAGGGTGTCACTAGGTCCACCCTAAACAGAAGGGGAGGGGGCATGAAATCCAAGGGCAGGATCACTGAGGACTGCCCTAACCGATAGCGACCATAATTGATAACTATGAAAGTGAAAGTGTGAGCTGCTCAGTCATGTCCAACTCTTGGCGACTCTGTGGACTGTAGCCCAACAGGCACCTCTGTCCATGGAACTGTCTAGGCAAGAATACTGGAGTGGGTTGCCATTTTCTTCTCCAGGGATCTTCCCCACCCAGGGATCAAATCCTCGGTCTCCTGCACTGCAGGTAGATTCTTTACCATCTGAGCCAGCAGGGAAGCCCTTGAACCTAACAAAATTGATAACTATATTTCAACACAAATGTTTTTCTTTGTAATTCAGTGTGTTTTATTTTTGGCATTAAAATCATTACTCTAAGGAAGGGTCCAAAGCCTTCTCCAGCTATATGTAGCATGTATATAGGCTAAGAGATCCTACTCTAATGCCAGATAGATCAAGGTTCAATCCCTGCCTCACCTACCAGCCATGCAGACCCTCAGCAATTATTTCACCTTTGCAAGCACTGGTTGATCCAACAATAAGATAAAGATAATAATAGTGTGGGCTTCCCAGGTGGTGGTAGTGGTAAAGAATTTTCCCACCAACACAGGAGATGTAAGAGACGTAGGTTCAATCCCTGGGTTGGGAAAATCCCTTGGAAGAGGGCATGGCAACCCACTCCAGTATTTTTGCCTGAAGGATCCCATGGACAGAGGAGTCTGGTGGGCTACCACCCATAGGGTCACAAAGAGTTGGACATGACTGAAGCGACTTAGCAGGCGCACAGTAATAGTAAGTATCACAGACATGTTGTGGGGATTAAATGAGATCCTGCATATAAACCATTAACATTCTGCTTGAGTATATTCAGTTCAGTTCAATTCAGTCGCTCAGTCATGTCTGACTCTTTTCGACCCCATGAACTGCAGTATGCCAGGCCTACCTGTCCACCACCAACTCCTGCAGTCCATCCAAACTCATGTCCGTTGAGTCGGTGATGCCATCAAACATCTCATCCTCTGTCGTCCCCTTCGCCTCCTGCCTTCAATCTTTCCCAGCATCAGGGTCTTTTCAAATGAGTCAGTTCTTTGCATCAGGTAGCCAAAGTATTGCAGTTTCAGCTTCAACATCATTCCTTCCAATGAACACCCAAGACTGATCTCCTTTAGGATAGACTAGTTGGATCTCCTTGTAGTCCAAAGGACTGTCAAAAATCTTCTCCAATATATTAAGATCCAATAAATGATAGCTAGTATCAGTATAGAAAACAATGTGTCTAAATCTCACACACATTCATAGTCTTCTATTTCACATAATTACAAAGCCCCAGGTCATGTTTATTAATGATTGTGATCCATTGTTTCCCCCTGTTATATTCTTTAAATATCTTAAGAAACATATGTGATGAAGACCAATGTCTGTACCTGCTCCTGCACCAAGAAGGCCATGTATTAATAAAACGAAGTATTATTGCACCCAGAAGTGTGAATACAAATGACCTCAGTGTAAGAACCAAATGCTGGGCCTTTGGTTCTTCCATTGGGTGAGGATGTATAACTCAGAAGCTTCTTGCTGACGGAATCTCAAGCCTGACAATTTGCATTTTCAATCAGTAGAACTCCTGCTATGCAGGACATAGGTAAATAGTGGAAGGAGAATTGAGGGAAGATCAGTCTTTCCAACCCACTCCAATATCCTTGCTTGGAGAATCCCATGGACAGAGGAGCCTGGCAGGTACAATCCATAGGGTCTCAAAAAGTCAGACACGACTGAAGCAACTTAGCACCCACAATTTTGCCAACTAACTGTTCCTCCCTGCCATTGCAATTGAGAGAGGAAGAGGCCAGAAAGGGATCGCAGCTAAAGTGTTATCATGTCATCTGTTTGTAAAAGTCTTTTAACAGAGGGTACTGGAAACCCAAGAGAAAGTCAGGAATGGTTCTCCATGTGTTCACTCTCGGGATCTGAAAACTGGGAAGGCGAGTTTTGAAAGAAGCAGGCCCAGTGCTCTTTCAAGAACCTAGAGATCCTGGTCTAGAAGTTGCTGGGCTGCACTAAAGGAGTCTCTGTTCTACCTGGTGTCCTCACCTGGCGGGCCCTGGTTAACCAGCATTTACTCTGATCAAGAAGGGGTGTGAGTCACCACGGAGAAGAAAGCACATTTAGATATTAAGTTTCAATTTCCCAGCAACCAAGATGGCAAACTGAAAATACTTTGTTCCTCTCTACTCATCACCCTTCCCCTGCAAGCTTGCTCTCATTTCCTGGGTACAGTTTTTTCAAAACTACAAGAGAATTGGGTTTGAAGTAACTTGATTATTGCTGGAATCAAAATTAAACCATTCAGGCAAAGGGTACATGGGATCTCTCTGTATTATTTCCTACAACTGATGTGAATCAACAGTTATCTCAAAATAAAAAGTGTGATTTAAAACACCAAGCTTCTCAGCATGTACTGTGACAGGAATAAAGAACAATCTCCACTCCTCAAAAAAAAAAAAAAAAAGAAAACCATTCTGAAAAATCACCTTTGTGTTATTTTGTTAGATGATCGTCCTCAATCAAGCTACACATAGATGCCATTCTGCACCAGGTGGAAACTTGTGCAACAGAAAATGACATCTGGACTTCCCTAGAGTCCAGTGGTTAAGATGCCGTGCTTCCAATGCAAGGAGTGTGGGTTCAGTCCCTGGTTGGGGAACTTAGATCTTGTATGCCCTGTGGCCAGACCCAAAAACAAAAAGAAAGAAAACAACACCTGCACCTCTCTTCTCCTTCCCACTTACCAAACCAACAAGTTCCTTATCGACAACTGTGTGGACTATCTCTGGTGGTATAAACAAGAACTGCTAAGAGTATTTGCCCCAGAGAGGAGGACAGGGGAGGGGCCCAGGAGGAAAAAGAAGATAAGCCTGTCAAGAGAGATCCTTTTAAACTTTCGAATTTTATTTCATGTGTACATAACTACTCCAGAGATGACCCCCCAATCTCACACAGCCTCCAAAGGTCCAGCACAAACGCGACCAGCTCTGTGAGCCTCTCCCATCCTACTGGTTTGAACTCAGCATCCCCTTCTGTGTGTTTCATGGCACAATAGCTCTCCAGTTGGCTGTTGGCTGAAAAATCTGAGAACTTTTAAAACAAGTGCCCATGCTCGGGCCACTCCCCAGACCAACTGAATGAGAACCCCGGTGGAGGGAAAATCAGCAGGGATGTTTAAAAAAAATTCCCCAGGAATAGCGATGCAGATGTCGAGAATGGATGTGTGTGGGAAGGGGATTGTGGGATGAACTGAGAGAGTACCATGTGTAAAACAGCTAGCCAGCGGGCACCTGGCGCATAGCACACGGAGCTCAGCTCGCTGCTTTCTGATGACTTGGAGGGGTGGGATAGGGAAGTGGGGGGTGGCGGTGGGAGGGAGGCTCAAGGAGGGAACATATGCATATTTGAGCTGATTCACTTTGTTGTTCAGCAGGAACTAAAGCAACATCGTAAAGCGGTTATACTCCAATAAAAAAAAATAATAGAAAAAAATGTAAAAAAAACTTCCCAGGTAATGGTAATGCCTAGGATTAAGAACTTCTGCTCTGGTGCTTTATGGAGCCAAGATGCAAGCACTCGCCCTAAAAGTAAACAGTGAATAAATGGTTACAAAAGTGAAAAACACTCACACACCTTTTATTTCATTTCTGTCTCCAGAGCAACTCTGTGAGCTGGGCATCATTGCCCCACTGCTCAGAAGAGGTTGGGAAGAGTCACAGGGCTGCAAGTTGCCAAAGATCTCTATTTCTTTGTACTTCCCCTGTGTCTGACAGTCTTCCCTGAGTTTGAAACTGGATTTCCTATTCTACACCCAAATCCTAGCACAACACCTCACACACTGGTGGTGTTCAACCAGTTTCTCAGCAAAGGGAAAAGGAACAGTCCAGCAGCAAGAAGTGTCTCAGCCACAAAGGGCTCCACCAGCAGCTCACCTGAGAGGCTTCCCAGAATTGGAATAAGTGTTGATTTTCCTGTGCCTTAGCTGTTTGTGTGTGTCCGTGCTAAGTTGCTTCAGTCGTGTCCGGCTCTATAAGACTGTATGGACTGCAGCCCATCAGGCTCCTCTATACAAGGGATTCTCCAGGCAAGAATACAGGAGTGGGTTGCCATGTCCTCCTCCAGGGGATCTTCCCGACCCAGGGATTGAACCCAAGTCTCTTACATTTAACCTACAGTGGCAGGAGGGTTCTTTACCGCTAGCACCACCTGGGAAGCCCAGCAGCTTGTTGCTGCTGCTAAGTTGCTGCTAAGTAGCTTCAGTTGTGTCCAACTGTGTGCGACCCCATAGGCAGCAGCCCACCAGGCTCCACCATCCCTGGGATTCTCCAGGCAAGAACACTGGAGTGGGTTGCCATTTCCTTCTCCAGTGCAGGGAAGTGAAAAGTGAAAGTGAAGCCGCTCTGTTGTGTCCGACTCCTAGCGACCCCATGGACTGCAGCCCACCAGGCTCCTCCGTCCATGGGATTCTCCAGGCAAGAGTACTGGAGTGGGAGGCCTTGCTTGTTAACATGTATCAGATCACCACAGTTACATGTTCAAAATGTGTATTCCTGGGCCCTGGATTTACTGAACCAGGATTTCTCAGGATGACATTTAAGGATATCTAATTTTTCAAATATATATTTCTGTTTGTGTGTGCATTGTTTAAACACACATGGAATTCATCACTGTCACCATTTTTAAGTGCACGGTTCAGTGATTAAGTATATCCACATTGATGTGTAACCATCCTTACCATCTAGCTCTCAGAATTGCCCATCTTCCTAGATGGAAATTCTGTACCCATTAAACAATAATTTCCCAAGCCCCTGGCAACCTCCATTCTACTTTTTGTCTCTGTGGATTTGACCACATTAGATACCTCATTGACTCAATGGACACGAGTTTGACCAAACTCTGGGAAATAGCAAAGGACAGGGAAGCCTGGCGTGTGCAGTCCATGGGGTCACAAAGAGTCAAGCATGACTTAGCAACGGAACAGCAGCAAAAAAGTTGAATGACACAGGATTTGTCTTTTTGTGGCTGGTCTATTTCACTTAGGATAATATCTTTAAGGTTCATCCACACTGTATCATATGACAGAATTTACCTTTTTTAAGGCTGAGTAATATTTCACTTTACATATATGACATATTTTCTTTATGCCTTCACCCCTCAGAGGACATTGGGACTGCTTCTCCTTCCACTTTTTGGCTATTGTAAATACTCCACAATGAACATGGATGTGTAAATATCTCTTTGAGTTCCTGTTTTCAGTTTTTTTTTTTATGTATATATATACATAGAAGTAGAATTGCTGAGTTACCTAGTAATTCTATTTTTAATTTTTTGAGGAACTTCCATACTGGTTTCCATAGTGGCTGGACCATTTTAGATTCCCATCAACAATATGCAAGGATTCCAATTTCTCTACATCCTGGCCAGCACTTGTTATGTCCTTTCTTTCTTTCTATTTTTCTTTTGGTAGTGGCCATCCTATAAGATGTGAGGTGATATCTCATCGTGGTTTATATTTGCGTTTCTGTGATGGTTAGTAATCTTGAGTATCTTTTTATGCATTTGTTGGCTGTCTGTACATCTTCTTTGGAGAAATGTCTATTCAAGTCCTTTGCCCATTTTTGAATTGGGTTTTGTGGGGAGGGGGTTGTTGTTGAGTCTTTCTTTTTTCTTGTTTTTATTTATTTTTTTTTTTACTTTACAATATTGTATTGGTTTTGCCATACATCAACATGAATCTGCCACGGGTATACACATGTTTCCCATCCTGAACCCCCCTCCCACCTCCTTCCCTCTACCATCCCTCTGAGTCACTAGCCCCAAGCATCCTGTATCCTGCATCAAACCTGGACTGGTGATTCATTTCATATATGATAGTATACATGTTTCAATGCCATTCTTCCAAATCATCCCACCCTCGCACTCTCCCACAGAGTCCAAAAGACTGTTCTGTACGTCTGTGTCTCTTTTGCTGTCTCGCATACAGGGTTATCGTTACCATCTTTCTAGATTCCATATATATGCGTTATTATACTGTATTGGTGTTTTTCTTTCTGGCTTATATCACTCTGTTTAGTCGGCTCCAGTTTCATCCAGCTCATTAGAACTGATTCAAATGTATTCTTTTTAATGGCTGAGTAATACTCCATTGTGTATATGGACCACAGCTTTCTTATCCATTCATCTGCTGATGGACATCTAGGTTGCTTCCATGTCCTGGCCACTATAAACAGTGTTGCGATGAACATTGGGGTACATGTGTCTCTTTCAATTCTGGTTTCCTCGGTGTGTATGCCCAGCAGTGGGATTGCTGGGTCATAAGGCAGTTCTATTTTGTTGTTGAGTCTTAATATTCTAAATATTAACCCCTTATCAGATATATGATTTGCAAATATTTTCTCCCAACCCTGTACGTTGCCTTTTTACTCTGCTGCTTGTTGTCTCTGCTGAACAGAACTGAACAGATATTTTTACACTTGATGTATTTGCATTTGTCTATTTTTACTTTTGTTGCCTGTGCTTTTGGCATCATACCCGGAAATCATTCTGAAATACAATATCATAATGTATGGCAGGTTTTCTTCTAGGATATTTATAGCTTTACATCTTATATCTAGGTCTTGAATACATTTTGAGTTACTTTTTGTATATAGCATAAGGTTAGGGTCCAATTTCATTTTTGTGCCTGTGGATATCCAGTGTTCTCAGCATCATTTACTGAAGAGACTCTCCTTTTCCCATTGTGGTTTTGAAGATAATTTGACCATCTATTACATATGATGGTTTATTTCTGGGCTGTCTATTCTATTCCACTGGTCTATGTGTCTATTTTTATGCCAGTACTATATGATTTTGTTTAATATAGCTTTTTAATATATTTTGAAATCAGAAAGTATAAGGCCTACAGCTTTATTTTTCTTTTTCAAGAATGTTTTGAATACAAGGTGTTTTGAGATTTCATATGAATTTTAGGATGGACTTTCTATTTCTACCATTGGGATTTTGATGAGGATTACATTAAATCTGTGGATTGATTTGGACAGTGTTCAGTTTTAACAATGTTAAGTCTTCCAATCTAAGAACATGGGATATCTTTTTATTTACTTATGTATCTTTAAATTTGTTTCACAGTGTTTTGTAGTTTACAGTGCATGTCTTTTGACACCTTCAGTTCAGTTCAGTTCAATCACTCAATCTTGTCTGACTGTTTGCGAACCCATGGGCTGTAGCACACCAGGCTTCCCTGTCCTTCACCAACTCCCTGAACTTGCTCAAATTCATGTCCATCGAGTCAGTGATGCCATCCAACCATCTCATGCTCTGTCATCCCCTGCTCCTCCTGCCTTCAATCTTGCCCAGAATCAGGGTCTTTTCCCATAAGTTGGTTCTTCACATCAGGTGGCCAAAGACTGGAGCTTCAGCTTCAGCATTAGTCCTTCCAATGAATATTTAGGATTGATTTCCTTTAGGATGGACTAGTTTGATCTCCTTGCAGTCCAAGGGACTCTCAAGAGTCTTCTCCAACACAACAGTTCAAAGGCATCAGTTCTTTAGAACTCAGCCTTCTTTGTGTTCCAGCTCTTACCTCCATACACGACTACTGGAAAAACCACAGCTTTGACTAGATGGACTTTTGTTGGCAAAGTAATGTCTCTGCTTTCTAATATGCTGTCTAGGTTTGTCACAGCTTTTCTTCCAAGGAGCAAGCGTCTTTTAATTTCATGTCTGCAGTCACCATCAGCAATGATTTTGGAGCCTTAGTTAAATTTTGACTCCTTAGTTAAATTTATTTCCAAGTATTTTAATATTTTTGATGCTATCAATATTTCAGTGGAATTTCTTTTTAAATTTCATTTTCAGATTGTTCATTGTTGCTGCATAGAAATGCAACCGATATTTGTGTGTTAATTTTGTATCCCACAATTCTGTTGGTTTTTTTATTGGAATATAGTTGCTTTACAATGTTGTGTTAGTTTCCATTGTATAGTGAAGTGATTCACTTCACATTCACAGTGAAGTGAATATGTGTATACATACATCCCCTCCCTGGTGGAGTCTTTAGAGTTTTCTACATATAAGATAATGTCTGTGAATAGAAATATTGTATTACTTCCTTTCCAATTTGAATGCCTTTTATTTCTTTATCTTGCTTAATTGTCTGGCTAGGACATCCAGTATTATTTTAAATAGAAATGGTTAGAATGGGCATTTTTGCCTTGTTTCTGATTTTAGAGGAAAGGCTTTCAGTTTTTCACCATTGGGGTGTGATATTAGCTGTGGACTTTTCACATATAGCCTTTACTGTGTTCAGGTAATTTCCTTTTAAGGCTGATTTGTTCAGTTCATGACACGGTATTGCTACTGCTGCTGCTGCTGCTAAGTCACTTCAGTTGTGCTCAACTCTGTGCAACCCCATAGATGGCAGCCCACCAGGCTCCCCCTTCCCTGGGATTCTCCAGGCAAGAATACTGGAGCCGCCATTTCATTCTCCAGTGCACAAAAGTGAAAAGCAAAAGTGAAGTGGCTCTGTCGTGTCCGACTCTTCGCAACCCCATGGACTGTAGCCCACCAGGCTCCTCCATCCATGGGATTCTCCTGGCAAGAGTACTGGAATGTGTTGCCATTTCCTTCTCCCAAAAAGGTATTGGATTTCATCAAATAGTTTTCCTGCATCAGTTGAGGTAATCTTGTGAGTTTTTCCTTCATTCTGTTAATATAGTGTATTGGGTTGACTGATTTGTGTATGTTTAACTATCCTTGCATTCCAGAGATAAACCTCACTTAGACATGGTGTGTAATCCTTTCAAGGTGTTGTTTAATTCAGTTTGCTGGTATGTTGCTGAGAATTCTTACCTCAATGTTCATCAAAGATATCAGTCTGTAATTTTTTTTTTCTTTTAGTGTCTTTGTTTAATTTTGGCATCTAGGTAATGCTAAACTCATAAGGTGAATTTGGAAGGGTTCCCTTCTCTTTCTTTTGGGGAAGAATTTGAAAACTAGTGTTAATTCTTCTTTAAATATTTGGTAGCATTCTCCAGCCATTTAGTCCTGAGCTTTTCTTTGTTGGAAGGTTTATGATTGCTAATTCAATTCTCATACTAATTATAAGTCTGTTTAGGTTTTTTATTTCTTCATGATTCAGTCTTGCTGGATTGTATGTTTCCAGAAGTTGATCTCTTTTCTTAGATTATCCAATTTTTAGCATATAATTGTTGCAAGTGGTCTCTTATAATCCATTTTATTTCTGTGATACCAGTTATAGTGTCTCCTTTTTCATTTCTGATTCTTGTTTTTTGAGTCTTCTCTTTTTCTCTTAGTCTAACTAAAGGTTTGACAATTTAATGGGCTAAAAAAAAACCAACTCTTAATTTTGTCATTTTTTTTCTTTTGTTTTTCTATTTTCTATTTCATTTATTTTTGCGCTAGTCTTTCTTAGTCATTCCTTCTGGCAATTTTGGGTTTTGCTTTTTCTTATTATTCTAGTTTCTTGAGGTATAAATTTAGGTTTTTGATTTAAGATTTTTCTACACACACCAGTATTCTTGGGCCTCCCTTGTGGCTCAGCTGGTAAAGAATCTGCCTGCAGTGTGAGAGACCTGGGTTCGATCCCTGGGTTGGGAAGATCCCCTGGAGAAGGGAAAAGCTACCCACTCCAGTATTCTGGCCTGGAGAATTCCATGGACTGTATAGTCCATGGGGTTGCAAAGAGTCGGGCATGACTGAGTGACTTTCACTTTCACTTCATTTTTAACATATAGGCATTTCCCTCTTAGTTGTGTTTGCTGCATCCCATAGATTTTGCAATGCTGTGCTTTTGTTTTCATTTGTCTTGGTATATTTCCTAATTTCTCTTGTGATTTACTCTTTGACCCATTGGTTCAGAGCTAACTTCCTAGTTTTATGGGGGAAATTTTCTATCTGAGTGAGATCAGGAACAAGGCAGGGCAGAGCTCTGCTTACACATGGCATGGACTTGGAAGACTCAGGCATTGAGATGCCTACAATCTGGGGAAGGGTCATGAGAACCAGCCGTGGAGACCATGTGGCTTGTTGAGCATCTTGACATTATGTGTGTATTTCTGGCTCTGTCCAGACAAATCTTTGGTTTGTGGTACAGTGGCTATTCCCAGAGCCCAACACAGCTGTGTTGGTACCTAATTTTGTTCCCACACTCAGAAAGAATCAACCATAGGCAGAGAGACAGTCTGGAGACAGGCACATCAAACAAGTCACAGTCTTCAGTGGTTTCTGATGCTGGTAAATTATCCATCTGGTATCCTTATCACTTCCTCTACCCACCTCGTCTTTAGAAATCACTGTTCACCTTTCTTCTCTCCTCTCTCCTCTCATTCAAACAGGATGAGAGAAAGAGTGAATAATATACCACCTGCTTTATATGCCTTACCTCACTGATATCTCACTAAGTATTACTATCCTCATTTTATAGCTGAGAGAACTGAAGCTCACAAAGGTTTAGTAATTTGCTCAATCAATGCTGAATAAGTAGACAGTAAGAGGAAGAGATTGGATCTCAAAATAGGTCCTTTGGGGTCTAACACCCAGACTCTTCTCTCTCTTATTTATTCAACAGATACCTAGTGTGTGTTTCCCTGTACTAAGCACTCAGAAAGCTACAAAGGAAAACAAAATAAGATTCCTGGAACCCAAGACAACCACTGCCAGTAGGAGAGATAGATACCAAACCTGTAATTACAAGAGGCTTTTTTTTAAAAGTGCTGCAATGGGTAAATACTATGGGAGCACAGAGAAGCAGGGAGTATAGGGGGTAAATAGATATCTCACATTAGGGCAGGGTTTTACCAGGGAAAAATGAGGAGGAAGAATTTTTTTTAATTTAATAAAATGCCAGAGAGTGAACATGTTAGGCTCTGCAGCCCAGACAGTCTCTGCTGTAGCTGCTGAACTCTGCTACGGCAGTACGGAAGCAGACATATCCAAATGAAAACGAATGAACGTGGCTGTATTCCAGAAACCTAACTTACAAAACAAGAAGGCAGCTGGATTTTGCCTGGGTCAGAGTTTGCAGATCCCTACAAAATCAATGATTAAAGCAGGGAAGGGATCAAATCTTTGTTCTAGAAAGAACACTCTGGGCAAGGTAAAAAGAAAGAGTTCATGTTGTCATTATCTTTTTCCTTGGAGTAGTTCAGGAAAATTTGCGCTGTGATTGACCTAAAGGAGGCATCTCTGGTAGCTCAGCTGGTAAAGAATCTGCCTGCAATGCAGGAGACCCCAGTTCGATTCCTGGGCTGGAAAGATCTGGAGAAGGGATAGGCTACTGACTCCAGTATTCTTGTACTTCCCTGGTGGCTCAAACAGTAAAGAATCTGCCTGCAATGTGGGAGACCCGGGTTTGATCCCTGGGTTGGGAAGATTCGCTGGAGGAGGACATGGCAGCCAACTCCAGTATTCTGGCCTGGAGAATCCCATGGACAGAGGAGCCTGGTGGGCTACCGTCCATGGAGTTGCAATTGCAAAGAGTCTGACATGACTGAGTGACTAAGCACAGCACAGACTTGAGGGCCTGGGATTTTGTGAGATGAAGAAGGTAGTATTTAGGGTGTTTTCACACAGTTCTCTCACTCCCTTCTCACTTGCCCTCCCGGTCCCATTTCCTCCTGTGTATTTTTACCTGTTCCCCTTTCGAAGGGGTGTAGAGTTGCTAGATTAAGCAAATAAAAATACAGGACACCTAGTTCAATCTGAATTTCAGATATACAAAAGGTGATTTATAGTGTAAGTATGTCTCATGCAATATTTGGGACACACTTTTACTAAAAGTGTATTCATTGTTTATCCAAAATTCAGACTTAACTAGGGACCCTGTATTTGTTTTATTCTTCTCACTTTATGTTTTTGTTTTTTTTTTTTTTCTTTCTTGGCTGTGCTGGGTCTTCATCGCTGCAGGGGGCTCTTCACTGCAGTACAGGGGCTTCTCAAGTTATGGCACACCGGGGGCTCCAGAGCACATGGGTTCAGTAGTTGCAGAACAAGGGCTTCTCTTGTTGCAGCATACAGGCTAATTACCCCACCTCATGTGGGATCTTAGTTCCCAGTGAAGTGAAATGCAAGTTGCTCAGGCATGTCCGAGCAACCCCATGGACTATACAGTGCATGGAATTCTCCAGGCCAGAATACTGGAGTGGGTAGCCTTTCCCTTCTCCAGGGGATCTTCCCAACCCAGGGATTGAACCCAGGTCTCCTGCATTGCAGGCGGATTCTTTACCAGCCGAGCCATAAGGGCCCAAGAATACTGGAATGTGTAGCCTATCCTTTCTCCAGGAGAGCTTCCTGACCCAGGAATCGAACGGGGGTCTCCTGCATTGCAGGAGGATTCTTGACCAACTGAGCTATCAGGGAAGCCCCTAGTTCCCAGACCAGGGATCAAACCCATGTCTCATGCATTAAAAGGCAGATTCTTATCTACTGGATCACCAGGGAAGTCCCGGGACCCTGTATTTTATCTGGCAATGCTACTGGCAATGCTCCTTCAGTCAGAGTTCCTCAAACTTTTAAAGAAATGTAAGAGGACAGGTTCAGCATAACGCGATGTCTAGACTGGGTTGTGACCGATGGGGACACGTGAGCAACAGGTCAGTGTGGGTAGGACAGTAGAGTGAAGCCTGGTAAAGTGCGTATTAAGGTAGATTCCAGCAAAGTCCAAAGAGTGAAGGAAGTGGGCGGGGGAATGCTGATGAGAGGTTTCTGAGACGCCTGTGAAGCGCAGCCTGGGCTTGGAAGTGGAGCAAGGGCAAGAGTGGTACACTTTAGGACTCCTTCCATCTGAGCAGAGCTTTACAGCCTCACACTGGTTATCTCCATGGACTCTTGCAGGAACCTTTCAGAGAGAGTGCACGACTCATTGATCTCAGTGAAAAATGAGGAAACGAAAGACTCAATATAGGTCAGGCAAGTTCCCTTGGATAACCTTGGTGAATGGCCCTGCTGAGACTCAAACAAGGCCTTTGGCTACACTTCACTTCCTCTGCTTTCTGAATGTTTGTTCTACGCTCAAAGGAGTTAATCAGAGTGGCAAGAAGAAGCAACACCAGCATCAGCAGCTAACATTTACTGACCACTTACCTGGTACCAGTTCTAAGCACCTTGTATAGTTAATCACTTCTCACAATATCCTGATGAGGTAGGTATTATTACCATCATCAATGTATAACTGGGACAGAGAGAGCAAATCATTCAAGACAATACAGAATAAGAATTCAAGTCCAGTTATTCTAGTTCAAGAGCCCAAGTAGCTGATGGGTTGCCATTTCCTTCTCCAGGGGATCTTCCCAACCCAGGGGTTGAACCCAGGTCTCCCACATTGCAGGCAGACGCTTTAACCTCTGAGCCACCAGGGAAGCCTGATGACGACTCAGTTCTCCTTAACCAAACTTCAGTCAGGCTCCTCTGAGACATCTTCCCCACCAGGACTCAACCTGGTCCCTGTCCTTTCCTTGCTGAGGCCAATGCAGCAAGAATCTTGCTAAGTCCGTTTAGAGAGAATTCCTCACCTTTAATATATATATATGACCTTTGACTACACTGTGTGGCATGTGAGATTTTAGTTCTCTGACCAGGGATTGAACCCATGCCCCTTGCAGTGGAGGCTCAGAATCTTAACCACTGGACTACCAGAGAATTCCTCCCTAACCTTTATATCTGATCAAATTCCTCATCCACCTCTTCCCCCAGTTATCTCATCACTCTAGTCTGTCTTCAGCAGTTCAGTTCAGTTCAGTCGCTCAGTTGTGTCCGACTCTTTGCGACCCCATGAATCGAAGCGTGCCAGGCCTCCTGTCCATCACCAGCTCCCGGAGTTCACTCAGACTCACGTCCATGGAGTCAGCGATGCCATCCAGCCATCTCATCCTCGGTCGTCCCCTTTTCCTCCTGCCCCCAATCCCTCCCAGCATCAGAGTCTTTTCCAATGAGTCAACTCTTCGCATGAGGTGGCCAAAGTACTGGAGCTTCAGCTTTAGCATCATTCCTTCCAAAGAAATCCCAGGGCCGATCTCCTTCAGAATGGACTGGTTGGATCTCCTTGCAGTCCAAGGGACTCTCAAGAGTCTTCTCCAACACCACAGTTCAAAAGCATCAATTTTTTGGTTCTCAGTCTTCTTCACAGTCCAACTCTCACATCCATACATGACTACTGGAAAAATCATAGCCTTGACTAGATGGACCTTAGTTGGCAAAGTAATATCTCTGCTTTTGAATATGCTATCTAGGTTGGTCTTATTAAGTCAGTTTAGCAAGAATTCCCCTACCCATAATGTCTTCCCTTACTACCTCTCCATTTACTACTGACCTCCTCAGACTGCTTGTCAGCTGTAAATCCCCAGCTGTGTTTTCTGTGTTTAGAATTTTTGTTGTTAAGTTGTAAAGTCATGTCTGACTCTTTTGTGACCTGATGGACTGTAGCTTCCTCTGTCCACAGGATTTCCCAAGCAAGAATACTGGAGTGGGTTGCCATTTTCTTCTCCAGGATCTTCTTCCTGACCCAGGGATCAAACTCACGTCTCCTGCATTGGCAGGTGGATTCTTTACCACTAAGCCACCAGGAAGCCCAATAGATAATTCTTATCTGCACTGCGTGGCAAGACAGACACCTAATTACAAGAATATCTGCTTTTCTTACCATTCCATAAATCACCACCTCTTTTTGAAGTCCCAGGGCCATCCTGTTCCTTGGCCAAAATTACCTAACTTGTCCTTGGATCTCATTGTCTTGTGGGGCTCCTGTACAAACATAACAAGCTTTGTTTTTCTCCAGTTAATTATCTTATGTCAATTTCATTAACAGACCAGCCACAAGAACCTAGAAGGGTAGAGGAAAATCTTTCCTCTCCTACACAAGTAATCCATTGATCTTGTGCAATATGCAAACACTCTATTGGAAACAGATATACAATAACGGATAAGACAAGGGAGTCCCTTGTCTCCAGGGAGCTGTGGTTTGACCAGGAACTGAATAATCTGAAATTGGGACAGGTCCAGAAAGTCCAGAAAGCAAGATTCCTGTAGGCTTAGACTATGATCTATAGAAAAGCAGCAAGAATAAAATCTTCAGTGCATCTTTATAACCCAGGGACCAACACAATGATCCACTCAGTTAGTTGAGTCTAGTGTATTCAGAGCTCTGCAATGTTCAGTGACAATGGTTAAGTTCATACAGTGTGTTAAAATGAATGTTAATTACAAGAATGCAAGTAACTGAAGAAACATGTTTTTTTTTTCTTTTAAGCAGAAGTGAGTGCTTTCAAATGTTACTGTTAATTTTTGCAATTGTGTCCTGAAAGCACTTTCCTGTCAACTTTTTCCATGATTGTGTCAACTTTGGAGAAGAGAGCAATGCAGCAGTCTGTTNGTTTAGAATTTTTGTTGTTAAGTTGTAAAGTCATGTCTGACTCTTTTGTGACCTGATGGACTGTAGCTTCCTCTGTCCACAGGATTTCCCAAGCAAGAATACTGGAGTGGGTTGCCATTTTCTTCTCCAGGATCTTCTTCCTGACCCAGGGATCAAACTCACGTCTCCTGCATTGGCAGGTGGATTCTTTACCACTAAGCCACCAGGAAGCCCAATAGATAATTCTTATCTGCACTGCGTGGCAAGACAGACACCTAATTACAAGAATATCTGCTTTTCTTACCATTCCATAAATCACCACCTCTTTTTGAAGTCCCAGGGCCATCCTGTTCCTTGGCCAAAATTACCTAACTTGTCCTTGGATCTCATTGTCTTGTGGGGCTCCTGTACAAACATAACAAGCTTTGTTTTTCTCCAGTTAATTATCTTATGTCAATTTCATTAACAGACCAGCCACAAGAACCTAGAAGGGTAGAGGAAAATCTTTCCTCTCCTACACAAGTAATCCATTGATCTTGTGCAATATGCAAACACTCTATTGGAAACAGATATACAATAACGGATAAGACAAGGGAGTCCCTTGTCTCCAGGGAGCTGTGGTTTGACCAGGAACTGAATAATCTGAAATTGGGACAGGTCCAGAAAGTCCAGAAAGCAAGATTCCTGTAGGCTTAGACTATGATCTATAGAAAAGCAGCAAGAATAAAATCTTCAGTGCATCTTTATAACCCAGGGACCAACACAATGATCCACTCAGTTAGTTGAGTCTAGTGTATTCAGAGCTCTGCAATGTTCAAGGACAATGGTTAAGTTCATACAGTGTGTTAAAATGAATGTTAATTACAAGAATGCAAGTAACTGAAGAAACATGTTTTTTTTTTCTTTTAAGCAGAAGTGAGTGCTTTCAAATGTTACTGTTAATTTTTGCAATTGTGTCCTGAAAGCACTTTCCTGTCAACTTTTTCCATGATTGTGTCAACTTTGGAGAAGAGAGCAATGCAGCAGTCTGTTTTTCAAAGTTTGTATCAAGTCAAACAACACTTTTCATACCCACAAAGATGAGAGGCTCCTCCCTTGCTTAAAGGAAAGTAGGTGATGAGCCAGGTGCTACTTTCTCACCCAGGATCTAATTTTAATTTTTGCTCCAAAACAGTGTATTTAAACAAAATTTTTCATAGAGTGTGTATTTCACAGGATGTGAAAACCCAAACCAGCTTCACTGGTCTGGGTGGGGTTGAACTTTCTACCCACAATTCAACTGATCCCACCTGTGCACTAACTGAATCCTCCCACAAGGCAAAACAAGCATGAATGTGTTTGGCTGTGTAGGCAATAGCAATTAAGGGCTGGGTCCTGAAGTTTTGTTTTCGGAAGGAAAATACTTGTGATTCCCTTCCTGCTATGACTCTTCCACCCCCTACCTCGCTCCAGCCCAGGTGGGGTTCCCGTGTTTTACTCTCCCAAAGCCCCCTTTTGCAATGCATTTGTGATCTTCTGTGATTTTCTATCTTCTTGCAGTGCAACCTCAGTTAACAAAGGACTGGTTTACTTGGATCTCATTTACTACAGGGTCCGGGATGCCTGGCAGAGTAAGTGCTCAACTAATATGTGTGTTGATGACCAATCGCCTGGGGCTTCCCAGGTGGCTCCATGATCAAGAACCTGCCTGCCAATGCAGGAGACCTGGGTTCAATCCCTGGGTTGGGAAGATCCCCTGGAGGAGGTAATGGCAACCCACTCCAGTATTCTTGCCTGCAAAGTCCCATGGACAGAGGAGTCTGGCAGGCTACAGTCCATGGGGCTGCAAAAGAGTCAGACACAACTGAGTGACTGACCACAGATGCACGACCAATTGACTGTCCACTTTCTAGCTGTGGTTAACATATGCGGGGATCAAGAGAGCCCCACCTTTATTCAGAGCAGCCGAGTTCATCTTGACTCTACCCTTTCTAGTTTTGTGACTCTGGAAAATTCACCCCGGCTTTCTGAACTTCACTTTTTCATCTGCAAAATAAAGATGGTAATAATAACATCCTCCTCTAAGGCATTTCTAAGGAGTTATCATGATGATGGACTTGTAAATACTTACTAGACATTCCAAGTACATCAGCCAAATTTAGTTAAGTGGTGAATATATCAGTGTGGATGCTATAAAAGTTGGTAGAAAATGAGCAACTTCAAAATTCCAGAGACTTCCCTGGTAGCCTAGTGCTTGAGAGTCTGCCTCCCAATGCAGGGGACTTGGGTTTGATCCCTGGTCAGGGAACTAAGATCCCACACGGATTTTCGTGTCTATGAATCCACCCCTGAATTTTGTTTCCTCTTGGCATAGAATTGTACCTAATCAATAATCCTCTGGATTAATCAAATGCCACACTAGTTGCTGTGGGTGCCCACCAATTCTGGTTTCCCAAGGATGTCATAAGGACACTCGCCCAGGCAGAACTGCCAGGAAACCGACCCAAAAAGAAAAGTTACCATCAGAGTGCTTGCCAGGGGTGGGATGGGGAAGGAAATAGGGAGTTTTTGTTTAATGAATATAGAGTTTCAGTTTTGCAAGATGAAAAATTCTGGAGATTGGTGGAACAAAAATGTGAGTATATTTAGTTTTACTGAATTGTGCACTTAAAAATAGGTGATCAGTGTGGTAACCCAAGGACAAAAGAGCAGATAAAACCCAGGAGGCTCTTGGAATGCTGGAATGGAAAAACCAGACCCTTATCATCCTTCCCTCCCCCATGCTGTAACTATTAATGGATTTCAGGTCCTCCTGAGCAGTATAACCTTTCTCCCCTGCTACCCCATAGGGAGAAGGTATTTGCTTTACTCTTCCCCCTACCCAGTATACATGCCTCATCCAATCAGCAAATGACCCACAAGACCCCTATCCCACTCCTTGTACCATGCCTATAAAAGTGGACCCTGTTTACTAAAGGGTTTACTAACCCTGTTCAACATCAGCTCTCCCTTGAGCTGGCCCGCTGTTCTAACAGCGTCTCCCACTCTAATAAACTTTATTTCCCTCTCATCCTGTCTCATGTCTGGAAATTCTTTTCTGACCAGTGCCTGGACCATGAAAAATCAGTAAGTTTTATGTTATGTATATTTTTACCACAGTATTTAAAATGTAATCATTGGAAGTCTCCACCATACACTCAAGAAAAAGGGTGAGACCTCCAAGGTATAAGGATACTACATTTTATTTTATGACAGATTATATTTAAAGCTTAGATGTCCTTATCACCTCCTGGAATTTTTATAGCTACAGAGAAACATCGATCTGTAGGGTCAAACAGGAATAAAACATCATCCAAATATTTCACATTTCCAGACAAAAATGGAGCTTAGGAAAATTAGCGTCCACCCTATAAAACAGTGTGTGCAACTTATTAAATGCACAAAATACATGGACCCAAATTAGCTATAATGTTGTAGCCATGCGTTTCGGGAAACACTCAGAAGGACAATGCAGACAGTGGAGTGCAGTTTATTACACCAATGGGCCCAAGGCAGAGTCCCCTCTTAACCAAGGACCCTGACCAGTTTTTGTGAAAACCTTATATACCCTAAGTGTATGTGTTCAAACCCATCCCCCCAAACTCCTTGAAACTAGTCTGGAGAAAGTAAAAGAGAGATACAATCAAAGTTAACCCATAATTCGTGTGTCATAAGCCTAGAGAGTTAAACAGTGGACATTTATCAATAGGCCTGTGGTCATACCCCATAAGCATAATGGGATTTATGACTTTGTTCTGTTACAGAGATAATTAGCACATTCTTTTAGGCAAAGGAGAGCCTAGGTACAAGTCCTAAGGCTCCTTCATCAAGGGATCTGGTTTTCCAGTTAGTACGTCATTTCCATAGATACCGGGTATGTAGCTCTAAGTCCACAGTCCAGCTGAAGATGGAGTCCTGCTTTCAAGATGGAGCCTGTTCTGTCTTTTTCCTCCTTCAATAACACTTATGGGATTTTCCCCAGCCTTATTGACATATCACTGACATATAACATTGAGTGAGTGTAAGGTGTGCAAACTGTTGAGTTGATACACTTACCTATTGGCAAAGATTACCACCTGCAGCTAACACTTCCATCAAGTCACACAATTACAGCTTCTTTTCTGTGCTGAAAACATAAGATCTACTCTCTTAACAGCTTTGAAGTGTGTCACACAGTATTAACAGGGTTTGGGTTTTGAACAAAAGTTGGTTAACTAGAAACTTCTCTAGCAACAACTGCAGACCTGTGGGGTAGAGTATACACACCTGGGTTTCCAGCGTTACCATTCAACATCTCCACTCGAGTCACTCTGCTGAATTTGCATGCCCTTCGTCTTCTTGCTTCACAGAACAAGGTTACCTAGAGCTAACGGAAATAGGAAAAGTTTCAGTGTTTACATTTCCCTTCTTTAGAAACCCAAAGACTTTCATCCTTCAGCTTGGCCACTTTTCATAGTTACACAATTGTTTCAGTGGCAGCCACACTGTAACCAGAGCAGTTTACAGTTAATCCAGGGCTTTCTTGCGTTCCTCTCTCAGTTTTGCTTCTTAAAGCATAGGGCATCATTGCCCTGCCTCCTTTACAAAATGTTCTCTCCAGCCTATCTCCAGCTGTGGTTTGTTTGTTTGTTTTTTGAGGGGGTTTCCTCCTCCTTCTCTGACTCTATCCTTCCTGTTATCTTTCTCACTTGGTTTTCTCCTCTATTCACTCAGTGAATATTTCCAGAGGGGCTGCAGTGTACTCCCAAAAGGGAGCAAAGAGGATGTAGAGCCTGCTCCCTTGGGGGTGCCCCTGAGACCAGAGAGACAGGTGTGGATCAAATCAGCACAGGAACAAAGGCGGGCTTGCAATGGCAGTTCATGGCAGTTCATGACGGGGGCACTGGGCCAAGGGGAGCTCAGGGAAGGCCACTGGGTCTGCGATCTGAAGGATGGGCAGGTGTCTGTGGACCAGGTGAAAGGGTGAGGCCAGAACCCCAGTGGCCAGTCCCAGGCAGCGCTACCTCCACCCACATCCTTAATTTGCATCGTGCTTGCTGGTTTACAGCTACGACCACGACCATTCAGACATCACACTTACGTTCTATGGAGTGGAGGGCAGGCATTAATATTAATAGCTCTTCATGTAACTGAGGACACATGCAAGGTTCATTAAAGCCACTGAATGGTGTACCCAGAGTGATGTGGTCTGGGAGTAGCACTGGAGTGCTGCTGCTGCTAAGTCGCTTCAGTCGTGTCCGACTCTGTGCGACCCCATAGACGAGAGCCCACCAGGCTCCCCCATCCCTGGGACTCTCCAGGCAAGAACTCTGCAGTGGGTTGCCATTTCCATCTAGCACTGGAGTGACCCCTAGCCTAACCTCAGGTCTCCAACCGTAACTCCTGGGAATATCATTTTCTCTTCCTTGGCGACTCAGTCATTCATAAGATCTCAACACAAAGTTCTCAGACCCACTTCTCTGGTCCTACCAGAGAATGAAAATCACATTTTCTCACATTAGCAGCTGGATATTTCTACATGGGCATCCCCCCAAAAATGTCACTGAAATAAAACATCAAAAGCTATTTGTTGTTGTTCAGTTGCTAAGTCATGTCTGACTCTGATTCCATGGACTGCAGCATTCCAGGCTTCCCTGTCCTTCACTGTCTCCTGGAATTTCCTCAAACTCATGTCCATTGAGACAGTGATGCCATCCAACCATCTCATCCTCTGTCATCCCCAATCTTTCCCAGCATCAGGGTCTTTTCCAATGAGTTGGCTCTTCACATCAGGTGGCCAAAGTACCAGAGCTTCAGCTTTAGATACTATTTCCCTTTTTCATAGTTTTCTTAACCTAATATTGGACATTTATCTTCCCCAATGAACTATATGATCATTTAATCTAATTCTAAGAAAGAAAGAAAGAAAAAAAAACCCTTGTTTTCATTCTAATGGAACTGCATGAAATCAATTTTAAAAGAATTGACTTTATTATAAGATTTCTTATCCCAAAACATGAAAATCTTTTCCAGTTGTTCAGATTTTTTTTGTTTTAACAAGACAGTAAGATTTTTTTCCTCTATATTTTCTCTTACTTTCTTATTAGAATTATTCCTAAGTAGTTTATAGTTTTCATCACTATTATAAATAGAAAAAATACATTCCCATTTTTACTTTTTGCTGGTTCTTATTAGAGCAGAAACCTAAAGGAGATCGGTCCTGGGTGTTCATTGGAAGGACTGATGCTGAAGCTGAAACTCCAATACTTTGGCCACCTCGTGCAAGGAGTTGACTCGTTGGAAAAGACCCGGATCCTTGGAGGTACTGGGGGCAGGAGGAGAAGGGGACAACAGAGGATGAGATGGCTGGATGGCATCACTGACTTGATGGACATGAGTTTGGGTGAACTCCGGGAGTTGGTGATGGACAGGGAGGCCTGACGTGCTGCGATTCATGGGGTTGCAAAGAGTCGGACACAACTGTGCAACTGAACTGAACTGAACTTATTAGAGCAGAAAAAGACCTTTTGATTTCTGTATGTTTATCTAGTATCCATCCATCTTATCACATTCTCTTAAGATAATATTTGCTATTGGCTTGGAATAAATAGTCTTTTGCCTGCCTAAATAATTTTCTTTTATACCTACCTGCTTAGAATGTTTATTCAGATTGAATGGTTGTTGAATTTAAGCAAGTGTTGTTAGAATATCTGCTGATGTTTTCTCTTAGTTTATCAGTGTAATAAATTATGGTGCTGGATTTAGAGACTGACCCACTCATGCAGTTGTGGAATAAACCTTGCTCATTTATTGCCTTTTATTCTTTTGATATAATGTATAAAAAAGTCTTCTATAATTTTCCTCTCTAACTCATCAGTGATATTAATCTATAATTATAATTAGTAATGAAAAATAATCTATACATTTTTTTCTTTCTTAAATTTTGGTGTTAAAATTACATTGGCTTCAAAACATCATTTTAAAAGACTTTTCTATGGCTTAGGGGAGTGGCTGAATTTCCATTTCTAACCGGCTCCCAGGTGATACTAATACTACCAGTGCAGGAACACACTTTGAGGAGCAAGGGTCTAAATTACTTAGCGCTGGAATTGTCGGCATTTAGAGGTAGATTAAAGCCCAACTCTGAGGCCATGGGGCCCTAGGATCTTTTCAGTGTTGACCTCCAAGCGCATTATTGTTTTTTGGCTTTTGTTTTTTCTGTCTTCTTGGGTCTGTTTTAATAGCTTGCATTTTGCCAGGAAATCACACATTTCTGTAGGCTTTCATAATCATTGCTGTAGAGTTGCCTATAATGAGTCTCTCAAAGTTTTAAATGTCTCACATACCTACGGTCATGCCTTTCTTTCTCATTCCTAACCTCTTTTATTTCCTTCTCTTTTTTGACCTCGTCAACTTTGCACATGTTTTTGTGTTGTATATATAGTTTATTAGTCTATTCACTAACTTTTGGACTTATTTCCAGCAGATTCTAATTCGTCCTCTTACTATTTTAATCTATTATTTTTTCTATATCATTAATTACAACTTTTACCTTTGTTGATTGATTTCAATTTCATGTTTTCTTTTTCTAACTTTTTTAAGATGAATATTTAGTTCCTTTTTCTTTTTTACTTTTAAATTATGAAGACATTTTAGAGCTCTAAATGCTCTTTTTAGTACTGTTTTCAGGGTCCTATTAATGTCAATAAAAGTGGATTCTTTTTCATTGGTTTCTAGAGAGTTTTTCCTACCTACATCATTCTTGTGAAAATTACAAGTGTCAATATATGTAAAAAGAGTAGTTGCCCTGCTCTTTTTGGTGTAAGCAAATGTGGGTGTTAACTATTGTTATTATTTACCTATTTATTATAGACGATCTGAGAGGACAAGTCTGGAGCTGTTGGTGGCCTCTGTACCTCCATGTGAAGTTTGAGAAGGAATGAAGTTGGCATGAAGCAGAGCGGAACTAAGACCACAGGGCCTTGATCACATAGTTGGACCTGAAGCAAGTTGGTCCCCAAACTGGTTGCACCCAAGATTTTTCAGATATGAGGCAATAAATTTCCTTTTTTGCTTAATATGGTCTTCTCTGGTAGCTCAGGCATAAAGAATCCACCTGCAATTCAGGAGACCCCAGTTCAATCCCAGGGTCAGGAAGATCCCCTGGAGAAGGGACAAGCTACCCACTCCAGAATTCTTGGGCTCCCTGGTTGCTCAGACAGTAAAGAATCCACCTCATGTCCAACTTTTGTGACTCCATGAACTGTAGTCTGCCAGGCTCCTCTGTCCATGGGGTCCTCCAGGCAAGAATACTGGAATAGGTTGCACTTTCCTTCTCCAGGGGATCTTCCTGACCCAGAAATTGACCCTGGATCTCCTGCATTTCAAGCAGATTCTTTACCAACTGAGCTATGAGAGAAGCCCATGACTGACACTTATATTTACAGTTAATATTCTGTGATTGAAATCAGAAAGAGTCTTAAACAATACAACTGCCGAGCAGTGTCCCAGGATAAAAACTTGAGATCCATTTTTTGCTGTCTCACTGTCCACATTCCATATAACAAGTTTGCGGATTCTACTTCTTAAATTTCTTTTCGTTATGATTCCTTATCCCCACTTCCTTAATTAAAGGGAGAGGGGGAGAAAAAGCAGTATTTGCTGAATACTTATAGATATACTTATAGACTGCTAGGTAGTGGTGATATGACTACATGACTTTAGTCACAAAGTCAAGTCTGACCCTTGTGACCCTTCAGACTGTAGCCCACCAGGCTCCTCTGTCCATAGCATTTCCCAGCAAGAATACTGGAGTGGGTTGCCATTTCCTTCTCCAGGGATCTGACTCGGGGATTGAACCCAAGTCTCCAGCATTGGCAAGCGGATTCTTTACCACTGAGCCACCGGGGAAGCTCAGACTGCTAGGACACATTCACTATTTAATCCCAACAGTAACCCTATGAAGAATTTGAAGAATTTGAAGCAGAGATGGTGACTAACTAGACCGAGCTCACACAGTGACCCAGCAGTGATTCTAACTCAGAAGCCATACAGGGCACCCCTATGCCAGACTGTCTTGATAAACATTTACTCAGTGACTAACCCCAGAAGCAATAGTTATAGAACTCCACCCCAGGCAGTGCCCATATGACACAGGCCAGTGGCTACTTAGTCCTTTTTTAAAATGGCATTGACTTTCCAAAGCAGTCTAGTCAATACCCAACCTGATCACTTTTCTCAAAGAATTTGTTATTAACCCCTAAACCTCCACATTCTTAGCCCCAGAGCTTGTCGAACCTGTTTGCAAAGAAAAGAGCAACACCAGCCAGGTTGTGGCCATGCCACATCTTTTGATCAAAGAAAGAAAAAAAAAATGGCCTGGTGATTTTCTCAGCAAGAGTTCACACACACACACACACACACACACACACACACCTGTTCACAAGTCTGTCTCCTTGAAAATATAGTGCTTGGACTTCCCTGGTTGTCTGGTGCTTAAGAGCTTTCTGTCAATGCAGGGGACATGGGTTCAAGTCCTGGTCCAGGAAGATTCCACAAGCTGCAGGTCAACTAAGCCTGTACATTGCTAATACTGAAGCCCAAGCACCCTAGATCCCATGCTGTGCAACAAGAGAAGCCACTGCAATAAGAAGCCTGTGCACCACAGCTAGGGAGTAGCCCCCGCCTGCTGCAACTAGAGAAAGCCTACACAGTAATGAAGACCCAGCACAGCCATAAAGAAACAAATTTTAATATATATATAGTTCTTCATGGAGTCTTTCTGTTGTTTTTGTTTTTAATTTTTTTAATGTTTGCCTGAGCGCCGAAGAATCGATGCTTTTGAACTGTGGTGTTGGAGAAGACTCTTGAGAGTCCTTTGGACGGCAAGGAGATCCAACTAGTCCATTCTGAAGGAGATCGGCCCTGGGATTTCTTTGGAAGAAATGATGCTAAAGCTGAAACTCCAGTACTTTGGCCACCTCATGCGAAGAGTTGACTCATTGGAAAAGACTCTGATGCTGGGAGGGATTGGGGGCAGGAGGAGAAGGGGACGACCGAGGATAAGATGGCTGGATGGCATCACTGACTCAATGGACGTGAGTCTGAGTGAACTCCGGGAGCTGGTGATGGACAGGGAGGCCTGGCGTGCTGCGATTCATGGGGTCGCAAAGAGTTGGACACGACTGAGCGACTGAACTGAACTGAATGTTTGGCCACACAGCGCATAGGATCCCTGACCAGGGATCGAACCCACACCCCCTGCAGTGGGAACTCGGTGTCTTAACCACTGGACCACCACAGAAGTCCCTGTGGAGCTTTTCCTGAATAGTCCTATAAACCTTGCCCTGCTGCCATTCCAGGACTCCTCACGTAGACCATCTGAACACTTCCTGCTTCTACAGATGCTCTTTTCACTTCCTCAAATCCACCAGAGCTCACGCCGGGACTTTTGCCCTCTCTTGGAATGCTCCTCCCACCCATCCACACAGCCACCTCCCGATCCTCCTCGGGTGTCTGCTCCAGGGAGGCCATCCCTGCCCATCCTGTCTGAGGTAGGTCCTGCCTTCCCCAACTCCCTCTTTCAGAACCACAGCCCCTTGATGACTGTCTTTGCAACCCTTAGAACAATACACAACAGTCTTATTCACTTGGATGTTGGCTTGGGGTTTGTTTGTGTTTGCGTGTGTTTTTCTTTCCTCTTTCTCCTTTACTGGGATAAAACCAAAGGGGCATCTTGAGAGCAGGAACCCTGTTTGTTGCTCTTATATCGCTGGTACCTCACAGTCCTGTTGTATAGCAAGGACTCAGTATATATGTATATGTTTGTTGAGTGAATGAATAAAAGAATCAGAGACTAGAATATAGAACCTGGGGGGCCTGATTTAACTCCAGTCACAGATGACCTGGTAGGTCTCTTTTAAAAGTGTTCAATTGATATAACCGGGCAGAACGCGTGAAGTTCCCAAATCCTGGATCCTTCCCCATTTGATGGAATTCAGTTAATCCCTGGGTGATTCTTTTCCTATTTCTGTGTGACTGGCTCAGTGAGTGAGTGAGTGAGTGAGTGCTCAGTCATGTCCACCTCTGTGATCCCATGGACTATAGCCCACCAGGCTCCTCTGTCCCTGGGATTGTCCAGGCAAGAATGATGGAGTGGGTTGCCATCTCCTCCACCAGGGGATCTTCCTGACCCAGGGATTGAACCCCACGTCTCCTGAATTGGCCAGTAGATTCTTTACTACTGTGACACCTGTGCCTGGCTCGGGCCATAACCCTAAAGACATTTTAATGTGATCCCACGGGTCCCTGAATTTCACTCATGCCAGTGACAGAGGCCTCCCCCTGTCCTTCAAAGGGCTCAGTGTCCAACTGGAGAATGGGGCAGGTGAGATGTCCTACTGTGGAGGAGAGGGGTACACAGATGGCTTTGAAAGAACCTTTAAAAAGGGCCTCATCTTGGGGAAGGGTAGGGGTGAGAGGGGAGGGAAATGTGTCTCTATTGCATATCGTCCATGTATCCAGGCTCTCCCATATTATCTTTTTTAATCCTCACCAGGGTCCTAAGATGTGGATGTTTTCACTACCGTTTTGTAGTTGAGAGTCATAGTGGAAAAATACAGACTTTTATGTCAGATAAGCCTGTATTCACATTCCACCCTTTCAGATTAGCTGCTGTAGGGCCCTTGGAAACTACTTGACTTCTCTGGACTTAATTTTCTTATTAATAGTAATAGTAGTAGTAACAATGACAGTTGCTATGAATGTCAAATGATGAAGATATATGATACATTAGTTGAAATGATTTTGTGCTTTAAGCACATGCTGGAGATTTAATACATTACAGCCATTTTTGTTAAGAGATTTGCCCAAGATCCACAGAATAAGTGGCCTAGAACTTGATGACCTCTTGCTTTGACTCTTGGGAGTCACTTGGACAGCAAGGAGATCAAACTAGTCAATTCTAAAGGAAATCAACATTGAATATTCACTGAAAGGAGTGATGCTGAAGCTGAAATTCTACTACTCAGGCCACCTGATTCGAAGAGTCAACTCATTGGGAAAGACCCTGATGCTGGGAAAGACTGAAGGCAGGAGGAGGAGAGGGTGATGGAGGATGAGATGGTTGGATGGCATCACCAACTCAATGGACATGAGTTTGAGAAAACTCTGAGAGATAGTGAAGGACAGGGAAGCCTGGTGTGCTACAGTCCATGGGGTCCCAAAGAGTCGGACATGACTGATTGTCTGAACTGAACTGAACTGAAGGAACAACAAAAGGATATTTTCTTTCTTTCTTTTTTAATACTGGAGTAGGTTGCCATTTCCTTCTCCACAGCGTCTTCCTCACCCAGGGGTGGGACCTGTGGCTCCTGCACTGGCAGGCAGATTCTTTACCACTGAGCCACTAGGGAAGGATATTTTTTATATGGGCCATACGGTGTGTCTCACTTCCCAGGTCGTAAACTCTCCTAGGACGGGAATGATATCACCGCCCATTTTGGCTGAGTGCTATGGTTTTGGCTCACACTCCAGTCTTCTACAATAAGGTCGTATCGATTGTGCTGATACCTGGGTTTTCTACTCAGTGGTATGTGTGAATGTCAGTAGACTCAATGAAGGTCTCCCAAAAATCAGTGAGCGCCCAGGTACTCCTTTCCCTTATCTTCCACCTCCAAGAACAACTTCTGTATACACAACTAACCAAGGAGAATGTAAAGTAGTTTCAGTGATGTAACTCACTCAAGTTTTATATTCAAACACCATGGGAAAACCTCGACAACTTAAAAAGGATAAAGAATGTTTTAACCTCTGCTAAATGAACACAGTTGAAATCAGCAGCCAGGAAACAATTGAAGTTTTCATATTCAGTATTGCATACCTGTATACCTGTCTACTGATTCATGAAGTGATTCAGCTCCTCGCCCATCGCTGGGCCCGTTCTCTAATAACTGCCCATTCCTGTTGTGATTAAACAATAGCTTCCGCTAAAGCTCCGCTTCTGTTTTCTATCCTTGCTGAGGTCCTCTGCATTCTTCATTGCTGTTGTTTAGTCACTAAGTCAAGTCCCACTCTTTGCAACCCCATGGATTATAGCCCACCAGGCTCCTCTGTCCATGAGATTTTGCAGGCAAGAGGACCGGAGTGGGTAGGCATGCTGTTCTCCCAGGGATCTTCCTGACCAGGGATGGAACCCGCGTCTCCTGCTTTGCAGGCAGTCTTTACTGCTGAGCCACCAGGGAAACCCTGCACCTTCTCTTTCTATGAAATTGTCCCTGCAGTGATCTCCATGATGACAGTCTTGCCTTCTAGAATCCAGGCTCCACATCAGCATCAGACGGGTGACTCCAAAATTGCCACTGTCCCTCTCTGCACCCCTAACCTTCAATATCTTCTCTTGTCTCTCATTGGCCATACAGCACGTTAGCTTAGGAAACAATCTGACAAGAAGGAAATCTAATATGTCTTTAGCATTTTTGAATCGTAAGGCCAGCTGCTCAATTCTCACTTTTAAACATGTGTCAAGACCCTTAAATGCCTTAGGAAACAGATGATTCTAGAAATTCTAAATAAATAAAACTTGGACCTTCATAAGATGTGTTGTTTGCCCAGTCATAGATAAATCTTGCTATCTAAGAAAGCAGTATTATCAGGCAAATGTCACATAAAATTAATGGAATCAGATGAACGGAGGGTCCACGTTCTTAAACGGAGAAACACTGACCACCCCAACCCACCCCAAGCAGTAAAGACAGGCTTGCTTTCCTTCCTCCCTTCCCACCTCCTAACTTTCCACACCTCCCTCCCACCCAA
>SJYA01001045.1:945848-961761 GCA_006410615.1 Neotragus moschatus | reverse complement strand
ACAAAACAGTCGTGTTCCAGAGGTTTTTCCTGCTGATCTGAGCTGCTGTCCTCTGTAGTCAGCCTGTGTGTGGTGAGTATTTTTGCAATAACTTTAATGTTGCAAACTTCTTGTCTTTCTCTTTCATCCTCTTTCAAAAGAAAATTATTTTAATAAATTATTGATCCAGTAAATTCTTATCATATAACTAATATAAGATAAGGTAGAATTGAATAATAAGTGAATTTTTGTTAAAACCCACATGTCTCTAACATGTAATTGTCTTTTAAATTAAATTTGTCAGGGGCGATTCGTAAGATCCTGTATATAGACTGTTTCCTAACGATGAAGAGATATTTTTTAAGTGAAAAAATATTCTTAGTTATAAAGAAGAAATTAAGACTCATGTGTTTAAGCAGATTATTCTAAATTCCCTCTAGAAACTTTGTTATTTTGTAATTAGTTTCAAGATTTGCTGTGGAAATTACTATTGCTAGATTTTGCAGTTTGTTACTACTTTACTGTCTGAAGTTAATTCTTTCTGATTTATATAACAAAAACAAATCTTTGAGATCATCACAGTCTGGCCATTTGTCACCTTTCCTGATTTGCACTGTTGTTATTATGGGCAGTATTACCAAGGCAAATCTTCGCATTTTCACTGTTGAGGGAATGATTAATTCTTCTCACGTGTATGATTTAAACAAAGGGGTCAGGGAGAAAAGTTCGTTTTTTTTTTTTTTCCTTTTTTATTTCTTAAAGATGGTTGATAAAAGGCATGACATCTAGATGGATGTCTGGTCTCGAGACTTTGAAATTGTGCGTATGAGACTTGCTGTTTCTGTATTCGTACATTTGTTCATTGAGCCTCTACTCTGTTCCAGGCATCATGTTAGGATAAAAAGATGAGTGGCCAGAATGCATAGAGCTCAGACTCCAGTAGAGGCAAGGGACCTGAACACAGCTGATCTTAAAATATCAGGTCAGATGCTCACACTCAGCCACACAGTCGTGTCTGACTCTTTGTGGCCCCGTGGACCGCAGCCCGCCAGGCTCCTCTGTCCATGGGATTCTCTGCAAGAACACTGGAGCAGGTTGCCACTTCCTTTTTCAGGGCATCTTCCCAACGCAGGGATCGAAACAGCATCTCCTGCCCCTCCTGCATTCGCAGGCAGATTCTTCACCATTTGAGCTACCTGGGAAGCCTTGAGAGGCCTTGTGTGTGTGCGAGTCAGTCCTGTCTGACTGTTTGTGACCTCAGGGACTATAGCCCGCCAGGCTCCTCTGACAATAGAATTCTCCAGGCAAGAATACAGAAGTGGGTTGCCATTCCCTTTTCCAGGGGATTGTCCCCCACCCAGGGATTGAGCCCAGTTCTCCTGGATTGTCGTTCAGCCACTCAGTCATGTCCGACTCTGCGACCCTACGGACCGCAGCACACCTGAACTGAAGGCTTCCATGTCCTTCATCATATCCCAGAGTTTGCTCAGACTCGTGTCCACCGAGTCAGTGATGAGATCTTAAACACACGAAAAAACGTGTGGTATGCTATTCACCTACATTCCTCCATATGTAAAGAAGTCCAGTGTAAATGTGATTATTTCCCTCAAAGCTTACCCTTATTTGAGGAAGGAGAATAAATGTTGTTCCTTTATTTTATTTCACTTTATTGCCGCCCTGAGGATATGCTTAGTTTAGCTCTTTCGAAGCCATCGGAAGCAGTCCATCGGAAGAGCCACCCCAGGGCACTTCCACGTATTAGCAAAATGCAGAGGAAGCCAAGAGGACTGAGCAAGCATCATTGTTCAGCCATCAGCTTTACTGAGAAATTAGCACTTAACACTACTTTTAAACTCATTTGGGTTCCATGGGGGTGGGGTGGGAGGCAGTGAGAATGGAGATAAACGTGCATTGCGTTTTTAACATCTGCCCCTTAGTGCATAGATTGTGTGGGGAGGTAAGAACAAAGAGAAATTGTGTGCAGATAAATGTGTGGGTCCGTTTAATGGCTGCCCCTCCTAGTGCATAGATCATCTTCTGGAAGAGTACATCCAGAGGCTTTTAGGAGAACAAAAGTTGGGTGATTAAGTGTATTGGTTCCTGCTTTTTTTCCTGAGTTAAATTTGTCAACATTTAGGTGTTTCGTGGCCACCAGCTAATCATATTTTCACTGAAGTTCTAAGATCCATTTATATTGACTAGAGCACTCAGAAATGGTTTTAGTTGTCATCGTAGAAAGTATTGGATAGGACTTGCTCAAGTTTTGGGTTACAGCTGTTGCTGCTGTTGTTTAGCTGCTAAGTCGTGTCCAACTCTTTGGAAAACCCATTGTAGCCCATCAGGCTCCTCTGTCCATGGGATTTTCCCGACAAGAATACTGGAGTGGGTTGCCATTTCCTTCTCCAGGGGATCTTCCCCACCCAGGGATCGAACCTGTGTCCCCTGCATTGGCAGGTAGATTCTTTACCACTGAGCCACCAGGGAAACCCTTGGATTACGGACACCACCCAAATTCACCAGTCTGTAACTTTTGACCTTTGATTTTATGGCTAATGACTGGCACTATCTTAACCCTCTTTTCTTCCATCACCAGTGCAATTTGGGAGCATTGAGTGGGGTGGAGAGCTCTTCCTGCTCCTCCCCCGACAACTCCATCCCTTGCTAATAGCACAAAGTCTAAAATTATTTAGCAAAGTTGATTGTTGACCAAAACGGACTTTCTAAAAAATCAGCTAAGTCCCTTCAAGATGTTTGTGCTGAAGTGAATGGAGCTATTAGCTGTAAGTGATCTTCAACCCACATGACTCAAAGGACAGATGATTCCAGCAAGTTTTAAATTATAGTCCTGTACTTCTTAGGTCTTCTGGTTCTTTTAGCCAAGATATTAAATCTGAGACAGTTACAGGTTTGCTATGCTGATAAGTCCAGATAATAAATATTCCAAACATGGGTGGAGACAAGCCCTCTGCAAGTCCAGGAGCTGGTGATCCCTTCTTCTCTTTCTGGGATTCTCCCCTGCTGAGTTCCTATTGGAGACAAAGATTTCCAAGAAAGAAGTGAAGAGACAACAGATAGAATAAAGGCAAGACATGAGTCTGGGAAAATAATTGCCTAAGGGAGGAATCTGACTTTAGTTGAGAGTTATCATAGCTGTATATGACTTAAAACTTCTAACTCAAGGATTCATTCACTCAACCAATAATATTTCAGCCTTTTATTCTGCAGACAGAAATAAATTGGGGGATGAGCTGGAAGAACTCAAACTCTTTCTTGGAAAGACTCTTTCTGTTCCTTTACACCAACTCAAGAGTCACAGTAGAAGTCTTAACTAATTAGATAGTAATTCTGAGCTAGAGCCCAATGATTGGATCCCAATTCTAAAAGAGATAAATGCTCACTCCCCAATTATAACAAAAAAGAAAACAGCCTTCTTTTCCCTGTAGGAAAAATGTTTTACTGCCACATTTGGGAGTAAACTCATTAAAATGTGTTCCTACACACACAAAACAAATTTTTATTGGATTAAATGGAAGGACATACATCACAGATGTCAACAGTAGTTAATCTTTGGACTTCCCTGGCAGTCCAGTGGTAAGACGCTGTGCTTTCACTGCCAGGGTGCAGGTCTGATCCCTGGTCAGGGAACTAAAGATCCCACATGCCATGTGCCCCCCTAAAAATAATAGTGGTTAGCCTTGTATGCTGGATTTAAAAGAAACATTTTCTTTTGACATTTTTGTGATATTTAGATGTATGTTCATTGATAGTACTATTCGAACTAAGTTTTAAAATACCTGTTTGGGGTGAAAATTAAGTGGGAGGGGAATTTGAAATTAGAGGGGAAATGTGTGTTTTATCTTTGTGTAAAGACGTACGCTCCATGACTTCAGTACTCAAATCATCATTTTGGATAGACTTCCTTTAATAATTATGATAACTCACTTCTCAGCCCTCCCTGTACCCTGGAGTCACCTAGGAAGCTTTAAAAATATCAATGTCAAAGCCTCCTTCACTTAGACCAATGAGGCCAGAATCAGAACGAAGCCAAGTGGCCAACTTATTATATAATCTCAGGGTCCATGTTGTAACTTTTGTCTTCATAGTATCGACCAGGAAGTTTGTGGTTGTCATTTAGTCGCTGTCATATTGACTCTTTTGAGACCCCATAGACTGTAACCTGCCAGGCTTCTCTGTCTGTGGGATTTCCCGAGCAAGTATACTGGAGTGGGTTGTCATTTCCTTCTCCAAGTAATCTTCCCAAACCAGGGATCAAATCTGTGTCTCCTGCATTGGCTGGTGGATTCTTTACCACTGAGCCATCAGGAAAGCCCAACCCGGAAGTCATATTACCTAAGATGAGGGGCCAGGAGCATTTTACTGCTTTCCTCTACCATCACAGTGGGTGGGTTTTGGTAACACCCGGTGTAAAAGTTTTCCAGCTCTCTGGTGTAGAACTTGGACTTTGATCAGTTGTACAGTCAGATGTGATTCATTGGTGTGTGCGAAAGATGGACTGCTCAATACAACACCAGCTTGTTTTAAATGGATGTTTAAATGCCAGTCGTAGCCCATGTTGGCCAAGTCTCCTTTCTAAGCTTCCCCACTGGTCACTTGCTAAAGCAGTTTTATTAATAGAATGGATTTATAAGGAAAACACATTCTTTCCTGCAAGCTTATCTCCATGTTGAATTAGGATGACCATCAACTCACCTCTACACTTCTATGCAGGTGCACGTCCTGTTTGTGTCTTTTAATTTTTATAACACTGTATTTGCTTCATATGCCTTTTCTTCTGCATACCTGTTGCTATGTGTAATAGGCAGCCCTCAATGGGTATCTGAACTCAGACTCTTGCCAAAGACTTCTAATTTAGCCTCAGTGCTGCACAAATCTTAACAAACCCCAGGTGGTGAAAATATTATTCATGGAGGAATATTCAAGAATATCCATCCACGTTTTTCCCTGAACAATCTAAAAAATCTGATTTTTAATTTTGAATCATCCCAGAGTATCAGAGAGGTAGATACTCGGATGGGATCATTTTAGCTTCTTGCTTTCACTGATTCTACCCCCAGAATTGCGCTAAAACTGTGTATTAGAGAATAGGTTCGGGAAAGTCACTGCTCTTTCTATTGTAGAGTTATTGAGATAGGCTTTGGCCACTGCATTTTTTTGTATCATCTCCTTGTTGAGGAAATTGAGAAATCTGTCTAGGTCTCAGTCTCTTTTTATTTTATGGACGTGATCAGTCTCCTAAATGTTTGTATTCCCTCTTTGCTTTGCCTAGTGGGAAGCTCAGAGACTAGTTTTCAGCCCATACCAAGCACTGTACAGGAACCTTAGAGTAAGTGCCAAATTTACTCCCGGCTTTATTTTCCCTGATCTCTTTATTTTTGTGTCTAGTTTTGTATGTAATTTAGTAGATGGTTCAAATCTTTTTAAAAACAGGGCAAGACTATGAATCAAAATTTCTCAGCCTTGATGCTAGTGAGTCAAATAGTTTCTTGTTTGTGGGAATGGGTACAAAGTGGAAGAGAGGGGAAGGGACAGAGAGAGGAGGAGCCTCCCTGGCCTCTACCTACCAGGTGCCAGTAAGCCACTGTCCCTCTGAGCTGTGACAACCAAAATAACACCAGACATTGCCAAATGTCCCCTGTGGGCAAACTCACCCCTGATTGAAACTCACTGGTATAAATGAATCAATAAACTTAATACTGAATATGCAGGGGAAGAAAAGCTTTTCTCGACCCTCTTAGGGTCCCTGGCTGGGTCTGAAAATTAAACTAAGTTTGATAGGGGAAATGCAGGCAAATGTTACTAAATTTTAACATGTTCATGGGAACTTTTGCAAGAAAATTAGACTCAAAGAAGTGACCAGAGCAGGAAATTTTTATACTTTTAGACAAAGAAACTATAAATTCGTGAAGAGTTGACAAGATAAGAGGGTTTGCCCAAGGGATACTAAATGGTGAAAAAGTGATAAGATTTGCTTATTCTTAACCCTAAATTCCATCTCTGGTGCTAAGGATGTCTGCCTTCCTTCTGGTTCAGAGAGGGTACCTTTCTCTTACTTACCTCTTGCTTTCTGGGAAGACATGTGAAGGGAGAGACCTTCCTGCTTTTGCTATTTTCTCAACGCCCTTCAGGGGCTTTCCCGAAGGTGGCGCTAGTGGTAAAGAACCTGCCTGCCAATGCAGGAGACTCAGGAGACCCAGGTTCAGTCCCTGGGTTGGGAAGATGCCCTGGAGAAGGAAATAGCTACCCACTCTAGTATTCTTGCCTGAAGAATCCCATGGACAGAGGAGCCTGGTGGGCTACGGTCCATGGGGTCGCAAAGAGTCGGACGTGACTCAGGCAACTTAACGTGTCTGCTAACTCCTTCAGCTTCAGTATGCCAAGGTGTCATATTTTAGGGTACTGGGTCCTAAACCCCACCAAGAACTTAGTAATTTCTAAGCTATGTGGAGGCCACTGTCTTTGAGGGACACAAAGATCACTGAAACCCACTGACCACACTCAGAAAAGCCAAAAATAAGCAAAAAAAAAAAAAAAAAAACAGACGTTCTCAAAGTATGCATAATTAGATATAGTTTATATCTGAAGTTATTATAGCTACTGTAGCTCTCCTAATGACTCTGGGGAGAAGGAAGTGAAGGTACTATCACTGTCATTCAGAGAAAAGGCACAGAGGTAGCCAAGTATCGATGGTTAGAGCTATGGTTAGAGCCCAGCATTCTGACCCCCAAGTCCAGGGGGCTCTTCACCACACCACCAAAGTGTGGTTGAGCAAGTTCAAAGGAGGGAGAGAGGCAAACGCAACTTGGAGGATTTGGAGTGGCTTCCTGGAGGAGAGAGCATTTGAGATGAGATGTTGACTGATCAGTAGAGAAAGTGGAGGCATGAGCTCACAGCAGGAATGGCACAGATGGAAAGCTTGCAGACTGGTGAGGAAGCTGACCAGATACGGAAAGGAAAGGGTCGAGGAAAGGACTAGGAAAACAGAGTGTGTTGTGCTTTAAAGAGCTTCTGAGGGCTGGCTTATGGGGTTTGGCTGTGAAAAGGCAGTCGTTCCCTAGAATCATGTATGCCTGACAGCCCTTCATAACTTAGATAAATGTAGAGAAGAAGCTTAATGAATTAGATCACCAAAGAGATTACTAATGGTAGAATGATAGTAGGGGCCTGGAGGGATCCAGTTTATCAAGTGATCATTATTCTCTACCCTGTCCCCAAATTAAAGGCTTCAGTGAGCCAAGTCCCCTTCACCATCTTGATGAAAGGAGAGTAACTGAACTTTCCTGGTGTCTGAAAATTTCCCAGTCTTGCACTATCAAAAATGCAAGAGGTGAGCGGGACAAAGAGGGGAGTGGAGGGAGGCTCCAGAGGAAGTGCCCAAGTTGTTGTATGGCAGAAACCAGAACAACATTGTAAAGCAGTTATCCTCCAGTTAACAAAAAAATACAAGAGGGCTCCTCATTTAAGCGTTAGCAGGCATGAGCACCATTTTAACCATGAGGAGAAATGTTTTCGAGTGACCTTTTAAAAATAAAAAGATTTAGCTTCCATTAGAAAATGCCATACCATCAGTTGTGCATAATCATTTTAAAATTACCTTATGACTGAGAGTTCTCATTGTTCTGGCTAAGATTTCATAAATGACATAATCAGTGGGACATTAGGCAGCATCCTACCAGGATACAGACAACAGCGAATTTTTATAAGATCCAGATAATTGGCTCCAGACGCAGATTCAGGCCTGCCATGGGGGCTGGGTGCTGGAAAAGCTCAAGAAACGAGATGTCTTCCTAGGTGCAGGGGCTGATGGTTTCTGGGGCTGGCTACAGAGGGTTGGAGGTCAGATAGCAATGTGAGACTAATCATCTCTCTTCACTCCCAGTCTGTAAACCAAAAGGGACCATTTCCTCCTCTGTCTCCTAACATCACAGTCCAGTGGTTAAGACTCTGCTTCTGATACAGGGGGAAAGGTTCGATCCTTGGTTGGGAACTAGAGTTCCACAGGCAATGCAGCACAGCCAAAAAAAAAAAAAAATGTTTAAAGAAAAGAAATGACACTGTAGGAGGAGAAAAATAATTTTCCCTCTAACCATCTGTTATCTTCTCTTTAACAGAAGATAAAGAGAAAAGCAGAAGTTGATTAACATCTATATCTCACATACATGGGAGAAAAGAAGGAAAATTGTAACTCTCAGCAGTGGCTTAGACTTCAGGCTTAAATATCATCTTCTGCTAAAAGCAAAAGAGAAGCTGGGAATGGACCAGTTATGGGGAGGAGGCCAGGTCAACAAGAATAAGGTTTGTTATGCAGAAAAGGGCCTGGTCCATCCAAGAGTTTCTTATGATTTATTTCTTATTAGAGTCATTCTTCTTTTCTTGGTAGGGCAGGGAGACCACCTTACAAATGGTGATCTTCTTTCTAAATATACATTTCCCTTAAAGCATGACTTCTGCTCTGTTTCCTATCTTCTCCCGAGTCTGCTGTTTCTCAAAATAATCAGCTCAAAATAACTTCCCTGGTGGCTCAGACAGTAATCTGGCTGCAGTATGGGAGACCCAGGTTCAAGCCCTAGGTCAGGAAAGATCCCCTGGAGAAAGAACTGGCGAACCACTCCAGTATTCTTGCCTGGAGAATCCCGTGGACAGAGGAGCCTGGTGGGCTACAGTCCACAGGGTCACAAAGAGTCAGACATGACTGAGCAACTAACACACACACACACACACACACACACACACATGCACACACAACTGTAATCCTAACAAGGCCCAAATGGCATTTGGGGATGCCATTTCCATTTTCTGGTTAACAGTATAACTGGTCCAGTGTGACGTGGAGGCTGCAGAATTCTGCTTAAGACACATTGGAGCTGGCGGGGGATGGAGTGGGACACAGATTTATACCAGGGACTAGAAGACAGGCCTGGAGAAGGCAATGGCACCCTACTCCAGTACTCTTGCCTGGAAAATCCCATGGACGGAGGGGCCTGGTGGGCTGCAGTCCCTGGGGTCGCTGAGGGTCGGACACGACTGAGCGACTTCACTTTCACTTTTCACTTTCCTCCATTGGAGAAGGAAATGGCAACCCACTCCAGTGTTCTTGCCTGGAAAATCCTAGGGACGGAGGAGCCTGGTGGGCTGCCGTCTATGGTGTCGCACAGAGTCGGACACGACTGAAGCGACTTAGTAGCAGCAGAAGACAGGCCTGCTGTGGGTTGCTAGACGCTGCAGAATCTCAAAGTGATCAGAAGCAAGGCCTTCTCAACTGCCTTTATGTAACTTCCTTGTTCCATAAATGGGTGGCATAGAACCCATGGAATGATCTGGCAGAAAGCTGAAAGCCAGAAGGAGGTGGACAGAGGAGAAAAGAGGGGAGATCAAGGGAATGAAGAGCCCTGGGAAGCCCTAGTGAATGAATGATAGGCAACAAACTCACCCGACCCCATCAAGATAGATCAGACTGGCTGAGCGAAAGAGAGTCCAGGTGAGACCCAGGCAAGTCAATGAGATGCCTTCCATGAGACAGAGGGCTTGATGGAGGAGAAGAACTCTGACTTTGGCTTTAGCTCGCCTGGCATTGAACCAGGCTGAGCCACTTAACTTCTCAAAGTATCAGATTTCAACACAGGAAGCAAGGTTGTTGCAAGGCCAATATCACACTTCAGATTGCCAAACATGGAAACTGGCAATAGAAACTGCTCAATAAATTTCAGTTTTCCTTTCTCTATCCATGAATAAACAATTATACGTTCCCAGAGGAAATGCTCTTGAATAATTAAGCTAGAAATCAAATAAACCATTGTCCTTTGGGACATTATGGCAGGGGCAGCAGGGCTGGGGCAGGTGGTAGTGGAGAAAAGGGCCTATTACACAACCTAGAAAAGCCCACTATTTTCACCTCCTCACCATCACTTCCCTTTCCTGTAAGTGTGGGGAACAGTAACTGCCCCTACACTGGTATTCAGTTCAGTTCAGTCGCTCAGTCGTGTCCGACTCTTTGTGACCCCATGAATCACAGCATGCCAGGCCTCCCTGTCCATCACCAACTCCCGAGTATACCCAAACCCATGTCCATTGAGTCGGTGATGCCATCCAGCCAACTCATCCTCTGTCATCCCCTTCTCCTCCTGCCCCATATCCTTCCTAGCATTAGGGTCTTTTCAATATTATCTCATAGCAAAATGCTTCTCCAACCCTCCAGATAAAATATAGGATGCCCAGTTAAATTTGAATTTCAAACAATTTTTTTTCAGTTCAGTTCAGTTCAGTCTCCCAGTGGTGTCCGACTCTGCGACCCCATGAATTGCAGCACGCCAGGCCTCCCTGTTGGAGAAGGCAATGGCACCCCACTCTAGTACTCTTGCCTGGAAAATCTCATGGACAGAGGAGCCTAGCTAGAAAGCTACAGTCCATGGAGTCGCTGAGGGTCAGACATGACTGAGTGACTTCACTTTCACTTTTCACTTTCATGCATTGGAGAAGGAAATGGCAACCCACTCCAGTGTTCTTGCCTGGAGAATCCCAGGGACGGGGGAGCCTGATGGGCTGCCGTCTGTGGGGTCATACAGAGTCGGACACGACTGAAGTGACTTAGCCTTAGCCTTAGCCTTAGGCCTCCCTGTCCATCACCAACTCCCGGAGTTCACTCAGACTCACATCCATCGAGTCAGTGATGCCATCCAGCCATCTCATCCTCTGTCATCCCCTTCTCCTCCTGCCCCCAATCCCTCCCAGCATCAGAGTCTTTTCCAATGAGTCAACTCTTCACATGAGGTGGCCAAAGTATTGGAGTTTCAGCTTTAGCATCAGTCCTTTCAATGAACACCTAGAACTGATCTCCTTCAGAATGGACTGGTTGGATCTCCTTGCAGTCCAAGGGACTCTCAAGAGTCTTCTCCAACAGCACAGTTCAATGTTGCTTGGGACATAATTTTCAAATTTAACTGAATAATCTTTTTTTTTTTCATAAATGTGATGCCTCTATTTAATCATTTAACCCTAGTTTCTGTTTTTCTCAATTTTAAACCTAGATGTCTGGTTCCCAGATTTTTTAGAAGCCTATGAGTAAAAAGAAAGATAGTGGCATTTCCAGATACGGGCTAGGATGTGGACCAACTGGAACTCTCACACATTACTGATGGAGGTAGCACCGCTACTTTGGAATCCTGTTTGGCACTATTTACAAACCTTGGGACCCAACGATTCTGTTCCTAGATATAGATATATCAGAGATGCATACATAGTTCCTCTAAAGATATGTACAAGAATGTTCATAGTAGTATTGTGTTATCGGTAACAGTCCAGACTGGAAACAATACAACGGTAGCATCGATCAAGAAATTGTGGTATGTCTATAAAATGGAATATTATACAGCAACGAGCAAAAGAAGCAAGAAATAGAAGACTAAATAATGTTTATAATTCAATAAATACAAGGCTCAGACACAGGCAAAATGAGCTTCTGATGTTAGAGGAAAGGACAGAGGTTGCCTCTGGGTCGAGGGTTAGACTCCCTGTAAGAGGAAGGAGGGCTTCTAGGGATGTATAATATCCTAGTTCTCGATTCAGGCTGTGGTTTCAAGAATTCACTTGATGAAAAGTTCGTCAATCATGTTTACAATTTCTATCCTTTACTGTATATATATGCCCTGGAGAAGGGAATGGCTACCCACTCCAGTATTCTGGCCTGGAGAATTTCAAGGACAGAGGAGGCTCGCAGGCTACAGTCCATGTGGTCACAAAGATTAGGACATGACTGAGCAACTTTATATTATATTTCAATTAAAGGGCTATCTAAGGAAAAAAGAAAACAGCAGAACTGGAGAGGTTAAACTGTCAACTAGGAACAATAAGCGGAAGGAAGAGACAAGAGGCAGGTTTGCGGGCAAGTCCCAACAGGACTTGCCACACAGAGAAAGCATTACTGAACAGGATGTGAACAAACCTGTGAGGGGACCGAGATCCTGTCCTGACCCTGGAGTTCCAGCACGTGCATTTGAACATTTTTTTAAAATATTTATTTATTTGGCTATACAAGGTCTTAGTTGCAGCTTATGGGACCTAGCTCCCAGACCAGGAATGGATCCCAGGCCCCCTGCATTGGGAGCACTGGACCACCAAGGGAGTCCCCACTTTGAACATTTTTGAACTCAGAAGCAATGAGTAAGGTTTCATTCCTCACAAGGACTGCTTATCAGTGTCTTCTCGGAGACTGCATTCAACAGGCTTCAGGCTCATGTTTCCGCCCCAATTTTCTTAAAAAAAAAAAAAAATGTGCTTTCAGGATGTTCAGAAATATCCTTGGCCTCTATACACTTGTTCCCCAGTTGGGACAACCCAAAATGTCTCCAGAGGTGCCCATGTCCCCCAGGAGTTGAAATCATCTCTGGTTGAGAACCAGTTCTGTACACATGTACTGTAAACTCCAGGTCAAGTTTTCATTGACTGATTTCAAGATATTTAAAATACATACATATATACATGCATACATTAAAAAGTAAAAAACAGTCACAAGCTGTCTAGCTTCCTGAGACTCCCCCCCTGAGAAGGGACCCTCCAAGAAAATACTGAACAGGGTTTGCTCATTTCAACTGGTCCCTGATTGATAGAGGTCAAAGCGAAGAAGAATGAAGTTTCTGGAATCCCTTAGAACTGAATTCAAATCTCAGCCCTACCAGTCTGCCACTTTGGACATGTGGCTTCTTTCCCTTTTTAAGACTAATTTTTAAAAATATTTATTTATTCATTTGGCTATGTCGGGTCTTAGTTGAGACTCATGAGACCTTTTTAGTTGCAGCGTGTGGGATCTAGTTCCCTGACTGGGGATTGAACCTGGGCCCCTTACTTTGGGAGCATGTGCTTTTGGCCACTGGACCACCAGGGCTTATTTTCTGTTTCCTCTATAAGTGCTCTTTTTTCTGCAGCCTTGTGGGAACACTACACACACTTTACAATTCCTACAAGTATAAGAGAAGTATGGGACGAGGGAAGTATTGTCTCCTCCAGGGCCAAGTACCACTGTTTTTATTTAACTAACATTCATGAAGTATTTACTCTGCCAAGATTCCTTCGAAGGACTTTTCAAACATCAACTCATTTAATCTTCATGACAACTTTGTAACCAGGGTGCTATTGATATCCCCCATTTCACAGATGAGGAAACTGAGGCACAGAGAGGTGAAGTAACTCACTCAAGGTCATGTAGCTAGTCACTGGGAGAGCTGGAGCCTGGGGCCAGAGTCCACAACCTTAACAACTTGATCATGCTTCTTGGTCCACTTTCTCATCTTTTGGTTCCTATAACAGTTCCCATAAGATGCTCCCCATATCTTTTCCCTGAAGAGACTAAGAAGAGGATGTGGAGTCAACCTGCAATCTTTGAGACAAGCTACATTTTCTCATCTATAAATTAAAGAAGTTCGACTGGCGATCGTGATTTTCCTTGGCCTTGGCACTTACTCTCTTTGCTTCAGTTTTCTAGTCTGCAGTGAAAAGAATCTTAACAGCCTAACCCCCTGAGTGCTCTGGCCTGCTGCGAATATTAAATAGAGACCGATGTGAAGTGGGACCCAAACATGAGAGGCATAGCACTCTGTATAAGCATCAGCTATGGTCATATCTACAACATACCACATTCAGATTTTTCCCACCAACCTTCACTGGCACTTAGATGCTCTCCCATGTGTATGGTGATTTGCAGCTTTCAAAATGTCTTCACGGATGTATTTTTATTTGACCTTCCCAAACACTAGCGATGACTAAAATCCAAACTTTCTGACTTCTATCTAACCCATTGATCCCAGGTGCTTTTCTGCATCAATAAGTCATGCATGGACACTGCTACTCGGCAACACTTAGTTTAAAACAGACAGTGTCAGGTCCTTGGCACACAGGGAACACAGGGTTTAATAGACATAGTCTCATCACATTAACACGACAAAGAAGAAAGTCAGATTATACTCATTTTAAAGATGCTAAAACTGAGGCTCAGAGAATTTAGTTTAATTGTCTGAGAACACAGAGCAGATGGAAAATAGATATGAATCCAGTTTCATTTGTCTCCACCGGTTCCTAACCATGATTGAGGCCCTGGCAAGTCAGAGTGTGGGCCAGATGCCAATAGCATTGACACCACCCACGAGCTTGTTAAAAAGGCAAATCTTGGGTCTGCTTTCTAAAAGCACTCCTTGGTGAGTCCTGTGCACATCATAATTTAAGAATCACTGATCTCTATTGCCCCTCAGTGAAGGTCTATCTCTGATATTCAGAAATGCAAAATCTATAAATAAGCACATATATGCACACATACACATCCATACACACATATATTGTAGGGCGTTTTTAAAATATACCTCTTCCCTGGTAGCTCAGACTGCAAAGAATCTGCCTCCAATGCAGGAGACCCAGGTTTGATTCCAGGGTTGGGAAAATCCCCTGGAGAAGCGTATGGCAACCCACTCCAGTATTCTTGCCTAGAGAATTCTGTGGACAGAGGAGCCTGGTGGGCTACAATCCATGGGGTCGCAAAGAGTGGGACATGACTAAGAAGATAACACTTTCACTTTTTCTAAAAATTTTACTTTAAGAAAGGGAATTTAAGGATTTTAAAGCAAGTGGCATGAGTCCCTGTGTTAGACTGGGAGTTGAATTAATAGATACTTAATACATACCAGGACAGATGTTTTCATATATAGCAATGGCAGCATTTGCCCATTCCAGGTTTTGAGGCTTTTTTTAATCAATACTTCTTATTTAGGAAATTATTCACTTTTTTTTTAATCAAACCCAGAAAATTTTATCCTTACCCTAAATGACTCGACACAACAAATATATGAAGCACTAGAAGAATATTCAAGATACAATTTTTGCCCTGGAGTAATTTTTAGCTTTGGGGTCTCTGGGGAAGTACTTAAGGACAGTTTTCCTTTTTGATATATTGGATAAACTGATTTTGATTACCTATACTGATAACCAAAACATTATTTTATATTATTAAGCAGTTTTCTGTCAAGAACATAGTCTTACTGGTACATTGCTCTTTCTTTAATAGTATACGCACACCCAGTAGCAGAAGCAGCTTTCTGTATATGTTAACTATACTGATTTTCCCAGTAAATAATTTTTAAAGTAATGGATAATTCTTTTGTAAGTCCAGGGGTATATATGTAACATTCAGAGCTGAACCACACATTACCTATAAAAGTTACTCTTATTTGTTAACTATTTCTTACGTATCGTGTGCCAACTCTGATCAAACAGTAGGAGCATCTGATACCCTGTCGTGAAGATACATCCAGCAGGAACATTCTATGATTGATTAGCAATGTCTGCTGCAAATATAAGAAAGAGAGCCTGAAGCACCCTTGTCATGCACGCTGACCCTGTTTTCTTGCTCCAAAAAGCAAATATCTTCACTGTTCCTCATGCCTTCCACACTCTTTTTGCCCCCTAGGCATGTCCTCATATTATTTTCATTATCTAGAATGTCTACTATCTTGCCTACACAAGAATCACACACTCTCCAGTCAGCCTTCCCAAGCTTCTCCAGAACAAATGATAAAAAAGAAAAAACAAGAAAGAAACCTGTTCCCAAATCATATGTTTGGACTTCAGCTCAGGTCCCTGGGTCAGATGTTTATCTTACACCCACCATGGTGTCAAAGAGATTCACAGAATAGACTTGTTTTTTTTACTTTTTTTTTTTCTTTACACTTTTATTTATGATAGTTTCAGGCAAACAGCAAAGGGACTCAGCCATACATATACATGTATCCATTCTCCCCCAAACTCCCCTCCATCCAGGTTGCCAAATAACATTGAGCAGAGTTTCCTGTGCTATATATTAGGACCTTCAGTTCAGTTCAGTTCAGTCGCTCAGTCGTGTCCGACTCTTTGCGACCCCATGAATTGCAGCACGCCAGGC
>SJYA01001045.1:871477-945731 GCA_006410615.1 Neotragus moschatus | reverse complement strand
GGAGTAAGGGCCCCTGGGGGTTGATTGGAGATGTCTGTGGCATCTGTCTGTCCCTAGAACTGCCTCAAGGGAGTGGTGGCAAAGCTGCAGTGATGAGACGGAGATGCTGAGGAGTTAAGCCAGCTGTTGGCCCTCTCTTGAAGAAGACAGGGTAACGGGGGTGTGTGAGATGTGTATAAGAGACAGCAATGTATCGGACCCGATACGGCATCCCGGTGAGTCACCCATGTCCACCAAGAAGTAGTCACTCAGACAGCCCCTCGGCCTTCCTTCAGCCTGACCGCATCTCCACGATTGCCCTCCTCACCATCATGACTTAACCCTGGCCTTTTCTCCACTGCCATCCTAAACATTCTTCATTTAAACTTTTTATTTTGTATTGGGGTATATGTGGTAAACAATATCGTGACAATTTCAGGTGCACAGCAAATGGACTCAGTCATACATATAAAAGTATCCATTCTCTCCCAAGCCCTGCTCCCATGCAGGCTGCCACATAACATTGAGCAGAGTTCCATATGCCGCACAGTTAGCGGTGTGTACGTGACTTTCTCGAACTCCCTAACTGTACCTTACCCCTGCATCTTAAACTTTTTAAATGATTTACAGAGACTATCTATCTATCCCTTGGGATATATCTACAATAAAATTATTTATTGATCCAATAGATGTGTCTCTGAAAAAGCTGCCAGAGATAATCAGGTCAGCACAAAGTCTCTCCTGGCTTTACTCAGGGTCAGACAGTGGACTCTGCAGGGAGGGTGGCTGTTGCTTAGAAAGCCTTAGGTGAAAAATGGGTGTATAGAGATTCCCCCAGAACTGGCACATTTTTGAGCCAGTTACCTCACTGATAACTCGTAAAACAGTGTTCATTCACTGAAAAGATATCGTTGAGCACCTGGAACCTTGTTAAGTCATAAGCTAGTGTTCACTCATTCAATGGGGATTTATTGAATATGCAGAACATACCAAGGACTATTACAGATGCTAAAGACACACCAGTGAATAAAGGAAATAAAAATTCCTGTCATCATGGAGCTCACTTCGATTTTTTTTAGATTTTTATTTTAACATAATTTCAGACTTAAAGTCACAGAAATGGTACAAAGACTTCCTAAACACTCTTCACCCAGATTCCTCCAATATTTAAAAACGTACCAGATTTGATTGATTTTCTCTCTTTCTTATCTCTATTTATCTATTCTAATTTTTTTTCTGAATCATTTGAGAGTAAATTATATACTTGATACCCTATTATCTCTATTTCAGTGTATTTTCCTAAAAACAATGACATTCTCTTATTTTATCATAGTGTGATTATCAAAAGGAATTTAACATTGATACAGTACTATTAGCTAATCCATGGGTATTATTTAAACTTTACCAATTATCCCAATAACTTTCTTTAGATGAAAAAAAAAATCAGTTGTCTGGACCAGCTTCTGCCAGCCCCTGGCCTTTACTTTCTTTCTTGACTACCCAGGGCAACAAAAAATTGTGAAATTCTGCCCTCGGCTGAGCTGAGTAAGGGCCCCTGGGGGTTGATTGGAGATGTCTGTGGCATCTGTCTGTCCCTGGAACTGCCTCAAGGGAGTGGTGGCAAAGCTGCAGTGATGAAATGGAGATGCTGAGGAGTTAAGCCAGCTGTTTGCCCTCTCTTGAAGAAGACAGGGTAACAGGTGTGTGTGCCCATATCACTTGAGGCACAGAGTGCCTGTGGACAGTGTTAGAGGGTGTGCGTGGGGAATAATCTGAGGGGAGACCTAACGATGGAAGCAGGCAGAGCCTGGCGAGTGATTCTGTCAATGGAAAGTTGCAATCATGCAGAGGCTGGGAGGGTTAAGGTGAACTGGGGCCACTGGAACTGAATGACAACTGTTTGTCTTCTATAATACAGAAGATTTTCTCAGTCCTTATCTTTTTTTTTTTTAATGAATACAGATCAGTTATTTCATAGACTCAATTTGGTTTGTCAAATGTTTCCTCATGATAAGACTTTGGTTATATACTTTTGGTATCAACTCTACAAAAGTGATGCTATGGTCACCTTGCACCACATGACATCAAGTTATCTTATTGTGTGCAATGTTCACTTTGATTCCTTAATTAAGATAGTGTCTGTCAAGATTCTCCACCACAAAGTTGCTATTTTCCCCTTTATAATGGATAAGGATCTTGTAGAGAGTTGTAAATCAAACTTTCACCCACTAGTTCTAACGTCTGTGATAGATTCTTGCCTCCATCAGTTATTACTGTGATGGTTGTCAATGGGAGAGCTTAGACACTAATGGAAGAAAAAATGTAACTAAGAATGCTGCTGCTGCTAAGTCGCTTCAGTCATGTCCAACTCTGTGCGACCCCATAGACGGCAGCCCACCAGGCTCCCCCGTCCCTGGGATTCTCCAGGCAACAACACTGGGGTGAGTTGCCATTTCCTTCTCCAATGCATGAAAGTGAAAAGTGAAAGTGAAGTCACTGAGTCGTGTCCAACTCTCAGCGACCCCATGGACTGCAGCCTATCAGGCTCCTCCGTCCATGGGATTTTCCAGGCAAGAGTACTGGCGTGGGGTGCCATTGCCTTCTCCGATAACTAAGAATAAGTAAGAATATAATGTATAGGTTGGTGATATGTATAACAGAGGAAAATGAAGCAAGGAAGAGGAATTTAGTGTTGAAAGGTTCTAATTTTAAATCGCATTATCAGGAAAGACTCAGTAAGAAGGTAAAGACCTAGTCTACACCTCAGTTCAGTCGCTCAGTCTTGTCCGACTCTTTTTGACCCCATGAATCGCAGCACGCCAGGCCTCCCTGTCCATCACCAACTCCCCAAGTTCATTCAGATTCATATCCATCGAGTCGGTGATGCCATCCAGCCATCTTATCCTCTGTCGTCCCCGTCTCCTCCTGCTTCCAATCCCTCCCAGCGTCAGGGTCTTTTCCAATGAGTCAACTCTTCCCATGAGGTGGCCAAAGTACTGGAGTTTCAGCTTTAGCATCATTCCTTCCACAGAACACCCAGGACTGATCTCCTTTAGAATGGACTGGTTGGATCTCCTTGCAGTCCAAGGGACTCTAAAGAGTCTTCTCCAACACCACAGTTCAAAAGCATCAATTCTTCGGCACTCAGCCTTCATCACAGTCCAACTCTCACATCCATACATGACCACTGGAAAAACCATAGCCTTGACTAGACAGACCTTTGTTGGCAAAGTAATATCTCTGCTTTTGAATATGCTATCTAGGTTGGTCATAACTTTCCTTCCAAGGAGTAAGTGTCTTTTAATTTCATGGCTGCAATCACCATCTGCAGCAATTTTGGAGCCCCAAAAATAAAGTCTGACACCGTTTCCACCTATACTACCCTAAATATGCTCAGTCTCTTCTCAGTATCTAAACAGTGTCAGACCAAGTTAGTGCTTGGATGGGGGAGAAAGTTAAGACCTAAAAGGAGGCGAGGATGACTCATCTGCGAAAGGTCCAGGCAGAGGAATGAGCGAGAGCCAAGGTCCAGAAGTAGAGCTTACCTGGAAGGTCCGAGACATAGCAAGCAGCCAGAGAGACGGAAAGGCTGGAGGTGGGGTGGGAGATGGGGAGTGGTAATAGAAGATGATATCACAGCAAGACCTTGCAGACCATTTTAAGAAATCCAGCTTTCATTTTAAGTGATCTGGAAAGGGTTTAAATGCTTTTAAACACAGACATGACCTGAAAATTTAGCCTCTCACTCATTGTAACCAATAACAATTCATCTCCCTAAGCCTTGGCTCTCTGATAAAATGATAACAATGATACTTCCCCTAAGGTGGTGCAGTAAGAGTCACAGCAGATAATGCAGGGAAAGGACTTAGCACAGGGTCTGGCAAGTAACAAGTGCTCGGTGAGTAACTATTATGGTTTTTGTTCTTAGCTCAGCTGGCTTTGGGCAGCCTGCATTCCTCCCGTGGGCTTGCTTAGCTGCCTCAGCGCTCCCTAAGCTCTCATTTACATCCCTCAAAAGGCAGCAGAACTTAACACGAGGGTTCTTAACTTCGTGACTGTCCCATAAACTTCCCAAAACCATACGCTAAGTGTCGGGTGTATGTACTTGTGTACATAGTTGTGTACATGGATGTATGTAGTTGTGAGTATGGGAGTGAGATTCGCAAAGTGGTCCCTACGGGGGTAGAGGAAGGAGAGCTTAGCTGAATTCTGGAGATACGTTTCTGGAAACAGCTCAGCAAATAGCTCACTTTGGGGCTCTCTGACAAGTCATTTGTTAGCATCAATTTTCTCATCTTTCATGAGAAATTTGTGCAAGATGATTTCTAAGTTCTTCCTAGGGTCTAGGATTCTATAATAAGTTTTCTTGGTGTCTATTATATACGTGTATTTATAGACAGTGTATCTCTAGCTTCTTTCTTAGACCAGAACTCTAAAATGACTAATAAACCCTAGGACTGACTTGTATAGTTCAGATTCTCTGCTTTGTTCCCCCTTTACATCTATGCAAACATTTATAAGGCTGCCCCAGCACAGCCTCTCTGACCTCCCCCTCCCTTCATGGACACAGACAGGCAAGAGAGCATCCCCTTGGCCAGGGCCACAACCTGCACAGTGGAGGAGAAGGAGAAGAAACAACCAATTGAACTCCTATGTGCTGGAATACTGCCTGGACATGTATTTGCTCATGTACTACTTCAAACGCTTTGCGGTGCAGGCAGTGGTATCTCCACTTCGTGGACATGAAAAGCAGGAATGAGAAAGCCTTAAGGTCATAGAACATGGAAGTGCTGAAACTTGGGCTCAAGTTTTTTTTTTTTAATTATTACTTTATTTTTAAAAATTGAAATGTAAACAAAATTTACAATGTTGTGTTCATTTCTGTACAGCAACATGAATCAGCTCTCTCTTGGACCTCCCACCCACCATGCTTCATCCCACGCCTCTAGGTCATCACGGAGCACGGAGCTGAGCTCCCAGTGCCGTACAGCAGCTTCCCACTAGCTATTTTATACATGGTGGTGTATGTATGTCTATACCACTCTCTCAGTCCACCTCACCCCATGGGCTCATGTTTATTCTGACTTACAGTCAGGCCTGGTTCTTCCCACTTGACCATCTTGTCTTCCCAAGTCCATGTGTATTGAATCATGTACCACAACTCATTCATTTGCTCAGTGATTCTGTAACCAGTCCTCAGGACCAAATTTCTTTTTTTTAAAAAAAAAAAAAAAAAAAAAAACAGCTTCCAAACGAGTAAAGCACCAGTCCCCTTTTCCAAACAGTGATGAAAGCAAAAATCTTTGTTCCTGGTACCATTTCCGAAGAAGCTGTTCTGGGCAAGGCGTTTATGTCCCTTGCTAACTTCAGCATGGCTTAAACCCATAGTTCATGTCCTCTTATTTGAAAAAGGAATTTTTTTCTTCTCAATATTCTTTACATCTGCATTATGAAACAGACTTAGAATTCGGGTGTGTTTTCTAAAGTTTTCTCTAGGTTTCTCAGCAAATAATAGTGGAACTTTTCTCTTACAAATTTCCTGAGATAAAGACAGGCATAGACGTGCTGGAACAGAAAACTAGTTACATCCTTGATGAATATTTTATTTTTTGTATTAATAACATATTACGTATATTCAATAAATGTTGGTTTAGTGAAGGCTTAAAAGATGAATCAATATAAATAATCAAGTGAAGCATGGGAAAAAAACAAGCACTTTGAAGAAGGGTTAAAGGATTTGGATGATTTTTCAGGGAAAAAGAAATGGCCAAGGGACCAAATTGTCTTCAAACTAAGTATCCGTTCCTCTATCTGAGGAGGGTCAAGACATTCGATTTCTAACACGGTTATTTCATTGTCCAGTCTTTGTCCCACACACTTTCTCCATTAGATAAAAATCAAAATCACTACAGCAAGGAAAAAAATTTATGAAAAGTAAATCACTTTTCTCACCACTTAGGAACTCCCAAACTTTATAGGCTAAATCTACTCCCTTTCTGTTTCCTGTGCTCTCTCTGGGTCTCTCTGTTCACACCGGAAATTGGGAATTGTACTAAATTTTTAAAAAATTTTAATTTTTAAATTTTAAAAAATAAGTGCTATCCACAAATGGAGTGCAAAATATTTCAGTCAGTCAAGACACACATTCACATAACCTGCTCATCAGATTAGACCCCACGGATCAGTGCTGACTATACAGAGCAGGAGTCCCTTCTAGGGCATCTCTACCCACAGATCATCGAAGACTCAACTGGACCTCCCATGGAGAAGGCCTTCAAAACTCTGCAAAGCAGCTCATTCTACAGTTTTTCTAGCCAGTCTTCATTCTCTGATTTCTTCTTTTGCCCATAAGGTTTATGTCCGCTCTCACTATGGACTGCCTCGCTTGTAGAACATAGGCTAAATTTAGTCAATGAGAAAGATTAGAGGGGTACAGGGTGGCGTGTGATCTAGCACTCCACTCACAATAAATTGGAAAAATTGGTGCATTACACAACTGGCTTTAAAGGGAACCATTCCACCTCAGTAAAACTAGTAAGGAAATCAAAAGATTTTTAAAAAGGAAAAAAAAAAAAAAAAAGATAACTCTTCCAGAACAGATAATAGAGAACTGTGGCTATGATTGTAACCCACAGATCATTTGAAACAGTGTGTTATTATGAAAAGGATACTGGCTTGAGAGGAGAAAGACCAGTCGCTGCCACCAGTCTATATGATTTAATTAGCAAGTCAGTTAACTTCACTTGGTCATAAAAAAAAATAGGGATGGGCTTCCCTGATGGCTCAGTGGTGAAGCATCCACATGCCAGTGCAGGAGACATGGGCTCTATCCCTGATCCGGGAAGATCCCACATGCCATGGAGCAACTAAGTCCATGCGTCACAACTATTGAGCCTGTGCTCTAGAGCCCAGGAGCTGAAACTACTGAAGCACACACACCTAGAGCCCATGCTCCGCAACAAGAGAAGTCACTGAAATGAGAAGCCTGCACGCCACAACCAGAGAGTGGCCTCCGCTCACCGCAACTAAAGAGAAGCCCACGCAATGACAAAGGCCTAGCACAGCAAAAATAAATGAATGAATAAATAAATGATTTTTTAATTAAAAGAAAAATAGAGATAACGTGATAAACAAGTGACATAAAATATATGTTTTAAAGAGGTTTGTAAAGTGAAACAATACAGGGAATTATGTGACTATTCACAGGCTACCTGTTGATCCATTTGTTTGTTTTTTAACAGGGATCCATTTGCAAGGATTTCCTGTGTCTGGCATTTTTACCGCACTGTGCCCTTTGTCAACTCAAGCGAGATATTGAAAAGAGAAAAGCAATGAATGCTTTATAAAAGATGCTTGGTAAGTTGGCGGGACTTCTTTGATTTGTGAGTAGCAAAAGAAAGTCTCAAAGATATCTTTGATTTCTTTGGTTCTCTATCTCACAGATCCATGAGATGGCCCTTGACAAAGGGAGGGCAACTGACTTTCAATGGCCAGCCTGTACCAATCAGTTGGGACTCAGCTTCCCAGAGAGCCTGGGTAGAGAGGGCTAGCCCTGACTGGATGGGAAAGAATTCTGGGATTCCTTAGGCTGTCTCCACATATGGAGTGGCCATATGGTGTACCAGATAAACGTGCCACATATCCTCCATGTGTATCTTCACAGCATCATGACTGAAGGTACCAGAGATATGTGTACAACCGAACAGTCATTTCCCAAAGCCTACAGCTCAGGCCCACTGCTGTCAACAGTAACCCACTGAGACGTCACACTAACCGTGACTTGTAACATATCTAGTGATATGTTCTTGTCACCACCACAATATTAAAAGAGTAATTCATTCTCCAAAGTGGTAGAAAGCTACCTTAGTCTCTATGAATGAAGTGTGGACAATTCAACCAGTTATCTAAAATGCCCAAAGCTCCTGTTTAGGAAGAAGAGTACTGCCTTTTGGTGGTGATATTGTCAAAGCCGGGCAACTGCTCATATGCCTCGTTTCCTAAGCTCTCCTGGTCATTTTTAACCTTCTTAGTTCTTCCTATTTTTCTTAGGCAAGAGGATGATGGCTTACTCAGTCCTGTCTTTCCATCTCTTACTGCCAATCCCATGGAATTTATCATCTAAGTTTTATTTTCACCTGGAAAAGGCTATTCTCTAAAAGTCCTATCTCCTGAGAGGTCTTTGAGAGCATTTGATCAGGACACTGCATTCATCTGTGTGAACGGTTGGCATGGGCACAATCTGTCTCTCTCTCAGCTCTTTTGCTACATGCAGCACAAAATATGTCCTCTTCCTGAACGTTTTAGCTCATTTCTTTTAGTGCCATTTTAGTATCTTAGTATTTTCTTCTGAGTGCTTTCCTCAGTGACTGATGTGCTTAACCCATTTACAAGCAGAGTCGAGATGGTGAGTTTTCTTATTCTTTTTCTTCCTTGTACCCCTGCCTTCTGAGACACAACTGTTGTTTCTCTTCCCAAGCAGTGATGTTTCTTTAAAACCATTTGTTACCAATGTCATTCAGAATTTTGCCAAAGTAACCCTAGTCCCCTACACCAGTTCAGTTCAGTCGCTCAGTCATGTCTGACTCTGCAACACCATGGACTGCAGCATGCCAGGCTTCCTGTCCATCACCAACTCCCAGAGCCTGGTCAAACCCATGTCCATCAGGTTGGTGATGTCATCCCCCCGTGTCATCCTCTGTCATCCCCTTCTCCTCCTGCCTTCAATCTTGCCTGGCATCAGGGTCTTTTCTAGTGAGTCAGTTCTTCACAGCAGGTGGCCAAATTATTAGAGCTTCAGCATCAGTCCTTCCAATGAATATGTATATAGTCCCCTACATATAATATGGTAATTTACTGGTCCAGTCATCCAATTAATGAAAAAGATTGTTCTGGAGTCTCTGCATTTTAGAGTCTCTTACCCTAGTGTGAATGATGATTCACTGACATTTGATAAGAGAAATTATCTCTGGCAATTACAGAGCATTCTGTTGGTTTACCTAACATTGTAGCAACAGTACCTGACATAGCAGTCGCTTAATAACTATTGTGGACGAATAAATAGATGCAACTTTCAAGCAAGGAATCATAGTAAGCTCTAACCTAGACAACTCATTGAATCTTAGCCAGTAGTTGTGACTCGTTCAAATATTGGGTTGACCAAAATGTTCATAAAATCTTATGGAAAAACCTGAATGAACTTCTTGACCAACTGAGTAAATTGTACTGAACCAGGGGTCATGATTTGATATAGATTTTAAATATGTAAATTCAATTTGGGGGTTTCCCTAGAAGTCCAGTGGTTAAGACTCTGCACTTTCATTGCAGAGGGCGTGGGTTCAATCCCTGGTCGGAGAACCAAGAGTCCATACGCCATGTGGCCAAATAAATAAATATTTAAAATAAATAAATATGTAGCAATTTGGCAGTAAGATAGCAGTGGGATGAAAGTTTTGATACTTGGAACAAGGATAATGTAAAGATGGAATTCTTTCATTGATTTGGTCTTTCTTTTTCTGATTTCTACAGGTCAAATTCAAATGGTAGTGAAAGAAAATGCTGCAATGAAATACTGCGTCTATTCAGTGCTATCTCACCTTAAATCTTAGAAACTAATTCAGCTAATCATATGGCTTCAAATGGCTTCAAAACATTTTTAGTTTTTGATTTGCTTTGAAAGAAATATATTTCTAGTGCTCTTCTCTAAGATGAATGCCATTAAAAATTAATTTCCTCAACAATTCTTGTGTCTTTAAGTACTTCATCATGGAATTAACATTCCCATACGCTTCTGTTTTTGTTGTTATTGTTGTTGTTTGTATTAGGGTATGGCCAATTAGGGGCTTCCCAGGTGACATGCGTTTGATCCCTGGATTGGGAAGGCCCGCTGGAGGAGGGGACAGCAACCCACTCCTGTACTTTTGCCTAGAGAATCCCATGGACAGAGGAGCCTGGCAGGCTACAGTCCAGAGAGTTGCAAAGAATTAGACACAACTGAAGTGACTTAGCATCCACGCAGGTGACTCAATGGTAAAGAATCCACCTGCCAATTTAGGAGACACAGAAGACACAGGTTTGATCCCTGGGATGGGAAATGGAGAAGAAAATGGCAACCCACTCCAGTATTCTTGCTGTGATAATCCCATAGACAGTGTAACCTGGTGCGCTACAGTCCATGGGTCTCCGAGGTCAGACACAACTGAGCAACTGAGCCTGTCATAGCTGAGTAACAATGTTGTGATGGTACCAGGTGAACAGCAAAAGGACTTAGCCACACATGTACATGTAACTATTCTCCCCCAGACTGCCCTGTCATCCAGGCTGCCACATAGCATACAATAGGTTTCTTTTAAAAAATGAGCCGTTTGTCAAAATGTCAAAGTTGAATGATGAGTAAGTAGAGATGCTTCATTCTACTTTTCTACCTTTGCATAAGTTTGAAAATGTCCAGTACAAAAGTGCTTTAAGTGTTGTCAAAATGCTTTTGTTATTTTGGATTTTCCTTGCACCCGGAGACCAGGTGTTACCCTGCAAGGCTCCTTATCCCAGGAAAGTGTGGTTTCCTCCCCCAGGGAGTTTCATTGGCCTTGGCAGGTCCTCACAGTAAATCATTTCCAAGAATTAATTGCCTAACAATGCAGAGTTTACTGTAGATTTTATATACACAGGGAGGATTTGTGCCATAAACCCCACAGCAAACCACCTAATTAAAATTCCCATTGCACATCTCTGTCCTCTCCCAAGTCGTCTCTGGTAGCAAGCCAGCCACAGGGGCTCCACTTTATTTTTCTTTTATTTTTTTCCCCAGGTTAACTTGGCATTTTATTTCATTTTGTAATTGAGATATAGTTGACATATAACATTGCATTAGGGGTGTGTATGTGTGTGTGTGTGCACTTAGTTGCTCAGTCATGTCCAAGTCCTTGTGACCCATGGACTGTGTGGCCCTCCAGGTTCCTCTGTCCATGGGTATGCAACATAACAATTTGATACATGTGTACATCGCAAAATGGTCACCACAATCATTTTCGTTCACATCCATCACGGCACAGTTACAAGATTTTTTTCTTGTGATGAGAACTTTCAAAATCTACTCTCTCAGCAACTTTCGAATATGCAATAAAGAAAAGTGAAATTGCATTTACAAGGTCACCAGTATATACAGAATGGCAGTGCTGGGTCCAGAGAGCAGGGTTTTGAGTCCTATTTTGTTGTTCATGACAGTACACTAAAGTTTGTTTTTTCTTATAAAAATTAACCCTAAGACTTCTCTGGCGGTCCAGTGGTTAAGAATCTGCCTGCAATGCAGGAAATACAGGTTCTATATCTGGTCAGGGAACTAAGATTCCACAGGCCACGGGGCAACTAAGCTCATGCACCACAGCTACTGAGCCTGCGGGAAAGGGACCCTGTATTCTGCAACAAGAGAAGCCACTTCAGTAAGAAGCCCATGCGTCACAACTAGAGAGTAGCCCCTGCTCGCCATAGCTAGAGAAAACTCGCGTGCAGAAACAAGGACCCAATGCAGCCAAAAATTAATAAATAAAAATTTTAAAACTGGCCCCAGTGTTCAGGCTTCCAAGGATTGCTATTATAAACTTGTAGAATACCCTGTCTTTTGCCTTCCTAGCAGTCTTCATCTTTCTGTGTTTTGGTTTAACACCTGCACCAATGGTAATTGATAAGCATCATGAAAACAGAAACAGACCATATTTGTCCTAATTTCCTTCTTACTCACCCAGCACATGGAAAATATTGTGTCAAGAAGCCACTAGATTAGGTTCAAAGGTATAAAAGGTGGCAAGAATTGTAATCAGATAAGACATTTGTGCAAAATGAAACTATTTGGAGTTTTTTCCTAGTCATTTTCCTTATGAAAATACAGGGTGATATGCATACTGTTTTATAAATTGTTTTGTTTTATGGCTTAACCACAAATTATGAAAGATTTCTCATATTAGTAAATATCAAAAATAAGCAGTACAATGTTACTGACTATAGTCAGCATGTTGTACTTTGTACCCCCATGACTTATTCACTAGAAGTTTGTATCTTTGGACCACCCTCATTTGCCCACCTCCCACCTCTGGCAACCACCAATCTGTTCTCTGTATCTGTGAATCTGGGTGTTTTTGGTTTTGATTTGGTTTGGTTTTTTAGATTCCACATGTATGTGAGATCATATGATATTTGTCTTTCTGTGTCTGACTTATTTCACTAAGCATAATGCCTTTAAGTGTACATGTTTACACACACACACACACACATGCACCCACACACACACACATGCACCCACCCACACACACACACACACACATGATTTTCTTTATCCATTCATCTGTCTTGGTTGTTTCCATGTATTGGCTACTATAAATAAGGCTACAGTGAGCGTGGGGGTGAAGCCCACATGCCTTTCTCATGCAGAGCAATTTAGTTCCATCTCAGCTTTCTAGTCCCAGAAACCATAGTCCCAGAGATGCAGAATGGCTCTCATTGTTGTTCAGTCTCTCAGTTGTGTCCGATTCTTTGCAACCCCATGGACTGCAGCACACCAGACTTCCCTGTTCTTCACTATCTTCCCGGAGCTTTCTCAAACTCACGTCCATTGAATCAGTGATGCCCTCCGACCATCTCATCCTCTGTTGCCCCCTTCTCCTCCTGCCTTCAGTCTTTCCCAGCATCAGAATATTTTCCAATGAGCTGACTCTTTGCATCAGGTGGCCAAAGTATTGGAGCTTCAGCATCAGTCCTTCCAATAATACTCATGGTTGATTGGAATGGGTATGGAACTCTGCTGTTAAGCAAAAGAATGTGCTTCCCATGTAGCTTATTTTAAAATTATTTTAAAGTTATGATAAATTAAATTTTTTAAAATCTTTGCTGTAGCTGTTGATAGTTTTTAGTAGTCTCAGTTTCCCACTCTTGATATTATGCTGTATCCAATATATTCCCCATGGCTAAGGTTCCCTCAGACCAGGCCAGTTCCCTTGTGTGTTAGTTGCTCAGTCGTGTCTGACTCTTTGTGAGCCCCACCAGACTCCTCTGTCTCTGGGATTTCCCAGGGACTAGAATACTAGAGTGAGTAGCCATTGAGTTCTCCAAGGAATCTTTCCAACCCAGGGATCAAACCCTGGTCTTCTGCATTGCGAGCAGATTGCCATCTGAGTCACCAGGGAAACCTCCTGAAATCAAAACCTCCTTACATGCTACTTCATGCTAGAAGCAAATTGCCAGAGACAAGAAGGAGCAACTCTTCAGAGAAGGTTGAGGTTGGGGAGAAGACAAGTATTAATAGATTTACAAATTGACAAAGCCAAAGACAGCAGAAGAGAATTCATTTCACTTTTCCAGGGTATGTAATGATTATCCACGGAGCAGGCAATGGCACCCTACTCCAGTACTCTTGCCTGGAAAATCCCATGGACGGAGGAGCCTGGTGAACTGCAGTCCATGGGGTAACTAAGAGTCAGACACGATTGAGTGACTTCAATTTCACTTTTCACTTTTATGCATTGGAAAAGGAAATGGCAACCCACTCCAGTGTTCTTGCCTGGAGAATCCCAGGGATGGCAGAGCCTGGTGGGCTGCTGTCTATGGGGTCGCACAGAGTCAGACACGACTGAGACAACTTAGCAGCAGCAGCAACAACAATGATTATCCACACATTCTATCTGCCGTGGCTGCTCTATCAGAGTCAGCTGTTACTGCTTAGTGGCTTAAACAACAGCCATTTCTTCTACTCAAGAGGCAGTAATCTGCGGGACTTCCCTGGTGGTGCAGTGGATAGGAATTCACCTGCCAGTGCAGAGGACACAGGCTCAGTCCTTGGTCGAGGAGGATCCCACATGCCACAAGGCAACTAAGCCTGTGCACCACAACTACTGAGCCTGTGCTCTACATCAAGAGAAGCCACCACAGTGAGAAGCAACTAGAGAGCAGCCCTCGCTAGCTGCGTCCAGAGGAAGCCCACGTGCAGCAACAAAGACCCAGGGCAGCCAAAAATAAATTAATTACTTTAAAAAAAAAAAAAAAAAGAGTTTATACTTTAGCGCTTCCCTGTGGCTCAGATTGTAAAGAATCCACCTGCCAGTGCAGGAGACTTGGGTTCGATCCCTGGATCGGGAAGATCCCCTGGAGAAGGAAATGGCTACTCACTCTGGTATTCTTGCCTAGAGAATTCCATAGACAGAGGCGCCTGGTGGGCTACAGTCCAGAGAGTAGAAAAGAGTCAGCCACGACTGAGTGACTTTCATACTTTGGGTAGGATACTCTGCCCCTGCTCACGGAGTGTGAACTGGGGAAGCTCAGCCAGGGCTGGGAAACAGTGCTGCCCCTTGCCTGTGGTTCAGCCAGGCCCGAGCCGGGGTTGGATTCCTCTCCACATTAGCCACACCACCAGCTGCTCGGACTGTCTCACCGTGGGATTGTTGGGTGTCCAGGGCAAGCATCTTGAGAAAACCATACGGAAGTGAATGACATTTTTATGATCTAGTTTTAGGAGTCACACAGCTTCACTTCTGCTGAGCTCTCTTTATTGAGGAAGTGGCAAAGGTCCGCCTGGTTTCAAGAGAGAGTGGACACAGACTCTTACTTTAAAAAAAAAAAAAAAAAGGAAGAAAGAAAGTTTACTGCATCCAGGGGAATCAAGAACCACTTCTTATTTAAAGAACTCCAGACTCTAACTCAGCAGTCCCCAACCTTTTTGGCACCAGGGACTGGTTTTGTGAGAGACAACAGGGGCTTCCCTGGTGGCTCACTTGGTAAAGAACCTGCCTGCCAGTGGATAAGACATAAAGAAATGTGGGTTCAATCCCTGGGCCAGGAAGATCCCTGGAGGAGGGAATGGCTACCCACTCTAGTACTCTTGCCTGGAAAATCCCATGGATGGAGGAGCCTGGTGGTCTACAGACCATACGGTGGCAAAGAGTTGGACACAACTGAGCGACTAACACTAAGTTCTCTATGGATGGAGGTTGGGTGGATGGTTTGGGGATGATTCAAGTGCATTAGTTAGTGTGCACTTTGTTTCTATTATTACGTCAGTTCCACCTCATACTATTAGGCATTAGATCCTGGAGGCTGGGGAGTCCCCCTCTGACTCTTAACGGAGTGTGGCCAAGTGCTTGAAGAATGTAAGAGAGAGCGCTACTGGTGTAGCCATTTTGGAAAATGCAATCTGCCACAGATGCCTTGAAGTGCTCCTGTCGTGTGTCTTGGGTCAGAGCTGCAGTCCATCTGTTCCCAGGAAAGTTCCTCTTGGAGGGCTGAGGCAAAGCGATGGCACGCTGCCCAGCCCAGGTTGTCAGTTATAATGGCATAAATTCTGTAGTACCAGCTAAGTCTTCCTGGTGACATTGAAAAGACTTCAGAGCATAAATGTGGTTGAAGCTTATAACAATGGCCTATTCTTCCAGAGATTCTCATTCAGATCTACGGTGGGATCCAGGAGTCTGAATTTTGTAAAGGACAGCAAGTTTTTCTTTAATTTTTATTGGAATATAGTTGCTTTACAGTTACTTTCTACNGCTGTTGATAGTTTTTAGTAGTCTCAGTTTCCCACTCTTGATATTATGCTGTATCCAATATATTCCCCATGGCTAAGGTTCCCTCAGACCAGGCCAGTTCCCTTGTGTGTTAGTTGCTCAGTCGTGTCTGACTCTTTGTGAGCCCCACCAGACTCCTCTGTCTCTGGGATTTCCCAGGGACTAGAATACTAGAGTGAGTAGCCATTGAGTTCTCCAAGGAATCTTTCCAACCCAGGGATCAAACCCTGGTCTTCTGCATTGCGAGCAGATTGCCATCTGAGTCACCAGGGAAACCTCCTGAAATCAAAACCTCCTTACATGCTACTTCATGCTAGAAGCAAATTGCCAGAGACAAGAAGGAGCAACTCTTCAGAGAAGGTTGAGGTTGGGGAGAAGACAAGTATTAATAGATTTACAAATTGACAAAGCCAAAGACAGCAGAAGAGAATTCATTTCACTTTTCCAGGGTATGTAATGATTATCCACGGAGCAGGCAATGGCACCCTACTCCAGTACTCTTGCCTGGAAAATCCCATGGACGGAGGAGCCTGGTGAACTGCAGTCCATGGGGTAACTAAGAGTCAGACACGATTGAGTGACTTCAATTTCACTTTTCACTTTTATGCATTGGAAAAGGAAATGGCAACCCACTCCAGTGTTCTTGCCTGGAGAATCCCAGGGATGGCAGAGCCTGGTGGGCTGCTGTCTATGGGGTCGCACAGAGTCAGACACGACTGAGACAACTTAGCAGCAGCAGCAACAACAATGATTATCCACACATTCTATCTGCCGTGGCTGCTCTATCAGAGTCAGCTGTTACTGCTTAGTGGCTTAAACAACAGCCATTTCTTCTACTCAAGAGGCAGTAATCTGCGGGACTTCCCTGGTGGTGCAGTGGATAGGAATTCACCTGCCAGTGCAGAGGACACAGGCTCAGTCCTTGGTCGAGGAGGATCCCACATGCCACAAGGCAACTAAGCCTGTGCACCACAACTACTGAGCCTGTGCTCTACATCAAGAGAAGCCACCACAGTGAGAAGCAACTAGAGAGCAGCCCTCGCTAGCTGCGTCCAGAGGAAGCCCACGTGCAGCAACAAAGACCCAGGGCAGCCAAAAATAAATTAATTACTTTAAAAAAAAAAAAAAAAAGAGTTTATACTTTAGCGCTTCCCTGTGGCTCAGATTGTAAAGAATCCACCTGCCAGTGCAGGAGACTTGGGTTCGATCCCTGGATCGGGAAGATCCCCTGGAGAAGGAAATGGCTACTCACTCTGGTATTCTTGCCTAGAGAATTCCATAGACAGAGGCGCCTGGTGGGCTACAGTCCAGAGAGTAGAAAAGAGTCAGCCACGACTGAGTGACTTTCATACTTTGGGTAGGATACTCTGCCCCTGCTCACGGAGTGTGAACTGGGGAAGCTCAGCCAGGGCTGGGAAACAGTGCTGCCCCTTGCCTGTGGTTCAGCCAGGCCCGAGCCGGGGTTGGATTCCTCTCCACATTAGCCACACCACCAGCTGCTCGGACTGTCTCACCGTGGGATTGTTGGGTGTCCAGGGCAAGCATCTTGAGAAAACCATACGGAAGTGAATGACATTTTTATGATCTAGTTTTAGGAGTCACACAGCTTCACTTCTGCTGAGCTCTCTTTATTGAGGAAGTGGCAAAGGTCCGCCTGGTTTCAAGAGAGAGTGGACACAGACTCTTACTTTAAAAAAAAAAAAAAAAAGGAAGAAAGAAAGTTTACTGCATCCAGGGGAATCAAGAACCACTTCTTATTTAAAGAACTCCAGACTCTAACTCAGCAGTCCCCAACCTTTTTGGCACCAGGGACTGGTTTTGTGAGAGACAACAGGGGCTTCCCTGGTGGCTCACTTGGTAAAGAACCTGCCTGCCAGTGGATAAGACATAAAGAAATGTGGGTTCAATCCCTGGGCCAGGAAGATCCCTGGAGGAGGGAATGGCTACCCACTCTAGTACTCTTGCCTGGAAAATCCCATGGATGGAGGAGCCTGGTGGTCTACAGACCATACGGTGGCAAAGAGTTGGACACAACTGAGCGACTAACACTAAGTTCTCTATGGATGGAGGTTGGGTGGATGGTTTGGGGATGATTCAAGTGCATTAGTTAGTGTGCACTTTGTTTCTATTATTACGTCAGTTCCACCTCATACTATTAGGCATTAGATCCTGGAGGCTGGGGAGTCCCCCTCTGACTCTTAACGGAGTGTGGCCAAGTGCTTGAAGAATGTAAGAGAGAGCGCTACTGGTGTAGCCATTTTGGAAAATGCAATCTGCCACAGATGCCTTGAAGTGCTCCTGTCGTGTGTCTTGGGTCAGAGCTGCAGTCCATCTGTTCCCAGGAAAGTTCCTCTTGGAGGGCTGAGGCAAAGCGATGGCACGCTGCCCAGCCCAGGTTGTCAGTTATAATGGCATAAATTCTGTAGTACCAGCTAAGTCTTCCTGGTGACATTGAAAAGACTTCAGAGCATAAATGTGGTTGAAGCTTATAACAATGGCCTATTCTTCCAGAGATTCTCATTCAGATCTACGGTGGGATCCAGGAGTCTGAATTTTGTAAAGGACAGCAAGTTTTTCTTTAATTTTTATTGGAATATAGTTGCTTTACAGTTACTTTCTACACTACACCAAAATGAATCAGTCATATGTATATATATGTATATATCTCCCCTCCCTTTTGGATTTCTTTTCCATTCTGGTCCCACAGAGCATTAAGGACAGTTCCCTGTGCTGTACGATAGGTTCTTATCAGTTATCTGCTTCATGTGTGGTAAGTGTATATGTCAAACCCAATCTCCCAATTTCTCCCACCCACCCCCTTTCCCCTTGGTGTCCATACATTTGTTTTCTACATCTGTGTCTCTATTTCTCCTTTGCAAAGAGGCTCATCTGAACCCTTTTTCTAGATTCCAGATATATGTGTTAATATGCAATATTGGTTTTTCTCATTCTGACTTACCTCACTCTGTATGACGGTCTCTAGGAAAAAGGACCGCAAGTTTTTCTTATGCAGGTTGTCCCTCTGCTGTGAGACCAGTACCCTTCTCGGTCGACAGTCACTGAAGGAGCCCAGATGTGGTAACTCAGGTGCAGACCATGCTTACAGCACTGGGGTTGACGTTCTGAGCTGGGGCACCCTGTTTTACCCTCTGCTTCCTTTCTCAGTCCTCTCCACTTTAGTTTTCTTTTCCATTTCTGCTCTGAGTCCTGTGTTCTGGCAATCTGGTTCTCCCTGTAGGAACAAAACCTCTATTCTAGTCTATTCTACTCCTATTCTAGTCTATCCTATCCTATCCTATCCTATCTTGGGAACAGGGCAGAACACAATATTGTTGTTCAGTGTCTGAGTCGTGTTAGCCACTTGCAATCCCATGGACTGCAGCACGTCAGGCTTCCCTGTCCCTCTATAACAAGTCATTTTTTGCATTTCCCACAATCTCGTCCTCCCGTTAATCAGTCTAATTTTCTCCACCCTCTACAGAATGTTGAGGTTTTCTTTCTAGAGCGGCTGCTTTCTGCCCTGAATTGCTGGGGGGCTTCTCCTGGGGGAGGTATTTTTGCAGTACTCTAGTAGAGAATGGCCCTAAAGACTTCTGAGCTGGAGCCCGGTCCAGATCATCTTACCACCTGATGAAGGCGACCCCCAAGCTTTGTTCTTACTCACTTACTTCTGTCTCAAGCTCTCAAAGACCTCTGCTTCAGACCTAGAAGTTAAGTTCCATTCCGCCACAAATTTCCATGTGGCAGCAGGTTCTAAATCTGTTGCCACTAATTTTTTCCAATATTTCTTACTGAGGTAAAATACACGACATAAAATTCACCGCTTTAAAGTGCACTGGCCAGCAGTATTAAGTGCATTCACGCTGTGGTGCAGCCATCACTTTGCCCACCTCCAGAACTCTCTCCATCCTGTAAAACTGAAACTCTGTGCTCAAGTTACATTCCACCCACTGTGCCCGAGGGTTTTCTTTCCTCCACTTCCTCACCTATCTTTTTGACTGTTTCCTATCTCTTTGGCTGTTCTGATGGGTGTGGGGTGATATCTCATCGTGGTTTTGATTGGGATGTCCCCTGATGAGTAGTGACGTGGCGCATCTTCTCACGTGCCTGTCGGCCATCTGTGTGCCTTCCTTGAAAAAAAATGTCTATTCACGTTCTCTGCCCATTTTTTAACTGAGTTGTTTTTCTCCTTCCAGATACAATGAGTTCCGAATCTTTCAGTCTGGCCTAGAACAACCCAGGAATGACGGGTGTGGTAGCACTCCCTGTTTGGTGGGTGGGCCACTTCCTATTCGTTCCTATTTGTTCAGTTTCAGATAATACTGTTTGGTTGTTACTGTTGTTTTTCAGTCACCCAGTCATGTGAGATGCTTTGAGGCCCCATGGACTGCAGCATGCCAGGCCTCCCTGTCCCTCACCATCACCTAAAGTTTGTCCAAGTTCAGGTCCATTGCATCAGTGATGCCATCCAGCCATCTCATCCTCTTCTCCTTCTGCCCTCAATCTTTCCCAACATCAGGGTCTCTTCCAACGAGTCGGCTCTTCTCATCAGGAGGTTGAAGAACTGGAGCTTCAGCCTCAGTCCTTCCAGTGAGTATTCAGGGTTGATTTCCCTAAAGATTGACTTGTTTGATCAACTGTTTGGTTACTTACATTTAAAACCACACCACTTATCTTCTTCTCATTCCTCTAGATGTGTCTGATGAAGATACATTAATATTTTTAAAACCTCTGATGATTTGTTCAAACCAAGAAATGACTTTCTTTCCCCTAAATCTGAAAACTAAAGTATTTCTTCCAAGACAAAAGAGGACTCTTTCCCATGAATTTGCAATTTTTATTGACAACAAAAATAGAAATTTCTGGCAGCTAAAATCAGCCATTTTTTCAAGGTTTCCAGCTTTCAAACGCATGTAGGTCCAAACTCTGAAAGGCACAATCAAGAAAAGCTAAACGCTAATGGACCTAACTGAGGGATGTGAAAAAGGGGAAGAAATTCAGGATAATTTGTTTTGCAGTGTAAGCAGCCAGCTGGAAGGGAGCGCCACTAAGCAAAATGGGGAAGACTGGAGTAGGGTGGAAAAAGAGTTTCAAGAACAGGAACACTGCAAGCTCTTTGGGGATGTGTTAAGGTTGAGGTGAAATATCCAAAGGGAGTCAAGAGAGCAGATGTCAAGAGTTTGTCAGTCAAAGGAGAGACTCAGGGGGGAAACCCAAATTTAGGATTCCTGACACTTGAATCCATGGGAATGGATGAGATCAGCAAGAAAGGGCAAAAAGAGAAGAGGAGGGTTGAGGGCCAGCACTGAAGAGCTCCAAGACTGGGAAATCAGCTGAAAGAGGAAAGGTTAGGGACTTCCCCGGCAGTCTTTGGTTAAGACGTCGCCTTCCAATGTAGGGGGTGTGGACTTGATCCCTGTCAGGGAGCTAGGATCCCATAAACCTTGAGGCCAAAAAGCCAAAATATAAAACAGAAGCAATATGTAATAAATTCAATAAAGACTTTTAAAATGGCCCAAATTAAAAAAAAAAAATCTAAAAACAAAAGGAAAGGTTAGCAAAACTCCGAAGGAACAGCTTGTGTAAAGAGAGAGTAAAACCAAGGAAGATAAAAAAGGAGAGTGTTTCAAAAGTGAGAAACCAAATAATATGCAGACATGCAGTTTGAGCAGGTGGTGCCAGTGGTAAAGAACACTCCTGCCAACACAGAAGACATAAAGAGACACGGGTTCAATCCCTGGATCGGGAAGATCCCCTGGCAAAGGAAATGGCAACCTACTCGCTTCAGATTCTGTGCGACCCCATAGACAGCAGCCCACCAGGCTCCCCATCCCTGGGATTCTCTAGGCAAGAACACTGGAGTGGGGTGCCATTTCCTTCTCCAATGCATGAAAGTGAAAAGTGAAAGTGAAGTCACTCAGTCATGTTCGACTCTTAGCAACCCCATGGACTGCAGCCTACCAGGCTCCTCCATCCATGGGATTTTCCAGGCAAGAGTACTGGAGTGGGGTGCCATTGCCTTCTCCAATGCATGAAAGTGAAAAGTGAAAGTGAAGTCGCTCAGTCGTGTCCGACTCTTAGCAACCCCATGAGCTGCAGCCCACCAGGCTCCTCCATCCATGAGATTTTCCGGGCAAGAGTACTGGAGTGGGGGTGCCACTGACACATAATTAATGAGGTTTGTTGCTATTCAGTCGCTCAGTCATGTCCGACTCTTTATGACCCCATGGACTGCAGCACACCAGGCTTCCCTGTCCTTCACCATCTACAGGAGCTTGCTCAAACTCATGTCCACTGAGTCGGTGATGCCATCCAACCATCTCATCCTCTGTCATCCCCTTCTTCTGAGATCTGACCCCACAGGGGTTAAAACTCTTCCAGTATGATACTGGAGCATCCTGTTTGCACGAACTACATGGAACTAGAATTGCCCTTCTGTCGGTCTTCCCTGAGAAAATGACCTAGACTCAGGAATTCTGTCCTGCTCGCGTCTGCATTCTCAGAGCTCTGTGACGCCAGCTACATGCCCGGTGTTGATCATCCCACCAGTGCTGGCTGACCCAAAAAGCTGACCAAGCACGTCCCAAGTGAAAAAAGAAGTGAAAGTGTTAGTTGCTCAGTTGTGTCCGACTGTTTCTGACCCCATGAACAGTAGCCCCCCAGGCTCCTCTGTCCACGGAATTCTCCAGGCAAGAATACTGGAGTGGGTAGCCATTCCCTTCTCCAAGGGATCTTCCAGACCCAGGGATCAAACTCAAGTCTCCCGAATTGCAGGCAGATTCTTTATTCTCTGAGCCACCAGCCCAAGCACATACCCAAGGACCAAGCAAAGCACGGACACACACAGAGAAAGGGAACAAGGTATTTCTCGTCATTTGTCTAAGATTTGGCAAATTAAAAATGCATTTGAATTTCTGCACATACAAATGCTGGGTCATTTCAAAAAGTAAACATTTATTTTGAACTAGATTTGGTAAGACAGAGAAAGCATGATCTTTTCAGGGCTCAAGAGCTTGCAAGATTCCATCTGCAGCTCCTTTTCTTCACTGGGGTGTGGTTACTTCCATCCCCCCACCCCATCCATCCCTACAGGTGAGATGCTGTGGAGGGAATGGCATTCTCATCACTGTTCCGTTCCTTTAATCCCTCCACCATCACACGCACCAGGCCCTATGGGTGTATTATGCTTTTCTAAAACATTGGCAGCTACTGCAAGCAATTATTGAATTTAATGGACAGGGAGAAAAAAAGAAAGGATTAAAACATGTATAAATTTATAAACCAAAACACATAAAACACTTTTTTAAAAAAATAGAGGTTGTACCTACTGGGATTTATTTTGTACCTTAGATTTTGTCGGAAATAAAAATCTTCAAGATAGATCGACAAAAATGCAAACAGAAAACAAAGTCAGGAGGAGCATACAGCCATTGTATATAAGCCATTGTGTCTTTATACAGGGAGACAGTATGACTGGGGGAGCAGAGAGGGAAGGAGACTTACTTTTCACAATGCAGTCTCCTATAGCTTTTGAATTTTGTGTATTATCTTTCCAAGTAAATGACACAATATTTAGAAAGAAAAATAACAGAAAGGGACAGTAAATAGTAACTGAAGAGAAACAGAATTCACTTAATCAGTAGAACCAACCAAACAAGGCTTGTCAGCAAGAAAATAGTGCCTGGGTCAACAAGACACAGAGAACATACTGGACAATTTGACATTCTTGAGATGAGAGGCAAGACAGAAGGCTAGGGTTGGGGAGGATTTAGGAGGAAGCTGTGCAGAGAAACGGCAACCCACTCCAGTATTCACGCCTGGAAAATCCCATGGACTGAGGAGCCCGGTGGGCTACAGTCCATGGGGTCACAAGGAGTCTGACACGACTGAGCAACTTCACTTCACTGTGCAGAAGTCATAGAATGAAACCATGTAAGGGAGACGGTCCAGCCCCGGGGTTGCGGGTGGGGGTGGCTGGCGTACAGAAAGAAATACACAGCACGGGGCGCTGAAGGTGGCAGGTCCGGATATGAAGCTGAGAATTGAACTGAAATCTAGAAGATGATTAAGAAGCATCCAGCCAAGAGGGACAGGGAGGGCAGTGCAGACAGTGAGTCAAAGGGCACGTGCAAAGGCAACGTGTGCAGAGAGCACACACTCAGCTCACTCAGGGCCCACACATCCGCGGGCACCAGGGCATTCAGATCCAGCAATCGGAATGTTCACTCCTCCCTCTGCCCAAGAGAAACCCTCCTCCACAGCGCTAAACTGTGGTGGGGAGCAGGCGCCAATTATGTGTCAGGGGAGGACATCTGATATAAATTGTGAGTGATAGTCACTCGGTCACCTCCAAATCTTTGTGACCCCATGGACTGCAGCCCGCCAGGCTCCTCTGTCCATGGGATTCTCCAGGCAAGAATACTGGAGTGGGTTGCAGTTCCCTTCTCCAGGGGATCTTCCTGACCCAGGGACTGAACCTGGATCTTCCACTGCGTGAAGCCTATGATTTTCTCTATTTGTTCCCTGGTATATCTAGCATAGGAGAGAGAAGAAGAGGGTGGCAGAGGATGAGATGGTTTGACAGCATCACCGACTCAATGGACATGAACTTGGGCGAACTCTGGGAGATATTGAGAGACAGGGAAGCCTGGCGTGCTGCAGTCCATGGGGTTGTAAAGAGTTGGAGACGACTTAGTGACTGAACAGCAACAACAACATATCTAGTGTTATTACCTCTATTTGAAACTAAAGTACAGATAAAAGAATCAACCTCTCTGTCCTAGATTATGCAGTTAGTGAGTAAAAGGTATTTGGGGGCTCTCATTCAGGTGTAAAGGTATGATTTCATCCAGGCTCAGACTTCAATTCCCTTAGCTCTAGTCAATCCTCTCCCATTGGTTCGGTTTTCTCTCTGCATCTTAGAAAAACTGACAGAGTTTTGTGCTGAAGACTCAACAAACAAGCATTTAAAAGATGTTCCTGGAGGCTTGATGCATGAGACAGGGTGCTCAGGTCTGGTGCACTGGGATGACCTTGAGGGATGGGATGGGGAGGGAGGTGGGAGTGGGGTTCAGGATGGGGAACACATGTACACCCTTGGCTGATTCATGTCAATGTATGGCAGAAACCACTACAATATTGTAAAGTAATTAGCCTCCAATTAAAATAAATTAATTAATTTTAAAAATATTCCTGGAGACTTATAGTTAAAATCAAGAAACTAGGAAGAGGGTCATCATACAAAAGAAGAGAGTTCAGTGAATTTCTAAACGTAGAGTAGATGAGAAAGTGGTAGTTGAAGAAAAACTAGGGGAAGCTATATTCTAGAATGGTTGTCTTCTACGAGGCTAAAGAGTGGTGGGAGATGCTCTTTCCTGTAAAATCCTGAAGACTGTTTCAGAAACATTGAAAACAACGGGAGATGGGGTTAAGACATGCACTGTCATCAGAAGCAATAGCTAAATGAAATAACATGAGATTTTCCTAGTGCTGAAGGAATGAGTTTTTAGAGTGAAAGGAACCATGCAGGAGCCAGCACAATGAAAGGGGGAATAGCTACGGCTAGACACCTGAGGTTACAAAACTTCAGAAACATAAGCAGAAAGAAGAAAATTCTAAAAGCTTCCAAAGACATGTTGCTTCCAAGGAATAAGTACTAGATTGACATCTCAGTCACATCAAATAGTAGAAGGCCATGGAGCAATGCCTTCAAAATTCCAACAGATATTTGTAAATGAGAGTGCATATAACATACAAACTTGGCTTTAAAATAATAGTAAATGAACACTCATGAATCTTCCACTTCACTGGAGACACTATAAGCCAGGCCCTGTGACACACCTGCCAGCCCCACCATGGTCCTGCTCTTTCTTTCCCCACCAGAGGTATCTGAATTTTGCACTAATCATTTTCTTTATTTCTATTATAATTTCACCACATATGTGAGTTGGACCATAAGGAAAACTGCACCGAAGAGCTGACGTTTTTGAACTGTGATATTGGAAAAGACTTGAGAGCCCCTTGGAAATCAGTCCTTGGAAGCACGGAAGGACTGATGTTGAAGCTGAAGAAGCTCCAATACTTCGGAGCTGATGTGAAGATGAGCCACCTGATGAGAAGAACTGACTCCTTGGAAAAGACCTGGATGCTGCGAAAGGTTGAAGGCAGGAGGAGAAGGGGACGACAGAGGATGAGATGGTTGATTGGCATCACTGACTCAGTGGACATGAGTTTGAGCAAGCTCCAGGAGTTGGTGATGGACAGGGAAGCCTGGTGTGCTGCAGGCCATGGAGTCACAAAGAGTCAGACGCAACTGAGCGACTGAATTGAACTGATGTGTATTTTGCTGACTGATATAAATTTTGGTTTGGAAATATTACTATAAAACATACATTCATTATGTGAAATTTCTATAAATATCTTCCTATCATGTGTATTCTTTTGACGTGTTTTTTCCATGTGTTTTTGAGCTCACCCATGTGNGCAACTGAGCGACTGAATTGAACTGATGTGTATTTTGCTGACTGATATAAATTTTGGTTTGGAAATATTACTATAAAACATACATTCATTATGTGAAATTTCTATAAATATCTTCCTATCATGTGTATTCTTTTGACGTGTTTTTTCCATGTGTTTTTGAGCTCACCCATGTGGGTGTTGACCTCTGAGGTTTACCTACTTTCACTGCATTATATTATTTGTCTCATAGTACTTAAATTATACTATCTTGCTTTTGGCTCATTGCCTGGTAGATTTTTATCTATCCCTTGACTTTTAAAGTCTCTGTGTATTATGTTCCTGCAAACCTTGATGAGAATGTGTGGCTAGGTTTATCTGTTTATTTTAAATGTCTGACCTGATCATTTTTTGTGTTATAATTGAGGTATTTAAAGTGAGTAATACATCTGAGGGAGGGGGGAATCTGCCATCTTATTTTCTGCTTTCTATTTCTCTCTCTTTCTTTTCCTTCTTCTTTCTTGTCTTCTTTGGCTTCTGTCTCTCTTTGCATCTCATTCCTCCTTCCCATATAGGACTTTTCTTTTCATTTATAATGTGATAACTTATTACAAGTCTTTTCCAGTATTCTGGCCTAGAGAATTCCACGGACTGTATGGTCCATGGGGTCGAAAAGAGTCGGACATGACTGAGTGACTTTCACTTTCACCTCCCTTTGTCCCATAAATAGCTCAATTACATTCTCCGTGTATTTAACAGTTCCATCTGGGGCAGCTCGTACCATACAGGGCAAAGCTGCAGTTTCTATTTTTCATTTGTGACTTGTTCCCTTTAGAGGAGAGAGCAAATGGAAAGCATAGAGCAAATGGAAAATAGCCCAGAAGACACACTAGTGAGGTGCTGAAGCAGACCTGGTCATCTCCCCGTGCTGGGGGTTGGCGGGGCGGGGAGGGGAAGCGGGGAGAGAGGGAGCTGTGTGTTAGTGGGCTGAGCTTATACAAGGGGGTCCTCTCCTGGCTCACCTACTCATTGCCTTGCACCTTCAAGGGGACTTTTCTTCATCTTTTATCCTCAGAGTTCCTGCAGCTTCAATTTCTAAGGGGAATTTATTTTAAATGTAGTTATAAGTCTACATGAACTATGAGGTATGAAGGAAGGAAAAAAAAATTTTTTTTTTCAGATGTTGAAAGACTCAAAAAATGAACTTTCCATACTTCTTGTCTTAGGAAGTCCATTCAGTGTGATCGAGCTAAATGAGAGCGTGAACCACGAAAAAGGACGACTTAGACTCTGAAACCTCCTGAGAAGAAATAATGGAAAGATTCGAATGAACAGAAACACAGCAGGTCTAGAAAACAACTGGGCTGGCTGAGAGCCGAAGAACTGATGCTTTCGAACTGTGGGGCTGGAGAAGGCTCTTGAGAGTCCCTTTGCCGGGGTCCAATCCCGGTGGATCCAAGGTGATTCGAAGGGGAGACGGATAGGCAAGGAAAAAACTTATTTATTCAGAAATATAAGACTAGGAAATAATAGTATAGTAGGAAAATTAAGTGGAGAAAAGAGGCTGAATAACTTGGTTTACGTGGAAAGCCAATAAAACCTCGAGACAAGAGGTTTGCACCATCTACGTGGGCCACTGGCATCCTCTTGAATATCGGAGGGTGCCCCACCTTGGGCACCCCCTCGCGTGGATCTTAAAAGCCAGGGCAAGTAAGTAGATGTGGCAAGCCTCCACGCCCCAGATGGGAATTCAGCCAGAAATTAGAGTAAAGACACGGGGAAAGCCAGTCCAGCAACTGGCCCTGGCCTCTATTGTCCTTCAAGGCCTTTTATACCTTTTTTGATACATAGAGATCAAGGGGTAATACAAAATTATGCAGTGTTAGCAGCCCAGACTCTTATCAAAACCCAAGTTTTTCTCTCTGCATACCTAGTTGTATACACAAGTCTTAGGTGATTTACATCATCTTCAGGCCAAAAGGGCCAATTAACATTTTATGGCTCTTTTCTGATAAGTGTTTGTTAACCAGAAGACTTATTTGTGTTGTTCTTCCCAAAATCTGGTGCCATTCTCAGAAAGCACTAAATAAAGTTACATTCTTACATAGCAATTTGTAACAAGAGGAGTACAGTGATTTATAACAAAGGAAAAGTAATTAACTCAAAAGTCTAGTATTGCTAACATCAAAACTACTATATATCTTTTTCCATATCCCGTTTACATTGATTAACATCTTCCCAGGTGCCTAAGAGATAAAGAATAAGGAGGTCTGGCAGTAATCATTGAGTCAACAGTGAAATCCTGTCACTAATGGGATTTTTGGCTCTTAGAAGAGGCTCTGTAACTTTAAAATACTTGAGCTTCGTGTCCCTCGCTGTTGGAGGCTGTAAGCAATTCACAAGCTGTAAAAGGTCCAGGGAACTTGTTAGCCAAATGAGAGCATTTAAGTTAGAGCATTATCCAGAGGGAATTGAGCTGAAACACTCCTTTCAAATGCAGAAGACTAAAGCCCTGAATTAACTTTTTCCAGAGAATGTCAGAAGAATTAGAAAAAAGTACAATGTCAGGCAGATTCTTATTTTGGGGGTTCATGCTCAGAAAATGCCAGGGGGAAACTCCAAGACTCAGTCGTCCTTGCCCATCGAGTCTGCCACATGACTTTGTCACGGGTGGGATTCCCACGTTGGCTCCTGGCAGCAGGCATATTCTGGTTTCCTTATTTTTGGGGTGTAGATGCTCAGGGAAACTCACGGGGAACCACTGAAATCCGAATCGCCTTGCCCATCAGATTTCTGCCACGTGACCATGTCACAGGTGGGATTCCCACGCTGGCCCCCGGCATCCCTTGGACTGCAAGGAGATTGAACTAACCAATTCTAAAGGAGATCAACCCGGACTGTTCATTGAGGGGGCTGATGCTGAAGCTGAAGCTCCAATACTTTGGCCACTTTATCCAAAGAGCCGATTCACTAGAAAAGACCCTGATGCTGGGAAAGATTGAAGGCAGGAGGAGAAGGGGGCAACAGAGGATGAGATGGGTGGATGGTAGCACTGACTCAATGGACATGAGTTTGAACAAACTCTGGGAGATGGTGAAGGACGGGGAAGCCTGGAAGCTGTAGTTCACAGGATTGCAAAGAGTCAGGCTGACTTAGAAACTGAACAACAAGAACAAAAGAGAACAACTGGTCCAAACTGGAACAAGATGATGGAGAGTTTTAAGAAGGAGCCCTCCAGGTACAACAGAATTCCCAAGATTTGAAACTGGCATTGAGAAGATGATTAAAGTGCATAAGAAATACAGGAATAGAAACTTCAGAGGAAAAAAATTCCTGACTCTTCAGTTAACTAACTCTGTGACTTTTTGCTAGTTGCTTAACTTTTCTACCTGGCAGTTTTAAAACTCATAATATGAGGTTAATTATCGTCCATCTTTATAGAGCTGTCATGAGAACTAAGTTAGTAATTGCACAGCAACTACAAAAGAGCTCAGCATTATAAGGGTGCATTAAATGCATAAAGAAAAATGAAGTTTGGCTCTGCCCTTAAAAAGTCATATAGTCATAATAATGTTAATATTGCTTTAAAAAACTATTTAGATACAACAATTGGGCGATATACACATTTCTCAATTATGGGCACAAAACAGGATGTAAGTTATATTAGTTTAAAAATGGAAAAGTAAAAACAGAAAGGACAGAAGCTGGGAAGCAGAAATGAGAAGGAAGGCAGGAGGGCATGGTCTTGACAAGACTCCTCTCACAAAAGGCAAAGTTGGGAAATACGGTCACAAGTAGAGAAAACCAAAAACGAAGGTTGACATACAGCATTTAAAGTCACGAAGGAAGGACTTCCCTGGTGGTCCAGAGGTTGAGAATCTGCCTGCCGGTGCAGGAGTCACAGGTTCAATCCCTGGTCCAGGAAGATTTCACATGCCAAGGGGCAGCTAATCCTGTGTGCCACAACTGCTGAGCCCATGTGCCAGAACTGCTGAAGTCCATGCACCCTAGGGCCCAGGCTCCACAAGAGAATGGCCCCCACTTGCTGCAACTAGAAAAAACCCACATGCAGCAAAGAAGACCCACCACATCATCATCAGTTCAGTCGCTCAATCGTGTCCCACTCTTTGCGACCCCAAGAACCGCAACACGCCAGGCCTCCCTGTCCATCACCAACTCCCGGAGCTTACCCAGACTCATGTCCATTGAGTCGGTGATGCCATCCAACCATCTCATCTTCTGTTACCCTCTTCTCCTCCCACCCTCAATCTTTCCCAGCATCAGGGTCTTTTCAAATGAGTCAGTTCTTTGCATTAGGTGGCCAAAGTATTGGATTTTCAGCTTCAACATCAGTCCTTCCAGTGGATAATCAGGACTGATGATCTCCTTTAGGATGGATTGGTTGGATCTCCTTGCAGTCCAAAGGACTCTCAAGAGTCTTCTCCAACACCAGAGTTCAACCACAGCCATTAATAAATAATTTTTAAATAAGGTTATGAAGGAATTAATGCAGAAATTTAAAATAGTCCTGGTGCTATATCAAGAGTGGAGAGAAGAGGGAAACTGGGAATGTGTAATCCTCTATCATGCAGCAAGCCAGAGATAATGTCTAAAATTATTAACCAAGAAAGAGTAGTATATTTATGAAAGATATGAAGATAAACCCCAGAAAACTAAAAACAGAACGAGAATGATTGAGTTAACATGATTTTGCTCTATGGAACAAGATTGCATCAACTGAAGGGTGGAACAGAAAGCTGCTACTTCTCTGGTTATAAAAACCGTCTGTATTATTTGAAAAAGTTCAATTATTTGTATGATCTTCACTAGTGGCTCAGTGGTAAAGAATCCACCTCCCAATGCAGGAGATGCAGGCTTAATCCCTGGGTCAAGAAGATCCCCTGGAGCAGGAAATGGCACCCCACTCCAGTATTCCTGCGTGGAAAATTCCATGGGCAGAGGAACCTGGCAGGCTACAGTTCATGGAGTCACAAATGATTTGGACACAACTTAGCCACTGAAAAAAAAAATGTTCACTTTGAAGAGAAATGAAAATGTTTTTGAAAATATATATTTACCAGTTTTCTTGCGACATTTTGCAGTTGTCAGGTTCTTAAGTGGTTACTATAATTTGCTATTATTAGCATCTGAAATTGTTCTCAAATTCCTTCTTTTTTTCCTCTCGAAAGATGTATATGTATGGCTGAGTCCTTTTACTATTCACATGACACTATCACATTGTTAATTGGCTAGATCCCAATACAAAATAAAAAGATCAAGAGCAAAGATAGAGAATTTTATTCAAGCCAATCTGAGGGTTATAACCAAGAAGATAGTCTTTCTTTCTTTGTTTTCAATACAGTTCCAGTTTTGGGGGGCTTTTTGTTGTTGTTGTTTGCTTTTTTTATGACTCCTTGAAGATTAAATTTCTCTCTGATGCTGGAAGGAGGTTTTGACGTTGAACAAATATTGATAAGTTTGAAGGGGTACAAATTACTAGCTTTCCCAGTAAGTCCTCAAGCTGCAGTCTCTCCATTTTAATTATTTATTCCTTTGGTCTCTTGTTCAAGAGCTGACAGATTTGCACAAAATTTAAAGCTTTCTAAACCCTCTAGAAGCTGCCACCACAGCTGTCATTTCTCTTATACACATCAGTTTTCTTTCTTGGTTGAGATGGGGAGGAAGTTAAGAAGAATCAAAGAATAAAGGTTTCCTTGATACTGGGAAGGAGGTTCAAGATCTTGCAAGGGTCCTCAGACTCAGTAACAAAGCTGGGTCTTTGCACATCTGAGCACAAAGTGACACCAATGAAACCAAGCACACGGCTCAGTTCCCGGGTTCCTACCGAGCCATCACAGGGACCAAGGACACACCGGGGCAGTTGCACCTCCTCTTCAGTGTGCTTCTCCCAAGTGCCAGGCAAGCCTGTGATAAAAGACATTTTCACCTGTTGAGATAGAAAGAAGTCATTCTGGCTTATGCATGAGTTAACTTGAATTTTATGCTAAGATATCCTGTTTGTGGCCTATCAAGGATACACCACCGTACATCTGGTTTAATTTGTATAGAAAAGGGCACACTGATCAGAAGTAAAGAATGTCTGTGTGAAAAATATAGATTAAAACGCCTCTCTTCCTGGAATGCCAGTGCTGGTCCTGCTTTGAGGATAAGATTTCCTTCCCAGGGGGCAAGGCCACACCGACTGGCTGTATATGTACTGATCGATGTGGGGTGAGTTTTTGGGAAATCTTGAAGATATGTATGGGTTTCTCTGGTGGCTCAGATGGTAAAGAATCCACCTGCAATGTGGGCCACCTGGGTTCTGTCCCTGAGTGACCTGGGTTCTGTCCCTGGGTTGGGAAGATCCCCTGGAGGAGGGCATGGCAACCCACTCCAGTATTCTCGCCTGGAGAATCCCCATGGACAGAGGAGCCTGGTGGGCTATGGTCCACAGGGTCACAAAGAGTCAGACACAACTGAGTGCCAAAGCACAGCACAGATATGTATCCCTAAGTTGGTTTGTTTTTGTTTGTTTTCTTTGTTTTTGTTTTGCTTGTCTGAGCTGAGTCTTCTTTGCTGCACAAGGGCTTTACTTAGTTGTGGTGAGTAGGGTGGGGGGCTTCTCTCTAGTTGCAGTGGTCAGGCTTCTCATTGCGGTGGCTTCTCTTGTTTCAGAGTATGGGCTTTCGGGCACATGGGCTCAGTAGTTTGGCTCACAGACTTACTTGCCCTGATGCATGTGGGATCTTCTCGGACCAGGGATCAAACCCGTGTCCCCTGCACTAGCGGACGGATTCTTAACCACTGGACCACCAGGGAAGTCCCATTTAATGTTCTTTGTTCTGACAAGATACAAAGCTGTGCTGGAAACCATGCTTTTCTGAAGCAGCATCTCAGAGCTCTCTGGGAAACTGACTTCTGGGCTAGTCTGTAGTTGGGCTCAAATAAAACTCTTTAGGGACTGTTCATTGAATATTTTCATTGACACTGTTCTACCACAGGAAGAATCTTTGCAGCTTCCACTTCAGCAAGTCTGGAGTCCCATCATTTGATACGATTTCTGTCTACCCTGAGCCACACACCCGCTTCCTATTTCAGACAAGGCCAGTACACAGTTAAAAAAAAAAAAAAAAAAGAACAAAGATGAGATGAAAAGAGATCATAACCTTATCCAAGTCCCTGGTTCTAGACATTTGGAAGGGCTGTTAAAATCCCTGTCTCAGGCTCTTGTTTCTTATTTTTTATGTTCTGCTTGGGGAAAAGGAGGGTAAGTAGGTGGGTTCTGTTACCTGCAGCCTATACATGGCCTCTCCCTAAGGAGAGTTGCTACATTTCATGAAGAAAGTTGGGCCTGTCTTCAAGTCTACAGCCACTGAGTATGGAGACCAGATTTCCCCAAGAAAGGGAGAGTCGTCTTCTAGCTATATAAGGACAGGCATTTAACTTGCAGTTAGGAGCCCCTCAATAAGATACAGGGAAACAAATGTCACAACCTCTTCTGTAGCACTTCCTCATTTACCATAAAACCATGTTCTCAATTGCAACCTTCTGGAAATGTATATCCACCAGATATAAACTGACAGATTGCTGGCATGAGCTGGGGTGCATGTGCGTCTAATCACAGAAATATATTTCCACAGAAACTGGTTTTGTAATATTGATCTTCTCCTCACTGGTACATATATACAATGGAATGTTATTCAGTCATTAAAAAAGAATGAAATAATGCCTTGGAAGCTCACCTGGTAAAGAATCTGCCAGCAATGCCAGAGACTCTGGTTAAATCCCTGGGTCGGGAAGATCCACTGAAGAAGGAATATGCTACCCACTTCAGTATTCTTGAGTTTCCCTGGTAGCTCAGCTGATAAAGAATCCACCTGCAACGCGGGAAACCTGGGTTCAATCCCTGGGTTGGGAAGATCCCTCGGAGAAGGGAAAGGCTACCCACTCCAGTATTCTGGCCTGGAGAATTCCTTGAACTGTATAGTAGCCCATGGGGTCACAGAGTCTGACACGATCGAACAGCTTTCACTAATACCATTAGCAGCAACATGGACAAACCTAGAGAGTGTCATATTGACACTGTCTGAAGTAAGTCAGGCAGAGAAGGTGAAATATCATACATCCCTTACCTGAGAAATCTAAAAAGAAATGATGAAAATGAACTTACTTACAAAACAGAAAGAGAGTCACAGACTTAGAAAACAAACTTATGGTTGCCAGAGGGAGAGGATAGGTTAGGGACTTTGGGAAGGTCATGTACACACCGCTATATTTGAAATGGATAACCAACAAGACCTACTGTGTAGCACAAGAAACTCTGCTCAACGTTCTGTGCCAGCCTGGATGGGAGGGAGGTTTGGGGGAGAATGGATACATGTATATGTATGGCTGAGCCCCTTTGCTGTTCACTTGAAACTACCAAAACATTGTTACTGGCTATATCCCAATACAAAATAGTTTTTGGTGTTAAAAAATTAAAATTTAAAAAATTTTAATAATAAAAAGCTATTTTGAGTTAAAAATATATATATTCTTTTCCTTTAACAAGTGTGTTTTGAATCATCGGTCTTTATTTATTCATTTTCCTTCCCCAGGAAAGAAATAATTATGTGAGCTGGACCCCTCTCTGAGCTGCACTAACTGTGCCGGCCAGTTCCTCCTCAGTCGGAGGTCACAGACTCTTAGTCTTCTCTCCACAGGAAGCTTAATCATTTGTGTGTTATAACTAAAAAACAAGAACTCATAAACCAAAAGAACCTTTGGCAGTTGTCTTTTTAGGACAAAATATGACTGCTCCTGGAGAGCTGCCACGATTTCGAACAATGTTTATAACAATGAGCCCAGAGTAAAGCAAAGGAAACCAAGATTCATTTACACATGCCCTGAGAAAGCCCTGAGAAAGAGAAATGCTTTGCCCTCATTCACAGCTGAAACTGCTCAGTTTTTCTACGAAATTTTTTATATAGTGGCCAATTTTCTGGCTAGAGGAATGTGAACTACAGTTTCAAAAGAAACTGGCCCTCTGCTTGCTGTGAATGATAGCTCCAATTATTCCAGATGCTGATCAGAAAATGGCATTCAGTACAGAACATAGCTCCAACTATTTTCTTTTTAAGAATGAAAACGATTTCTACCTCACAGCTTTTTAAAATTTGACAGATGATTCACATATAGAATTCACCGTTTCAGAGTACAGTTCAGTGATTTTTGGAATGTTCACAAAATTGTTCAGAGGTGTAGCTATGTGCCAGATGTCAGTTCCTCTCTATGTGAGTACAACATAAACGAACGAAGGTAAACCAGGAACTAAAGAGACTGGTTACCTACAGGGATGGGCGGGTAAAGAAGGTGGAGGGGGACGGGAACAGGACAGCAGAGATGAAGTGGGATTAACCCTTTTCTGAGTAGCCACATCAAAGTGGACAGGAAAGAAGAGAAATAACCTAAGTAACTTTGGATACCAGTGTTTTGACCTGAATCTGTAAAGCTAATAACAAAATAACTGTACACAGCTGTAGTCTAGTTGGTATGTTGGCTGCTCACAGAAGTATGGGTTAGCAATTCTGAAAGCATCCTGTGTACATACTAGGAGTGAACAAATCAGTAAATATATTGTAGAAACCGAGAGCTCACTTTTTCATTGTCTGAAAAAGAACTTAAGACAAGGAGGAAAGCTAGAATTAAACCTCATGGAATTGGATTAGAATTAGAAGTATCAGTATAAAGTCATGGTTTTGATGGATAATGATGGATGGATGTACATATAAACATATTCATTCGTGTGTATAAGTAAATATACATATGTCTCCTCTCTTTACTCAAGGACCCTAAAAGCAATGAGAATCCAACAGCCATGAGCTTGCCTAAAACAGATCTTTTCTAAATACCATTCTCCAGTGAAAGAACCTAGGGCTTCTTGAAGAAGAGGTTAATTCCACACAGATACTCTTCAAACAAGCCAAAATCACGAAAAGCAAGGGGAACCTGGGGCGCTGCTCCAGTTAGCCAAGCCAAGAGTTGAGACGTTCTCTGCAGAGTTTGTCGTACGTTGCTTTGTCAAACAAGACTAGGTTATTGAGCTTGTCACAAACCCTGCCTTCAGACTTCTTTTTGGCCTGGCCCCTGGATTGGTTCACTGGGTCTTTGTCTTTCTTGGACGACTTTCCAGCATCTTCCTCCCTCTTGTCATCCTTGAGTGGCACAGTGAAGCTGAAAGAGCGGATGCTACCTCTGCCACCTTGCTGAGACGTTGGTCCAAAAGGCTAGTCTTCTAATTTTAGAGGTAAGGAAATCAAAGTTTACATTTTGCGTTGACTTCCAGAGGCCTCACAGCTATCCAGGTGCACAACCAGGATTTTATTCCACATCAGCTCAGCTACAAACGGTGGCTCCTTTTACGACATCACATCCAATTTCTATATAACATTTTTTTTTTACACTTGAGCTTCTTCTTTTTGAAATAACTTCATAACATTTTGATTTCTGATTCACAATTTAAGCCTTTCAGAAATGAGAGTGGCCAGTCTTTTCACTCCCTCTGAGGTTGTATGGAATGGCAGAGCTTTCTCCCTAGAGCAGACTGTAAGGTGAAAACATGGGGCGGGATGCGGTGTACACCTCAGTGGACAAAGACTAGAGTCCTGCGTCAGCCAATTCCTAGCTGCCACCTTCTAGCCACTTAGCATTGCTGTGACTCAGTTTCCTTGCCAGTTAAAGGGAGTTGACAATCATACCTACCCCACAGAATTGTGTGTGTGTGTGTTCAGCCACTCAGCCATGTCCAACTCTTTGGGACCTCATGGATGGTAGCCCACCAAGCTCTTCTGTTTATGGGATTCTCCAGGCAAGAATACTGGAGTGGGTTGCCATTTCCTCCTCCGGGGGTTCTTCTCAAGCTAGGGATCGAACCTGCGTCTCCTGCATTGCAGGTGGATTCTTTACCACTGGGCCGCCATACAATTCTACATACAGAATTGTGAGGAAAATTCAATAAATCAACACATAAAAAGCATTTAGAGGACCTCCTTGGTGGTCCGGTGGCCAAGACTCTGTGCTCTCAATGCTGGGGGCCCAGGTTTGATCTCTAATCAGGGAACTAGACCCACATGCTGCAGCTAAAACCTCACATGTGTCAACTACAAGTTGTCATTTGCCATCAGCCTCTGCAGGAATTCCTTGTGACTCAGCTGGTAAAGAATCCGCCCGCGATGCAGGAGACCTGGGTTCGATCCCTGGGTTGGGAAAATGCCCTGGAGATGGGAAAGGCTACCCACTCTGGTATTCTGGCCTGGAGAATTCCACGGGCCCATGGGGTCGCAGAGTCGAACATGACTGAGTCGATGACTGAGCGACTTTCGCTTCGCTTCGCTTCACTTCTGCGGGAACTGATCTCTGTGCTGCTGCAGCTCTTGACCTTCGACACGCCCTGAAGGGAAGCCAGGAATGGGGCACTCTGTGTTCTGGGAAAAGTAGCAGAACAGGTCTTCAGAGAGTCAAATATTTTCGGGAACTGATTTTCTGAGCCCAGTCCTTGCATCTCCTCGTCTCTAGAAAAGCACTGAATCCCTTCATGGGGGACATCAGCTCCTTGTGACTAGCAGAAAACTTTTGCAAATCAGGCAAAAACCCCCTTCACCAAAATCACATGTATACCGACTGTCCCCCCATCACTGTGGAGCAGCTTCTCAGCACTATCTGAGGTGCTGTCTCCTGGGCTGCAGTCCTCATTTTGCCCCAAAGAAAACTTAACTAGCAGCTTTCACGTTGTGATCTTTTTAAGCTGACACATACCACAACTAAAGATCCCACATGTGACAGCAAAGACCCAATGCAACCAAATCCCAAATAAATAAATACTTAAACTAAACAACAACAAAAAAAACCCATTTAGTGCAGTGCCTAAAGTATTCCCACATGGTTCAGTGGTAAAGAATCCGCCTGCCAATGCAAGAGACACAGTTTCGATCCCCGGGTGGGGAAGATCAGATGGGAGACGAAATGGTAACCACTCTGGTATTCTTGCTGGGGAAATCCCATGGACAGAGGACTCTGATGGGCTACAGGTCATGAGGTTGCAAAGAGTCAGACATGATTTAGCAACTAAATAATGACAACAAGGGAAAACAAATGAGTCCAAAGAGGCAGAAGAAAAAAAACAGTGTCTGATTAGATACAGAATTCCTGCTGGCTTGTTTTCTCTTAACACTACCAAAGCTCTCCAGTTTAAAAATCGCAATAAATACACTCTAAATCTTATTTATTGAGTTAAAGGGTGAAATTTAAACATTCTGCCTGGAAGGTAAAAATCAATCAAATTATATAATGAATCAAATCTGTTTTCACCTTAAAAAGATATGAGTGTACTTGATAAAAGGTAGGAGAAGGAACTTTTTTTTTTTTTAACAGTTTCGGTTTCTAGGAAAAAGAAACATACTTTGAAAATTCTGCCTGGATTTCATTGGCCAGTAAAAAACTGCTGAATGTGTACTTTGACTAAAAGAAACTGCAATTGAACACACTTCTTTCCTGTGTCTTTCACTTCTAGTGAGATTCTCTAAGCCACAAGACACAGCTGCCCAGAACCTATTTCTTAACTGTAAGTACTTTGAAATGAAGTATTTCTTTAAAACTTATCTCAGCACTTAAAAAAGAAAGTTCTCTTTAAAAGTATTTGATTTCCTTGTTTCTATTTCTCAACTATAGAGAAATGTTTTTATTTGAGGTTCAGCAAAAGGACCAATGTTTTCTTGTCTAATTGTTTTAACTGTAGTAAATTGAGTCATATTCAGTATGTGCCAAGCATGTGTGAGATGCCACACTTTTCATAAGATAGTCTTGAATCATCAACTACTGATTTTAGTAGGAAACATATATTAGGCTTTGTGTCTATAAATGAGTTATGAATTTCACTGTTTATTTGATACATAGGTATGTTTACTTGTGCTGGTCTAATGTCTTTGTATTTTGTAAACATTTTGCTTGGCTTTTGAAACTTGGGTTTTGAAACTATTCTACTTGAAAACAGAAGATGAAATTTTGTAGATTTAGCTAAATCATGAGAATAATGAAGAAATGAGAATAAATCTTGAGAATCCTTGAATGTAAATTTTTGGTAAGAAAGTAAAGAAAACAGACTAGAATGCTTCAAACTTAAATTCTAGTGTTTTATTTATATGTGTACAGAAACAGACCGTTTCTCACTATACATTTGTGAGCTTTCAAGATGAAAAGTTATGAGATGAAAATGCTTCCATCCAAATTTTAAAAAATTAACATGGACAAACACCAGAAAGAAGAGGAAAATTGAAGCGATATATTGTTTAATATTAATGCAATTAGTGTAGTATATTAATACTATTAGAAAGAGAAGGGGCTATCCTTTTCAAGATAAGGGGCTGTTCTTAGAAAGATGATGTATTCCAAGACTGGAAAGACAGGTATAAGATTAATTGTGACTATTAATGAGTGAAATGAGGATCTTGAAACGGTGAACCAAATCCTGCAAGGCTTCTGGCCGTTGAGGTCATCCCATGAAAGGAGTCTTCTGAAGGAAGGAGTCCCAGTCTCTCTTCCAAGCCTCTCCACCAAGATTCTCACTTCAGTTCCCTCCGCCTCCATTCTACCTTTTTTTCCTGAGTGGCCCCCATCAACTCTTTCATCATTCACTCTGCTCTGTGGTATCAAAGTTGGCAAGAAATACAACAAGCGTGTAGCCACTCAGTAATGGGCAGAGCTGCCGACCATGGAGAGGGAACTACACAGACTCTCTTGAACCCCCGCTAAATCAAACACAGACACTTTACACACTGGGCACCCAGCAGTGTTTGCTAAAGTGGGTTTGATCTGCAGGTATTCTTGATTTTTGTTTTCGTCTCTGCTGGGTCTTCGCTGCAGCACACGGGCTCTCCTTGTGGTGTGGAGCATGGACTTGTGTGATTGGAAGGCAGGTTCCTAACCATCAGACCACCAGGGAAGCCCTATATCAGCAGTTATTCTTTTTATTTTTTAAATTTTTACTTATTTATGGCTGGGTTGGGTCTTTGTTGCTACACAGGTTTTCCCTAGTTGTGGCAAGCAGGGGCTACCCTCTAGTCGTGGTACACGAGCTTCTCATTCCAGTGGCTTCGCTTGAGGAGCTCTAGGCTTCCATAGTTGCCACATGGGCTTAGCTGCCCCTTGGCATGTGGAATCTTCCTGGATCATGGATCAAACCCGGGTCCCCTACATTGACAGGTGGATTCTTAACCACTGGACCACCAGAGAAGTCTTACAGTTACTCTTAACAGAAGAGAAATAAAAACGCCCAGAGATGTGGGTTACAAAGTGTCCAGGTAAATCACTGATGCTCCATTCTCCTGAGCAGGGGCACGCAGCCCAGGGTGAGTGGGGCTAGTTCAGCCTGTGTTCCTTGACCAGCTGGAAGCCCTGGCATGACTGCATTTGCCTGGAGGCAGATTTTTTTTTCAGATTCTCACCAAGGTGGGTCTATACAGAAGGGCTACATTACTCTACATGACAGCACCCTACAGCAGATGGGGCAGCAGGCCTGGGGGTTCTCAGTCAGATTCCTAGACCTCAGCCCAGCCCACATAAATCACAATCTCCAGAGACAGTGCCCAGGAATCTACACGATAAACAGCCTCTCCCAGCGGCTTTTACACACTGAAGCATTGAAGACCACTGAACGGAGGAGACAGGCTTATAGACAAGGTCCCAGAAATTCTTAGAAATGTTGCCAGGCACTAAAGTGATTTTGGGGAAGTTGTCTTTTGTTATCTTGCCCTCAACTCCTGCTGTTGATCTTTAACCTTGAGGGGTTACAGTTAAACACTGGCAGGGACTTAATGGCAGAAGTCACGAGATTTGCAGTTGTTTGGATGTTTTGTGTTTGTTTTTCTTTTATGTTTTATTGCAACCTAAAGGATCCCTAGCGGAGAAGGCAATGGCAACCCACTCCAGTACTCTTGCCTGGAGAAGCCCACGGACGGGGGAGCCTGGTAGGCTGCAGTCTGTGGGGTCGCTAAGAGTCGGACACGACTGAAGCAACTTAGCAGTAGCAGCAGCAAAGGATCCCTCGAGTTGTGAAATGCTATCTAAGCCTCAGAGAAGCAAGTGTGTTTGTTTTCTCTCCCACTTGATGACTATCAGAGAGTTGAGTAAGAACTTGAGTAAGTTCTTGAGTAACAACTCTCATGTGAGAAGATGCAAGATCTTTTTCAGGATAAGCTATATTGGTCAAAGAAGAAGTATGGGATGCTGGTTCTTACTGCTGTTTGCTCTGAGCCAGGCTGGATGGAGCAAGCTTCCCCACTGCTATAGGAAACCTTCCCGCGAAATGAAAGTTGAAACCTCCTGGGGCCCCCACTCTCTGCTTGCTTCTCTGTGCTGAAGTCCACAGGTGCACCTGGGGCCCCACCATTTTTCATATTCAAAAGAGGAAGTCAAAAGAAATGAAAGAAACAGAAACCAACCAGAACTTTGACTTTGGGACTAAAAACTGTTTAGACTCCTGTAAACTTTCCAACAAACTAACTGGCAGTCAGCGCACAGCTGCTGGCTACAAAATATTTAGATTACCATCAGTGGACTTCAAAAAGCACTCAGAGGATGCTCCAGTCTCTGCTTTCAGGGTTAACAGCAGCCAGTCTGAATACAAAAATACATGTAGTATATATTGAGTGAAGACAGTCAAGGGAAGGAAAGGATGGCTAGATAATTGCAGGCAAGCTTTTATTCTGAAGTCTTCAGAAAATTATAATTAAATATTCATATAATGATATTAAAAACCACAGCATAAGTTTTGCCCATGACTCAGTGGTAAAGAATCCACCTGCCTAGCAGGAGACACAGGACATGCAGGTTCGATCCCTGGGTTGGGAAGATCCCTTGGAGGAGAAAATGGCAACCCACTCCAGTATTCTTGCCTGGAAAACTCCGTAGGCAGAGGAGCTTGGTGGGCTACAGTCCACAAGGTCACAAAGACTCAGAAGCAACTGAGCACGAGACAGTCAAACAAACGAACAAACATGTTTTTCCTGAAAGAGACCATGAGAAGCATATCAATTCATTCATTCATTCCTGAGTTTCATGAAANAAAACTCCGTAGGCAGAGGAGCTTGGTGGGCTACAGTCCACAAGGTCACAAAGACTCAGAAGCAACTGAGCACGAGACAGTCAAACAAACGAACAAACATGTTTTTCCTGAAAGAGACCATGAGAAGCATATCAATTCATTCATTCATTCCTGAGTTTCATGAAATTCATGAATGCTGTTTCCAGGCATTGGCTAGGGTCTAGGGAGAAAAACATTCAGACAGCTATAGGATAATCGGTGCAAACCTATACGTTATTTTTTGGTCACTGCATTTTCTTTTTGTTTCCAAAATGGGTATTTCTTGCTTTGATTATGAAAGGAATAACTGCTAATTGTAAAATAAAGCTTTTTTCAGACAATGTACGAAATTTCAAAGGTCGTTAAAAATATCTATCAATCAGTAACCTAGAGACGACCCCACTCTGCTGGGTTCTCTGCGCTGAAGAGAGAAAATGGGCAACATTTTGTATAGCCTTTCCTGGTTGTTTTGTTCTGATATTTGAAGATGAAAAGGAAAGGTAAAAGAAAGTTCAAACATACTTTAAAAAAAAATAAAAGCATTTCCTGCAATGCCTCTTCTTCCCAGGCCCCAGAAACGGGAAGCCATCACTCAAAAGGATGGTTTCTGTCATGTGAGTACTGAGGTTTGGAATGCGGGCTGCCTGGCAGTCTAAGGAGTCCGGGAAAGAACGGCCACTGCTTAAGCGGTTTCCAGGGATAAGCGCTGGGCTTTGTCTGATGCACTCCAGCTGTAGCCAGGATGACACACTGAGACTAGTACCAGGCGTGCTACTGGGCACCTACTGTGAGCCAGGCCCTCCACTGAACTTTAGAGCTACTTCAGCAGACAAAGCCCACAAATATTCCTTGCCCTGGTAGAGCTTACATGCAGGATTGTGAGCTTCCTTTTCCTAAAATCAAGACAATTATTGTTAAAAAAAAAAAAAAAAAGGTGTGCAACAGAAATGGCATGACTGCAGTTTGTTGGAGAAGGCAATGGCACCCCACTCCAGTACTCTTGCCTGGAAAATCCATGGACGGAGGAGCCTGGTAGGCTGCAGTCCATGGGGTCGCTAAGAGTCGGATAGGACTGAGCAACTTCACTTTCACTTTTTACTTTCATGCATTGGAGAAGGAAATGGCAACCCACTCCAATGTTCTTGCCTGGAGAATCCCAGGGACGGAGAAGCCTAGTGGGCTGCTGTCTATGGGGTCGCACAGAGTCAGACACGACTGAAGCGACTTAGCAGCAGCAGCAGCAGGAGCAGCAGCAGTTTGTTTACTTTCTTTGTCATGAATCCACAGGAGTTTGTTTTGAAAGCTATGGTTCCTTCTTATTTAAAAAAAAAAAAAAAAAATAGACACATATGCAGGAAGTAGAATCTGAGGCCAGCCTGTGTGTGTGCTGTGCTAAATTGCTTGAGTCGTGTATGACTCTTTGCCACCCCATGGGCCATAGCCTGCCTGGCTCCTCTGTCCATGGGATTCTCCAGGCGAGAATACTGCAGTGGGTTGCCATGCCCTCCTCCAGGGGATCTTCCTTACCTAGGGATCAAATCTGGATCTCCTGTATTGGCAGGCAGGTTCTTTACCAAAGTCATGCCACCTAACAAGCCCACTTAAGGGGTGCTAAAGACAGCAGGGCCAGGAATAGGGTGCTGGTGATATTTCTGTCTTATTTCCTGATCAGAAGTGAGCTGATCAGTCCACTCATCTGATGAAAACTTTTAAAAATGTATTATAAATGCCTGGTGAGGCTGGATGACTCCTGCAGACAGAGCGACAGGGGGCCAGGAAGAAGTGGGGCCCCAAGCTCTGTCTCTGGGACAGGGACCAGCCCGGGTCCTGGCCTCCATACCCTCCCCGCGGCCCCGAAGGTGCAGCTGCCTGGAGCCAGTCTGGTCCTGATCGCCTCTGACCCTGCCCTCTGGCTCCCGGTTGGCTGCCCCCCGGCGGAAAAAGGTCAAAGTCGGGCGACAGCAGAAGAGAAAGGCGGGTGCACCACCCACATCCTGGAAGGCCGAATGTGGGTGCCTTGTGAACACCGCACGCGGCGGGCACTCTCCATCCTGAGAGGCCAGCAGTCACCCAGGGGAGAACCGCACCCCGCCCTCCGCCCCGCCTTGCCTCCCCGCGGAGACCACACCTCCGGCGGGCACTGTAAAGCCTAAAGGGCAAAGCCGAAACTGTTGCTGGGCAGAGATGGTTTGATAACTTGGTTCAGCCTAACGCGGACCTACGCGTCGGCACACACTCTCCTGTCCTTGCCACGGGCCCCCCTTGACCCTCCTCCCTTCAAGGGAGCCAGAGCCCAGGCAGAGATGCAAGTTCACTTTGTTCTCTCGCCTGATGAACCTGCCCTTGAAGACAGACACCTCCTCCCTACACAAAGAGACCCACAAGTAACACACGCCCACCACCACCACCAACACCGTCCCTTCCTGCTTTTTGTTCACTTGCTAGAACCTTCTTTTGCATTGTTTCCTGAGAGATCCACAGTGGTTAGCATCTCTCTTATTGTAAAAAAGCAGTAAAAAGTCATTATGGCACATTGAAAAAAATCAAAAACCAAAATAAAAAGCCACCTTAATGTATATAAAAAATACAAACCTAATACATTTTAAATAAGCTTCACCTATTCTGAATGCATTTTATAGTGCTTTATACAAAAAAAAAGAAAAAGAAAGAAAGAAAGAAATTCTTTAGGATGGTTCCTAAGAATTATAAGGGGGAAAAGCAACCAGAGTTCAGAAATATTGCAGCTATATTTACACCATATACTACTAGGATTTGGGAATATATATATATTTTTTACAGCTTTTGTGATAGATTGCTTTTGTATTTTTTGCTCTAAATCCTATGGGGGCTTTTCCTTTTTCCATATTCTCTTTCATATTCTGTTTTTTTTATTTTTTGGAAATAATTTTAGACTTATGAAGAGTATTGCAAAGTAACACATAGAAAGGCAAGCAATAGGCCACGATGACAGAAACTGCAAATAAAACCCAACCATTTTGGAAAATAATTTGAAGTAGTTGGAAACGCTAAACATGGCTTTGATGGTATAGTGGTGAGCATAGCTACTTTCCAAAATGCTAAACATAAGTTAGCATTTTGACCCAGCAATTCTACTTCCAGATATGCCCAAGAGAAATGAAAATACATGTCCTCACAAAAACCTGTGTGGTAGGCAGATAGTAATAGAAGCATTATTCATAGTAACAAAAAAATAGAAACAACCTCAATATCCATTCACTGATGAATGGATAAACACAAAATGGTCTATCCATATAAGGGAATATTATTCAGCAGTTTTAAAAAAGTACTAATAAATGTTGTGACAAGACTGAGCCTTGAAAACATTATGCTAACTAAAGGGCATCAGTCATAAAAGATCATATATTCTCTGATTCCATTTATATGAAATGACTAGAATAAGCAAAGCAATAGAGACAAAAAGCACATTAGATGTTGTTTGCAGATGGAGGAGGTGAGAGGAAAGAGGAGTAACTGATAATGGATATGGGCTTTCTTTAGAGGGTGTGCGTGAACATATTTCACAATTAGATTATGGTGGTGGTTGTGCAACTATAAATAGGCTAAAATCACTGAACTATATCCGTTTGGAATGAGTGAATTCTATAGTATGTGAAATGATCAGTCCAGTGGTTAAGAAAACTCCACATTTCCACTGTGGTGAGGCTGGAGGGGACAGGGTGTGCAAGTTCAATCCCTGGTGGGGGAACTAGGATCCCACATGCTCCACAGGACAGCCAAAAAAAAAAAAAAATACCACTGGCTACTATATTGTATGTAAAATGAGCGTAAAATATATCTCAATAAAATATTTTTAAAATAACACAAGAGTCCCCATACAGCCCTCACTTGGCTTTCCCAGTTAATATTCTACAAACCATAACCAGGAAATTGATGTTGGCAAACTACTATCAACTAATTAACCTATGGATCTGTCTTATCCAAGTGTTATCAGTTGTCCCACTGACATCCTGAGAAAGAGAAAGCAGCTCCTGCCACCTTGGAACTTGAGCGCGTGAGCTAGACTTTGGTCAGCTGTGAGCTGACCTGGCACTCACACCAGGATGTTGGGTTTCTGGAGGGGTGGTTTGGAGATATAATTGACAGATAACATTATATTAGTTTCACAGGTACAACATAATGATTTGACATGTGTATATGTTGTGATATGATGATCACAGTAAATCATTAACATCCATCACCACCCAGTTGCAAGTTTTTTTCTTGAGATGAGAACTTTTAAGACGTATTCTCTTAGAAACATTGAAATATGCAATACATGTTAGTAATGATAGTCACCATGCTGCACATCACCTCCCAAGACTTATTTATTTTAAAACTGCAAATTTATACTGCTAGATAGTATAGCTTGTTGTTACTTCACCCATTTCACCCACACCCCATCCTTTACCTCTGACAACCCCCAACCTGCTCTCCATATTTTGGTTTGCTTATTTTAGATTCCAGGTGTAAGCGAGATCATACTGTGTGTGTCTTGCTCTGTCTGACTTATTTCACTTAGTGTAATGATAGCTCAGTTGGTAAAAAATCCGGAGACCTAGGTTTGATCCCTGGATTGGGAAGATCCCCTGGAGAAGTGAAAGGCTGCCCACTCCAGTATTCTGGCCTGGAGAATTCCATGGATTGTATAGCATAGGGTCGCAAAGAGTTGGACAGACTGAGCGACTTTCACTTAATGCCTTTAAGGTCCATCCATATTGTCCTTCACGCTGGGTCCTGATGCTCTCCTTTAGCACATGAACAATTTTGCAGAGCATCAACATCAGCTAAGACCATGAGGGATCTAATAAAAACACTAGCACTCCATAATCAAATCTGAACGCAGATGAACTTTAAACATTATCTAAGCCATAAAATATCAAACACTTCCCTTTCTTGAATAATATGAGTGATTGCCGTTTCTTTACCTATTGCATGGTTAGACATGCTCTAGTCACCCCTACTCCACAGGTAAGATTTATTAATATATCCAGTCATAGCATTGTCTCCACTTTCTGGAACACATCAGTATGTCCCACTAACTTTGGTCACTTGACTTAAGATAGTGTCTGCCAGCTTATCCATTGGAGAGTTGCTATTTTTCCCTTTGTAATTAGTCAGTAGCCTGTGGGGTGATACTTTGAGATCATGTAAATGTGTTGTTTCTCATCATACTTTTGAAGTCTGGAATTAGCATCTATCCGTGAGCCTTGCCTATAACAATTATTACTGTTGCTGTGCTTAGTTGCTCAGTCGTGTCTGACTCTTTGTGACCCCATGGACTGTAGTTTGCCAGGCTCCTCCATCCATGGGAATTCTCCAGGCCAGAATGCTGGAGTGGGTTGTCAGGCCTTCCACCAGGGGATTTTCCCAAACCAGGGATCGAACCCAGGTCTCCCACATTGCAGGTGGATCTGAGCCATCAGGGAAGCCCAAGAATACTGGAGTGGGTATCTTATCCCTTCTTCAGGGGAACTTCCTGGCCCAGGAATCGAATGGGGTTCTCCTGCATTGCAGGCAGATTCTTTACCAGCTGAGCTTCCAGGGAAGCCCCAACTATTACTGTAGCATTTGCCAAATGATAATCTTATATTTCCATCACTCCTTCTTTATTATTTAATGGGAAACCTACCAAAAGAAAGCACTATCCCTTCTCCCTCATTTTAAAATTTATTCTTTTATTTTTATCAGTACTTGCAAGTGTCGCTTCAGTCGCTTCAGTCATGACTCTTTGCAACCCCATGGACTGTAGCCCTCCAGGCTTCTCTGTTCATGGGATTTTCCAGGCAAGAATACTGGAGTGATTTGCCATTTCTTCCTTCAGGGAATCTTCCTAACGCAGGGACTGAACCAGCCATCTCTCATTGGCAGGCAGGTTTTTATTTATTTATTTATTTATTTATTTTAATTGGAGGCTAATTACTTTACAATACTGTATTGGTTTTGCTATACATCAAAGGTTTTTATTTTTACCACTAGCGCCACCTCAGTATAGAATTATGGATAGTTACTTTGCCTATAAGTTATAATCCAATATTGACATTGTTTGGTTACTCATATTGTTCCAGATTTAGCTACTGGAAGAGCCATCAGTTTGGCTCTGAGGCCCTGTCTCTAGTCCAGTTTTGAACTTTTTCACCTTGTGATTCCACAAGATGTTCCAGGCTTATCTTGTACTTTACCTGCCCTAGTCCTGGAATCAGCCATTTCTCCAATAAACTCAGGCTCTTTTTTTTAAATTGGAAAATGTCATTTAGAAACCAAGATTTGGGCACAAGATATGTTCATTGACAGTGGGCTGTTTTTGCTTCTAGGTCCTCTCAACAGAGAGGGCTAGGAAATATTTATGTATTCATCAGTTGCACAAACTTCCCTGGTGGCTCAGCAGTAAAGAATCCACCTGCCAATGCAGGAGATGTGGGGGTTTTGATCCCTGGGTAGAAAAGATCCCTTGGAGGAGGAAATGATAACCCACTCCAGTACTCTTGCCTGGAGAATCCCATGGACAGAGGAACCTGGTGGACTATAGTCCGTGGGGTTGTGAAAAGCTGAACACGACTTAGCAACTAAACAACGAATAACAACATACACACACATTTCTGTGTGTGTGTGTGTGTGTGTGTGTGAAGCTGTTGTTTGTTGCCTCGGTGGCTTCCTAAGTGCTTGTCTTGAACTTTGACAGAGTTACTGCCCATTTCTAAATTCTAAGCAACTGTGCTAAGTTGCTTCAGTTGTGTCTGACTCTGTGTGACCCCATGGACTGTAGCCCGCAAGGCTCTTCCGTCCTTGGGACTCTCCAGGCAAGAATACTGGAGTGGGTTTCCATGCCCTCCTCCAGGGGCTCTTCCCAACCCAGGGATTGCACCCACGTCTCTTATGTCTCCTGCGTTGGCAGGCACGTTCTTTATCACTGAGTCACCTGGGAAGCCCTCTTATTGTATAACTATAATCATTTAATTAAAGTTTAGAAAAATATATGTTTGTATACTACACTCACCAATGGAAAGGGAAATACCCAGAGCTGTTTCTGATGGTAGAAATGTCTAACAGGTATGAACATTTAGAAGAACATTTTAAAGCTTCTTCTGTCTAAAAAATAAAATAAAAATAAACTCGTTTTATCCTCATCCAAAAACACTGAGTATTCTTCACCTGAGGCTGTTGCTAGGACTCAGGGGACAATTTATAATGATAGATCTGGCTATTTACAATTAGCTCCACTGGATCATAGAAAAAGTAAGAAAGTTCCAGAAAAAAACATCTACTTCTGCTTTATTGATTACACCAAAGCCTTTGTGTGGATTACAACAATCTTAAGAGGTGGGAATACCAGACCACCATACCTGCCTCCTAAAAAATCTGTATACAGGTCAAAGAAGCAAGAGTAGAACTGGACATGGAATGATAGACTGGTTCCAAATTGGGAAAGGAATATGTCAGGGCTGTATACTGTCACTCTGCTTATTTAACTTATATGCAGAGTATGTCATGAGAAATGTCAGGCTGGACAAAGCACAAGCTGGAATCAAGATTGCTGGGAGAAATCTCAATAACCTCAGATATGCAGATGACACTAGCCTTATGGCAGAAAGTGAAGTGGAACTAAATAGCCTCTTGATTAAAGTGAAAGAGGAGAGTGAAAAACCTGGCTTAAAACTCAACATTCAGAAAACTAAGATCATGGCATCTGGTCCCATCACCTCATGGCAAATAGATGGGGAAACTGGCAAATAGATGGGGAAACAAGAAAAACAGACAGACTTTCTCTTCTTGGGCTTCAGAATCACTGCAAATGGTAACTGCAGCCATGAAATTAAAAGATGCTTACTCCTTGGAAGAAAAGCTATGACCAACCTAGACAGCATATTAAAAAGCAGAGATATTACTTTGCAGACAAAGGTCCATCTAGTCAAAGCTGTGGCTTTTCCAGTAGTAATGTATGGATGTAAGAGTTGGACCATAAGGAAAGCTGAGCACCAAAGAACTGATGCTTCTGAACTGTATTGGAGAAGACTCTTGAGAGTCCACAAGGAGGACTGCAAGGAGGTCAAGCCAGTCAATCCTAAAGGAAATCAATCCTGAATATTCATTGGAAAGACTGATGCTGAAGCTGAAACTCCAATACTTTGGCCACCTGATGTGAAGAGGGGACTCACTGGAAAAGACCCTGATGCTGGGAAGGATTGAAGGCAGGAGGAGAAGGGGATGACAGAGGATGAGATGGTTGGACATCACCAACTCGATGGACATGAGTTTGAGCAAGCTCCGGGAGTTGGTGATGGACAGGGAAGCTTGGTGTGCTGCAGTCCATGGGGTCACAAAGAGTTGGACACAACTGAACAACTGAGCTGACTATGAAGCCTGGGCAGGTTTAGGCATGTTTGAATCATTGCTGATACACTGTCCCTGTGTGGATAAATATCCAAGGTGTTGCCCTGTGTCATGTACTGCTCTCCTTTTTTGTTATGGGCACTACCCAACTATCCAGCTCACCTCAGACCTGACTGAGCAGTGAAATCTAGAAAAGAAACCAGTGAACTCAAGAAATAGAAAAAGTAATATAGAACAACTGAGGTAATTTGCTTGTTCTTGAAACTGCCCTATGAGGAAAACAGTACAAGAAAGCAAATAGTATAATCATATTGCCTGAGTATCCGGGAGCACTGTAGTTTCAATTTTAGTGTTTTTCTTTTGTCCTGACTCTGAAGTGGAAATGCATTACATCTCAGTGTCTAACACACTGAGTGAATTAACCATATAACAAGTACTTAATTCAAGAAGACAATGAAAATACCTTCTATGAGCCTAATGCTTAATGTGATGATAAAGGAATAAATGGAAAGAGAAGGTTCCACTTCTCAAGGGGATCACGACAAACCAACGACAATGCCACAATGCAGTCAGTGCTCTGAAGGAGCAGGCTCTTTAGCTGAGAGCAAAGGCAGGAACAGGGCCCGTGGAGTGAGCCAGAGAAGGGTTTGAATTTCACAATTTACTTAAAGTCTCAGAGCCTCCATTTCCTCATCAACTCAGTAAAGGTAATAGTTCGTACTTAGCAGGGGCTGTTGCAACATGAAGTGGACAGTGTGAGTCTAGTACAGTGCCCGATATAGGGTGGCATCTCAGTAAATATTCACTGATACTTTTGCCAAGAATTATTTGTGGAAATGATCAAAAGAAATTTCCTTGCTGCATTTTTGTACATTTTAGCCACTCTCCTTTATATGAGTCTGATTTTTTAAATTGTTCATTAAAGTCACCCTTGGACTTTATCTTATTTAATGCTCTCAATGAGCACATAGGTGGATAGGTCAGATGCCATTTCCATTTCACAGATAAGTAGGAGGGAATGTAAATGACTAGGCTGATCAAAGACTAGTCCAAGATCACACAGTTTAGAAAAACAGAATTTGAGCAAAGATATTCTCACTCCCGGGTATTCCCTGGTAGCTCAGCTGGTAAAGAATCTTCCTGCATTGCAGGAGACCCCGGTTCGATTCCGGGGTTGGGAAGATCCCCTGGAGAAAGGAAAGGCTACCCACTCCAATATTCTGGCCTGGAGAATCCCATGGACAGAAGAGCCTAGCGGGCTACAGTCCATGGGGTCACAAAGAGCCAGACATGACTGAGTAACTAAGCACAGCACAGCACAGCACATTCTTACTCCAAACCAAATCAGGGACTTTCCTGGCAGTCCAATGTTTAGGACTTTGCCTTCCAATGCAGGGGGTACAAGAGAGATCACTGGTTGGGGAGGGAGCTAAAATCCCATATGCCTGGTGACGAAAACATAAAACAGAAACGATACTTTAACAAATTCAGTAAAGACTTTTAAAAATGGTTCACATCAAAAAAAAAATGTTTTTTTAATCAAATCAATATTTAATTACCCCACACTGCCTCTCAGGATGGAGAGAAACTAGGACAAACCTAACAAAATGTACTTCATAGTAAGCTTTGCTTGGGCACACTATCTTTGCTTGCCTCCTAACAAGGCTTCAGGTAAATTTCAGGTGAAGGATCAACTTGGATGCAGGAGGATTGGAGAGGATTACTGTCATATCCCTGGAGAAGGGATAGGCTACCCACTCCAGCATTCTTGGATTTCCCTGGTGGCTCAGATGGTAAAGAACCTGCCTGCAATGTGAGAGACCTGGGTTTGAGCCCTGGGTTGGGAATACCCCCTGGAGAAGGGATAGGGAACCCACTCCAGTGTTCTCGCCTAGAGAACCCCATGGACAGAGGAGCCTGGTGTGCTACTGTCCACAGGGTCGCAAAAAGTCGGACACAACTGAGTGACTAAAACTTTGACTTTTGACTGTGATATTGTGGTTTATACATATTTGACCTTCATTCCTGTTCAGAGTACAGAGCTCCTAAAATCTTTGGAATTTATTAAGTGATAAAAGTGATAAAGGTGTCTTGTTCATAACACGCTCTTCTCAACTACAGAGTTTATGCTAATGAAGGAACTTCCGGAAAACCCTTGAGGATGGGGGCCGGTTGCCAGGGGAACCAACCTGTGATTGTTGTTGTTATTGTTCAGTCGTGTCCAACTCTTTGCAGCTCCATGGACTGCAGCACGCCAGGCTTCCCTGTCATTCACAGTCTCCTGGAGTTTGCTCAAACTCGTGTCCATTGACTTGGCGATGCCATCCAACCATATCATCCTCTGCCACCCCCTTCTCCTCTTGCCTTCAATCTTACCCAGCATCAAGGTCTTTTCCAATGAATCGGCTCTTCACATCAGGTGACCAAAGTATTGGAGTTTCAGCCTCAGCATCAGTTCTTCTAATGAATATTCAGGGTTGATTTCCTTTAGAATTTACTAGGGGTGGAACGTTCAGCCCCACCTCCCAGACTGTGAGGCAGGGAGGGGAGAAGGGTTTGGAGACTGAATTCAATCACCAATGGCCAATGATTTCATCAGTTACGCCTATGCAATGAAGCCTCCATAAAACCCCAAAAGGACAAAGTTCAGAGAGTTTTGGGGTTTGTGTGCTAGGAGAGTGATGCACCCCAAACTCCACAGACTCTGAAGCTCCCCTTAGATACCTTTTCATCTAATTGTCCACCTGTATCCTTTAATACCCTTTGTAATATATCAGTAGAAAGTGAAAGTGAAGTAGCTCCATCACGTCCAACTCTGCAACCCCATGGACTGTAGCCTACCAGGCTCCTCCCTCCATGGGATTCTCCAGGCAAGAGTACTGGAGTGGGTTGCCACTTCCTTCTCCAGGGGATCTTCCCGACCCAGGGATCAAACCCTGGTCTCCCGTATTGCAGGCAGATGCTTTAACCTCTGAGCCACCAAGCAAGCCCATATAAACTGTTTTCCTGAGTTCTGTCAACCACTTCAGCAAATTAATGGAAATGAAGAGGGGATCATGGGAACCTCTGATCTACCTGGTCAGAAGCACAGGTGAGGACTCCCCTGATGGCTCGCTGGATTGGAAGTCGGCCTGCCAATGCAGGGGCACATGCGTTTGATCCCTGGTCTTGGACGATTCCACATGCTGTGGGATTTGTGCTAGAACTACTGAGCCCAGGCGCTATAGCCCTTGAGCAGCAACCACTGAGCCCATGTGCTGCAAAACTGCTGCAGCCTGTGTGCCTAGAGCCTGCGCTCCTCAACAAGGGGACCCGTCGCAATGAGAAGCCGGTGCACCCCAAGGAAGAACAGCCTCCGCTTGTTGCAGCCCGAGAAAGCCCGCGTGCAGTGAGGAAGACCCCGTACAACCAAAAATTTAAAAATGAATAAGTGAAAGAAGTGCTTCAAAAAGAAGCACAGGTAACCACGTGGATGTACAATGGATATCTGAAGTAGGAGAGGGAGGGCAGTCCTGTGGGACTGAGCCTTTAACACACGGACTGTGACACTGTTTACAGGTGGCAGTGTCAGAATTGAGCTGAACTGCCCTGTATGGGCAGGCTCCCCAAGATGACTGTACTCTTGCTCTCTCTGTTCATCCTCTGCTTGACCAGTTCCTGTGGCACCTACATTCTACTCAGATGACTGACCTTCCCCAGTCAGTAGATGCCTGCGTCCTTGCCAGCGACCCCGGCTATTAATCGTTCTAGGTTTTAGATCAGAACATCCCCACCCAGAGAGCTTATCAAAAGTGAGAGTGAAGTCGCTCAGTTGAGTCCGACTCTTTTCGACCCTGTGGACTGTAGCCCGCCAAGCTTCTCTGTCCATGGGATTCTCCAGGCAAGAGTACTGGAGTGGGTTGCCATTTCCTTCTCCAGGGCATCTTCCTGACCCAGGGATCAAACCCGGGTCTCCTGCACTGCAGGCAGATGCTTTATCCCCTGAGCCAGTGAATGGCTGTGCTCTTCTGCTGCTTTCCCTGACAACCAGTGAGCCACCCTGATCTCAATCCCATCTACAACTGGTAACCTCCCCCTCCCCCAAGGAGTGAAGACCGGTGGGCTGTCGCTCCAGGACCTTGCTTCAGATGGTCTTCCCTGGTGACATATTAGAGAAGAATCCTCTTGCCAATGTTGGGAACATGAGTTTGATCCCTGGTCCGGGAAGATTCCACATGTGGTGGAGCAACTGGGACCATGCCCCACAACTTCTGAGCCTGTGCTCTGGAGCCCTCTAGAGCCCAAGAGCCACAACTACTGAAGTCCATGCACTTTGGAACCTGTTGCTGAGTTGCTAAGTCATGTCCAACTCAGTGAACCCTATGGGTTGCAGCACCCCAGGCTCCTCTGTCCATGGAGTTTTTTCAGGCAAGAATCCTGGAGTGGGTTGCCATTTCCTTCTCCAGGGGATCTTCCCAACCCAGGGATCAAGCCCAGGTCTCTGGCATCTGCTGCACTGGCAGGCAGATTCTTTACCACTAGCGCCACTTGGGAAGCTATCTGTCTCCCAGAGTTTGCTCAAATTCACATCCACTGAGTTGGTGATGCTATCTAACCATCTCATCCTCTGCTGCCTCTCCTAGAACCTATATGAGAGAAAGCCCATGCAGCAAAGAAGATCCAGTGTAACTGAGAGTAATAAATGAAACTTTTTAAAATGTGAGATCCCTCTATCCATGAAATTGAGGCAGGATGTAGACGGAACCCCCCTGCCCCCAGGGTAAATCTCAGGGTGAAATTCATTCTCTGTGGATGGAAACCCCAAGGCAAGAGTTAAGGGAGGAGGCTAGGCTCTGCCCAGACCGCATATTTCTCATTCTTGGAGTCAGGAGACCTCCTGTAGACTGAAACTCCAAGACAACAATAGCAGGACAGTTAAGGGAGGACTCTGGGCCCTGCCCAGACCCCATATTTCTTGTTATCAAAATCAGATCCCCAACCACACATGCACAGAAAGGTCCCCTGGTGGTCAAAGGCTAATGATGCCAAGGGATGCGCTACCCTTTTGCCTTTTTGGTAGAATCCATTTTGGCTAAGAGATAAGAGACGCATGCACACACATGGGAGGATCCTGTGATATACCAAATAGAGACTGTGGACCAGGCAAACCAAAATGATTGGCCAAGGAAACCCAGAAGCAATGCCACATGAAACTGTTCAGACTGCCGCCAGGGCAAAACTCAGTGACTCTCTCTCTGAGTCCCCACCTTGAGTCTGTCTATACGTACTGTGCTCTATTCCTCCTAATAAACACTTTATTTGTTTCACTACTTTCTGTCTTTGTGGGAATTCTTTTTTTGCAAAGCCAGGGTCTTGTCACTGACCACAGGTCTAGTGGTTAGGATCTGGTGCTCTCGTTGCTGTGACCCAGACTCAGTCTCTAGCCGGTAAGCCCAAACCCCACTTCAAGCTGCTGTAGACTGAGACTCCCCGAGATCAGATCTGGTATGGCAATTTGGGAATTTGGAAAGTCAAGGTAAACCATGGGCTTCGCCCAGCTGTCACTTACAGCCCCTGACTTTTACTACTGCCTTCTTTCTCTCATCTCCCCTTCACTTTCTTTTCAAGATTCAAATAATGCTTGGGTGACCGTTGATGCTGTCCTCTGGACAAGATGGAAATGCAATTTCTAACCATGCAGGAGCCCAAAAGACCTCTGTCTCTCTCTTGCTCTCATTGTCCCATGTGACACCCTCCACTAGTTTTCTTGTCCACTTTACTCCCACAACAAGTTCTCTTTCTCACTCCTTATCTCCTTCTAGGGAAGGATTTCTTGGATATCATTCCTAAGCTGCATTCCAGTCTTCCCTTAATTGTCCTGCTCTTGCTGTCTTGGAGTTTCAGTCTACAGGAGGTCTTCTGACTTCAAGAATGAGAAATATGTGGTCTGGGCAGGGCCTCTCACATGCTGTGCTGTCTGTGTCAGATAAAATCATCAGATGATTCCTAATTCTATCTCAGCTGCCAGGAAGACAGAGCAAAGGAATTCGGGGTTCTTCTCTTGTCTAGTCTCTCACTTCACTCAACGCCCAGAAATCTTCTCTGAGAATTTCTCTGCCTGTTGGGCCTCAAACCTTGAGCCCCATGCCGTCTTCCATAGTGCTCAACTCCAATTTCTCCAAGTTTCTTCTTTGCATCTATTGGACCCCTTCACTCCAGGCCTTGGTAGCCTACACATTCTGCTAGGGACAGCCTATTAGACTGGCTGCTACCCAGAAGCCCGAATCATAAGCTTTGTAGATGCTCAGTCACGAGGAATACACCCCAGCATGGGAAGACATATCGTAGGACATAAGCTCTACAGACAAGGGATCCCTCCTAAGGAAAGTCCTGGCAACCAGTTTACACTTAGCTTGAAAGCCCTTCTCTAATTGCTGGGTAGGGTGTCCTGCATGTGGTATCACAGGGGCCAGAGATATCTGGTCAGAAATCAATGGGAGAGAAGAGGATGCTTGAAATCCCATTAGGTCCAAAGAGAATTTAGGGGACGCCCTGTACCCCTTCAGGTTAAAACCTCCTGGTAAAAGTTTCTAGGATGATAGATTCCATTCTAGGTGCACTGTCTTGTTCTCAGTTGCAGGTTACTCAACATGGGAGGATCCCCCTCCAAGTTAGAAAAAACATCATTGGAGTGTATCCTTAAGAACTGGAAATTCTTTAAAACTGAAGGGTTAAAGAAGGAGAAACTTAAATTCTACTGTAGCAGTGCCCGGACTTTGTTTAAGTTGGGAAGTGGAGAAAAATGGCCTGAAAATGGGTCTCTAAATTATAATAACCTTCTGCAATTGGATCTTTATTGCCACCAGATGAGAAAGTGGAGTGAGATTTCCTATATTCAGGCTTTCACGGTCCTTTACCAAAATCCTACCCTATGTGGCTCCTGTAATTTAAAACCTGGAGAACCAGAAGACTCTCCCAACACTTTAGATGATCCCCTTCTAAGCTCTCTGATCTCTCAAGGTGGAAAAACCTAGCACATCCTCCTCCTGACAGCGTTCCCACTTAGCCAGTCCACCCCTCATATTAGGCAGAAACTCCAAAAATTACAGCTTGGCCCACAAACACCCATGTCCCAGCTCCCAGATGTGGCCTTTGGGGTATTTAATAATCAAGACCAAGCTCAGGAGGAAGAGAGAACCCAACATGAGAAAAGACAGGCCAGGGCTCATGCAAAACTGATAGCTGTTGCTGTCAGTCATGCTTTGTGGCCTCAAGGGGGCCAAGAAAGCTCAACTATTCATCTGGAAATAAGACCAACAAGAGGAAATGCTACAAATGCAAGCCAACTGGCCACTGTGCCCAAGACTGCCAGAAAGAACCTCTCCACCCGGGCTATGCCCAGATAACAAACAAACAGGTCATCGGAAGAGGGACTGCCCCCAGTCCTGAAGAGGAAGGGGGACTTTGGCTCCTGAGATGGCCATGCTGGACAACTGGCGTGGCCCTGGGGATTCTGGTGGCTCCCCCCAGTAAGATGCTAATCTCCATCAAGGATCCCTGGGTAGTCCTTGACTCCCATAGCAGAAAGGAAAATTGATTCCTTAATTGATTCAGGAGCCACTTGAGTTTGTCTTAATTTTTCACACGGGACCTCTCTCCTCCAAAAGCTGTACCGTGACTGGTATTGATGGAAAGCCTTGCACTCATTATTTTACTGGGCATTTCACTTGCCAATTTAAACAGTGGTGGATTTTCCATGCCTTTCTAGCTGTGACTCAGTGTCCTACCCCGTCCTTAGGAGAGATCTTCTGAGCTCCCCTGGGGCCATACTCTGGTCAGCAGGCCCTGAGCAGGCTTTTATCTTGACTCTGACTAAGATAGACCAGCCGCAAGGTCCTATTCCCAGCCATATCCTACGGGCAGTAGACCCTTAATGAGATAAAGGAACCCCTGGAAGGGCAGAAAGGCCCAACCTGTAAGAATGAGCCTTAGGCCAGAACCTGCCTCTGTGATAAAGCTGGAAGGGAAGAAGGGTTTACAACCCCTCATGGATAAATTCCTAAAAGCTGACTCCATGAGTCAGGTTATTTGCCTTTTTACTTTAGTTCTGCAAATCCTCCCCTTCTGTTCTATAAAAGAAACTGGCATCCAGACCCTGACAAGATGGTTATTTTGAGACATTAGTCGACTCTCCTCTCGGTCAGTCGGCTTTCCGAATAAAGTCACGTTCCTTGCCTCAACATCTCATCTCTTGGATTTATTGGCCTGTTGTGCTGCAAGCAAAGTGAGCTTGGACTCATTAACAGGCAGGTGTGAGTTAAGTTTTATTTGGGGCAAATGAGGTCTATAGCCCGAGAGACAGCTTCTCAGATAGCTCTGAGGAGCTGCTCTAAGAAGGTCAGAGGGGAGGTCAGTATGTATATGATTTTCGTGAAGAGGACACATGCCATCAAGCACGCATTTTGGCAGAAGGTTGCTGCAGGTCACATGGAACAGTTGTCTCCGTTAATGATTTTTTTTCTTTTCTAGATATGAGATGATGTGAGAGACTGGGCTCATAAAATCTTGTCTCAAAAATATCTAACTCTCTGAAGGCCTGTTCCCTAGAGCACAGAGTGCTTCATTCCTAACTTCCTTTCAGGAGCTCCTTTCAGGGTGTGTTGAAAGTCAGCAACTGGAGTGGTTAATGACTTAATTCTTGTGGCACCAGATAATGAGTGACACTTTTTAGTTGGCATGGCTTTGCAGGTGGCACAGTGGTAAAGAATCTATCTGCCAAAGCAGGAGACGCAGGAAACAAAGGTTTGATCCCTGCGTCAGGACGATCCCCTGGAGGAGGAAATGGCAAACCACTCCAGTAGTCTTGCCTGGGAAATCCCATGGACGGAGGAGCCTGGTGGGCTATAGTCTATGCGGTCACAAAGAGTCAGACACGACTGTGCACACACATGTGCCATTTACACAGGTTTCCTCATCTGTTTCCCTGTCTTGTGTGGAGACCAGATAGCTGTTTAAAACAGTACTTACAAGCCTGTCTCATTCCCTAACTCCAAGAGAAGCATCTGTTCCTTTAACCGATTCAGTGAATTCCTTCCTCCAGGCGCCTCTGTAGAAACAGGTTCTTCAAAGATCAGCCAGCGACTTGATCTAAACTGCCTCACTCACCTGTGAAGCAGAGGCCCTGAAAATAGGCTTCCAAGAGCAACTTCCAGACTACTGACATCAAGTTTTTCCTTTCAGACCACACCCGCCTAAGACCCTGCATCGAAAATGCAAGCGGCAACTTCTCCAGTGGTCATTGTAACTCAGCCTGGAGTCGCAAGCGGCCCAGCACTTCAGCACTCCAACTGGCAGACGGGCATGTGTGACTGTTTCAGCGACTGTGGTGTCTGTAAGTGCTGGGATAACCTGTAACTGACTCAAGTGAATTTTAACCTTGTTGTTGTCCAGTCACTAAGTTGTATATAACTCTTGGTGACTCCATGGACTGTAGCGTGCCAGGGTCCTCTGTCCTCTACAGTTTCCCAGAGTTTACTCATGTCTTTCCTTCATTTCCCTTATGGTGTAATAAAAGTTCCCCTCTCATTCCTGCCTGTCAGGCAGTGCTTTGCTAACAGAAAAATCCTCTACCGATTGTAGGTTCATTCTTCTTCACCCTTCAAAGGATAGTCTTACTTCTAAAAAAAAGTTCTGGAGTTAAGATAGCTGTAAAAAAAAGCCAATGATTTGAACATGAACAGGCTTGGCCTAATTATTATAAACAGACCATACATTATATTAGAAGAGACATTTAAAGTTTAATTTGTTTAAAAAGAAAAAAGACTGCTTTTGTTACACATCAATTAAACTCATTACAGTTACACTGTGGCCCTTACACAAGGGTTCATTTTCATCCATGGTTTCAGCATGAGCTCACATAAGCATTATTTTTATTTATACATTTAGGATTGTTATACAGACAAGAATAAAGAATTCTGAAGGCAATTAACTGCTCAGTGGGTAAAATATCTCTAACTCTGCTTCATTTTCTGTTTCGTTTCATTTTATGAGATCTAAGTAAACCTGAGAGAAAAGTTTGGGGTAAGATGTACATGTCAGAGAGGCCAAATTCTCAGTTCTCAACACCAAGCAAGCAAGAAACAAACAAACCTGCCCACAAAATAAAAAAATGAAACAAATTTTACTCTGAGGTTTTTTGTTCATTTGTTTCTTTTTTCGCCTGTTTAAAATCTACCCAGTGTTCTGAGACAGGGAAGGAAAACCTTTTAACCTTCAACTTGGCAGAGGAATTAAAATTTGGAATGGAGTTGATAATTACATTGAAAAGTGTAGAGGGAAAGAATCACCTGGGACATGGAACCACTGCGCTTGTTGATTTGCTCTCCTTGTCCTGGTACATGACCCGGGCTGACGGTTTGCACTTCTCGGGAGGTTATTTCAACATCTGCAAATCAAAGGGCTCATGAAACCACAATAATAAAACCTTCTAAAGAGGAATATTCTAATCCTCCAAACCCTAGTATTGTTACTTGAATAAGTGCATTACAAGTTCTAATATGAGCTTAAAACCTTCACATAGAATTTCTTAAATCACAGATCTGACCAAATCGTACTCCCTTCTTAAAATATTTCAGAGGTTCCTCATGACTTCCGTGACCCGCTCTGAACACTCGTACTTCCAAATCATCCAGTCTCCACCCTGCCTTGGATCCAGCTTCATCCCCATTCTTCCCCATCCCTGGTTCCAGCCACGTTATGTGTAACCAGCCATTGCCAAGACAAACCAAGTTATCTAAAGAGGCTCTTTCCCCTTTCCTCAATCTATAAAATTCCTAACCATCATTACATATTCAGATCAGGCAATAGCATCTTCCCAGAGCACTGAAGGCCCCATTTCTGTGAGTGACACCTTGGCATCTTGAGTAGGTTCCTGTTGGAGAACATTTCACATTATTTGACCTCACTCCTGGACTTCAGACAGAGGCATTGTGGGTAGTGAGGATAACCTCTGGAACAGGGCCAGGTTTCAGTGAGTCATTCAATACATGGAAGAAGGCAGTACTAGGGGGGATGAGGGGAAGCTGATGTGATGTTGAACAGAAGCAGTGAGGATGGCCTTGGGAGCAGACTAAGGCCCCAGGGTTTGGAACTCCCATCCAAGAGCACCCCCTAACTCTCAAGCATGGTGGAGGGCAGAGTGGAGTAATTCGTGCCTCTGATTTCACGCATCCAGGTCTCTGCGGCACATTTTGCTTCACGTGCCTGGCGTGTCAAGTTGCATCTGATATGAATGAATGCTGTCTGTGCGGAGCAAGTGTCGCAATGAGGACCCTCTACAGGACTCGATATGGCATTCCGGTGAATCTTTTACGATATTGTATCACTCAAATATGCACCCACATTCAAAATAATTGTGATAAACATGAAGGCCATTTGATGGTATTTGTCAACTGAATGGGGGCTTCCCAGGTGGCACTAGTGGCAAAGAAGGAGGCAGATGCAGGAGACGTAAGAGACGTGGGTTCAGCCCCTGGGTGGGAAAGATCCCCTGGAGGAGGACACGGCCACCCACTCCAGTACTCTTGCCTGGAGAATCCCATGGACATAGGAGCCTGGCAGGCTACAGCCCACAGGGTCACAAAGAGTAGGACACAGCTGAAGCAACTTAGCAGGCCCACAGGCATCAACTGAATTTGGTTGGTAGGAGTTTCCTGGCATGTGCATTCTATTATTGTAGCAATAGACCCTCTAGTTATGTGACCTCCTTCTACACGTCTGTCCATAGAAAACAAACAACTCTCATATTTGCAATGTATGTCATACGATGGAAGAGGATTGTTCAGGGCCATGCTTGTCCTATGCCCCAAGTACATTACATGTTACATCACAAAAACCTTGCAGCATCTCTGTAAAGTAAGTAGGTCTATCACACTTCACAGATGAGAAATGTTTTAAAAGGTAGAATAACTCAGGCAAAGATATGCACTAGTCATAAAGGAGTCATTACTCAACTTTTCATCCCTGCACATTCCATTACACCATGCTAAGTCACTTCAGTCGCGTCGGACTCTCTGTGGCCCTGTGCACTGTAGTCTGCAAAGGCTCTGTCCACGGGCCTCTGTCCATGGGATTCTCCAGGCAAGAATACTGGAGTGGGCTGCCATGCCCTCCTCCAGGGGATCTTCCTGACCCAAAAATCGAACCAGCGTCTCTTATGTTTCCTGCATTGACAGGCAGGTTCTTTAGCACTAACGCCACCTGGGATGCCCCCTTCATTACACCATAAGCTTCACTTACATAACAGAAGGTTTTAGTGCTCTCCAGAAACAGAATCAAAAGGACATAGAGATGATGTGAATATAGATATATAAAGAGAGCAAGAAATTTTAAGGAATTGCCTCATAACATTGTGGGGACTGGTAAGTCCAAAAAGCAAGATAAGCTGACAGGCTGGGAAGAGTTGCAGAGTCCAAAGGCAGCCTGGCGGCAGAATTCCTTCTTGTTCAGGGGAGATCGCTCTTTCTCTATTAAGGCCTTCAACAATTAGGTGAGGCCCACCCACATTCTGGATGGTTACTCTAAGTTTACTGATTTAAACCTTAATTTCATCTGAAATATTACCCTCACAGAAACATCCAGAATAGCATTTGACTGAATATGTGGGTACTATGGCCTAGCCAAGTTGATGCATAAAATTAACCATCACAGAACAAATAAATAGAATATTTAATAAATAAATAGAATAATAATAATTTAATAAATAAATATAATATTTTACTCCATTGAAATTATTTTTTTTGCTTCAAATGTTTGCTAGATTTTTAATCATAAAAATATTACATGTACAGGTAATGTTATGACAAATTCAAACACAGAGATATAAACAATGAAAATTTAATTGCTTTATGCCCAATTCCACTACTCAGTGATAAATTTTATTAATATCAATAATTTGGTGTGCATCCTCCTATAAGGCTTCACCTCTCAGTGGTAAAGAATCTGCCTGCCAGTGCAGGAGACACAGGAGACACCAGTTTGATTCCTGGATTGGGAATATCTCCTGGAGTACGAAATGGAAACGCACTCTAGTAACCTTGCCTGGGAAATTCCATGGGCAGGGGAGCCTGATGGGCTAATAGTCCATGGGGTCACAAAGAGTCAGACACAACGGAGCGGTCAGTGTTTGGCTTTTGGTCTCCTCTGCTGCTGCTGCTGCTGCTAAGTCTCTTCAGTCGTGTCTGACTCTGTGCGATCCCATAAACGGCAGCCCACCAGGCTCCCCCATCCCTGGGATTCTCCAGGCAAGAACACTGGTGTTGGCTTGTCATTTCCTTCTCCAATGCATGAAAGTGAAAAGTGAAAGTGAAGTCACTCAGTCGTGCCCAGCTCTTAGGCGTATAAATAGATAGATAGATTAGATGAAGCTACAGCTATAGCTGTAGAGCTAGACATATGTGATTTGGGATTTACAGGGCTCTTTTATTCTGTTTCTATGTTTTAAATGAGTTCATACTATATTGTAACCTGGTTTTGTTTTCCATTTCATATATGGTAGACCCCCTTTATGTCTATAATATAGATTCTTCTTCATGTCTGCATAGTATTCCATCATATAGATTATTTACTTAATCACTTTCTTTCTGATGAAAGCTTAAATAATGTTGCAGTTTTGTACATATAAGATTTTGTACACACACTGGTATTTTTGTAGAATCAGTTCAGTCGCTCAGTCGTGTCTGACTCTTTGCGACCCCATGAATTGCAGCACGCCAGGCCTCCCTGTCCACCACCAACTCCCAGAGTTCACTCAGCCACTGATCTCCAGCAGCATATTAGGCATCTACTGACCTGAGGAGTTCCTCTTTCAGTGTCCTATCATTTTGCCTTTCATACTGTTCATGGGGTTCTCAAGGCAAGAATACTAAAGTGGTTTGCCATTCCCTTCTCCAGTGGACCACATTCTGTCAGCCCTCTCCACCATGACCCGCCCGTCCTGGGTGGCCCCACGGGCATGGCATAGTTTCATTGTTTTTGTAGGATGCTCCTGCTGCTGCTACTGCTAAGTCGCTTCAGTAGTGTCCAACTCTGTGCGACCCCATAGACGGTAGCCCATCAGGCTCCACCATCCCTGGGATTCTCCAGGCAAGAACACTGAAGTGGGTTACCATTTCCTTCTCCAAAGCATGAAAGTGAAAAGTGAAAGGGAAGCCATTCAGTCATGTCCAGCTCTCAGCGACCCCATGGACTGCAGCCCACCAGGCTCCTCCGTCCATGGGATTTTCCAGGCAAGAGTACTGGAGTGGGGGGCCATTGCCTTCTCCAGTGTACTGTTAATAGATTTGATTGATAGATCACAGGATATGCACATTCAAAATCTGAAAGGTACTATCTACTCACATACTTTTGTAATCTTTCCTTCTCTTCCCCCCTTCTTCCCAAAGTAACCACAAATATGCCTACTGTGACTGGAGATTAGTTTTCATTTTCTACCATTTTATATAACAGAACTACATAGTGTGTGGGCTTCTCTGGTAGCTCAGCTGATAAAGAGTCCGCCTACAGTGCAGGAGATCCCAGTTCAATTCCTGGGTCAGGAAGATCAGCTTTAGAAGGGATAAGCTACCCACTCTAGTATTTTTGGGCTTTTCTGGTGGCTCAGCTGGTAAAGAATCTGCCTGCAATGCAGAAGACTTGGATTCAATCCCTGGGTTGGGAAGATCCCCTGGAGAAGGAAACAGCTACCCACTCCAGTATCCTGGCCTGGAGAATTCCATGGACTGTATAGTCCATGGGGTTGTAAAGAGTTGGACAGGACTGAACAACTTTCACTTTTCACCATACACTGTGTACTAGTTTATGCAGCTTCTTTCACTCAGTATGATTATTTGAGGATTCATCAAGTTGTTGTATATACTTAAAATGTGTTAAGAAGGCAGATCTCATGTTAAGTATTTTTAACTCCAAAAAAAATCAGAAAAAAAAAATAAAATATTTGAATGGCAAATAAGTACATAAAAAGATGTTCAACATCATCAGTCACTAGAGAAATGCAAATGAAAACCATAGTGAGGTACCGCCATACACCTATTGGGACAGCTAAAATAAACAGACTAACTCACACCAAGTGTTAGCTTATATGAAGGAAGTGAAACCCTCATGCACTGATGGTTGGAGTGTAAAATATAGTTTCTTAAAAAGTTAAACATATACCTACTTTTTGGCCCAGCCATTCTGCTCCTAGATATCTACCCTGCAAAAATATATATCTGTATCAAGACTTGTACACAAATGTCTAGCGTAGTTTTGCTTGCAATAGCCAAAAACTAAAAAAACAACCCACCTGCTCCCAAGCAGGTGAACGAATAAGCAAATTGTGGTCTATCCATGTAATAGTATACTACTCAACAAAAAGAAGGAATGAACTATTGATACAATTTGGATGAATCTCAAGATAAATATAATATTAAGTTGTAGGTAAAAACTTCAGGATCATCACTAAAAGGATAAAAATTAGTTGTGGAACATCTGAAAGTATTAAAAGGGGACTTCGCTGATGGTCCAGTAGTTAAGACTTCACTTTCCAATGTAGGGTGGGGCATTCGATCCCTGCTCAAGGAGCCAAGATCCCCATGTCTCAAGGCCAAAGAAACAAAATGTGAAACAGAAGCAATAACGTAACAAATTCAACAAAGGCTTTAAAAACAGTCCCCATCAAAAAAAAAAACTTAAAAAAAAAAAAAAAAAAAAAATACTAAAGGGAACAAAGGGCTTCCCTAGTGGCTCAGAAGGTAAAGAAACTGCCTGCAATGGGGGAGACCTGGGTTCAATCCCTGGGCTGGGAAGATCCCCTGGAGGAGGGCATGGCAACCCACTCCAGTATTCTTGCCTGGAGAATCCCCATGGACAGAGTAGCCTGGAAGGCTACAGTCCATGTGGTCACAAAGGGTCAGACATGACTGAGAAACTAAGCATAGCACAGCAAAGGGAACAAAAGGAACCAGGAAAGGTCTATTCAGCCAAAAAAAAAAAAAAAAAAGTAGGAAAAATTAACATTTGATGAACAGGAAACATAAAACAATTTGCCTGTCTCATTGGTGGGAATGATTTAGATGTCTCTGCTGTGCTAAAATGTCTTTCAGTTCAGTTCAGTCGCTCAGTCGTATCTGACTCTTTGCAACCCCATGAATCACAGCATGCCAGGCCTCCCTGTCCATCATCAACTCCTGGAGTTCACCCAGACTCTGGTCCCTGTCCTTTCCTTGCTGAGGCCAATGCAGCAAGAATCTTGCTAAGTCCGTTTAGAGAGAATTCCTCACCCTTAATATATATATATGACCTTTGACTACACTGTGTGGCATGTGAGATTTTAGTTCTCTGACCAGGGATTGAACCCATGCCCCTTGCAGTGGAGGCTCAGAATCTTAACCACTGGAGTACCAGGGAATTCCTCCCTAACCTTTATATCTGATCAAATTCCTCATCCACCTCTTCCCCCACAGTTATCTCATCACTCTAGTCTGTCTTCAGCAGTTCAGTTCAGTTCAGTTGCTCAGTTGTGTCCAACTCTTTGCGACCCCATGAATCGAAGCACGCCAGGCCTCCTGTCCATCACCAGCTCCTGGAGTTCACTCAGACTCACACCCATCGAGTCAGTGATGCCATCCAGCCATCTCATCCTCTGTCATCCCCTTCTCCTCCTGCCCCCAATCCCTCCCAGCATCAGAGTCTTTTCCAGTGAGTCAACTCTTTGCATGAGGTGGCCAAAGTACTGGAGTTTCAGCTTTAGCATCATTCCTTCCAAAGAAATCCCAGGGTTGATCTCCTTCAGAATGGACTAGTTGGATCTCTTTGCAGTCCAAGGGACTCTCAAGAGTCTTCTCCATCACCACAGTTCAAAAGCATCAATTCTTTGGTGCTCAGCCTTCTTCACAGTCCAACTCTCACATCCATACATGATCACAGGAAAAACCATAGCCTTGACTAGATGGACCTGAGTCGGCAAAGTAATGTCTCTGCTTTTGAATATGCTATCTAGGTTGGTCATAACTTTTCTTCCAAGGAGTAAGCGTCTTTTAATTTCATGGTTGCAATCACCATCTGCAGTGATTTTGGAGCCCCCCAAAAATAAGTCTGACACTGTTTCCACTGTTTCCCATCTATTTCCCATGAAGTGATGGGACTGGATGCCATGATCTTCATTTTTTGAATGTTGAGCTTTAAGCCAACTTTTTCATTCTCCTCTTTCACTTTCATTTACCTCTTATTATTTCTCTTAGCGCTTTTGTGGTGCGTCCTTGGGAGCCTGCCCTCTTATGCAATGGGTGAATAGCTCCCCACTTATCTCACCCCTATTCTTCCCTGGGGCCCCGAAACCCACATGAGGGCTGTCTGTTAAACAGCTCTGCACTGTGTCCCAGGCAAGGCCACAGCTGGCAGTTCTGGGCTGGCCCAGCCACTGAAGCTGGCTTCAGTTAACCTCCCATGTTTCATTCCCCAGACTGTTCCTTCCTCCTTTCTGATCTCACAGATTTTGGTTTGGGGTTTATCTAATGCAGTGCCCCTGACCATATTAAGTTTCATGTTCCTGAGTTTTGTTTTACTTTCTCCATCAACATAATCCCATCTGCTTCATTTTTTTTTTAATTTTTGAAGATTTCTGGCTTACTAAGTTCCCCCAGCCCTATTTTCTAGTGCAGCTTGAATGTCATTTAACAAAGCTCTGCAAGCACATAGTTGTTAAAATTATCTAATTTACAAGGTTTGTTGAGAAAAATAATAGTCCCCAAACATATATTCCCTATTTCCTCTTTCCCAGAGCTGTTTACCTCCATATCTCTAAATTGTAGACTTGTATTGCTACCTTTTGAGTGTTCAGTTGAGGACATTGTCTATGGGCATTCCATTGTGGAAGATGAGAATTTAGTTCTGTTTTCTCCCCCTTCTGCACCACGGACATGCACCCTACCCCTACCCTACTGCCTCCAATATGTGAAGTGAAAGTCGCTCAGTCTTGTCCAACTCTTTGCGACCCCATGGACTATACAGCCTATGGAATTCTCCAGGCTGGAATATTGGAGTGGGTAGCATTTCCCTTCTCCAGGGGATCTTCCCAATCCACGGATCAAACCCAGGTTTCCCACATTGTAGGCGGATTCTTTACCAGCTAAGCCACAAGGGAAGCCCCGCTCCAATATGATTATGTATCATTTTGGCTAAGTCCACACTTAGCATTTACATTATGACACCTATATTTGCTCTTCAGAGCTGAGTTGAATTGTGTAGTGATCAATGATTGTCTTTTCTACTAAACTTAGTTTTTCCTATTAGTAACTCTTGAGTTTTTCATTAGGAGTTTTCCATTTATTCAGAAGTAATCCAATACCAAACTCTTTCCAGTTTTCCAAACCTCTTCCCTAAACATCAGACAGACATTCTATCATCTTCATCTTCTTGATGAAATCACTCCAAGACCCTGCCATCTCCATCGTCATGACCTGGGGATTCCTTTAACCAGTCCTGCATGTTAGGCTCTGGTTTCTTATACCCCACATCCTCTTCTTTCTTAATTTGCTTCTTCATTCTGGTGGGGGCACCCTCTAGGAGCTTCCTGATACAGGAAAAGGTATAGGAGAAAAGAATTTTGAGATTTCACTTCCTGAAACTGTTTATTTTACCTTCCTTTGCTAGTTTGTTGGACATTTTCTTTTTTCTTTTTTTTTTTTTCAATCTTTTATCTCTTTTTCCTCATGGACTCTTTTTCCTTTTTAAATTTTATGTATTTACTTTTTCGGGGGCTGTGTTGGGTCTTTGTTCCTGCGATGGCTTTTCTCTGGTTGCAGTACACGGGGGCTATACAGTGCGTGAGCTTCTCATTGGAGTAGCTTCTCTTGTTGCAGAGCAGGGGCTCTAGGAAGCATGGACTTCAGCAGTTGTGGCACGTGGACTCAGTAATTGTGGCTCCTGGGGTCCGGAGTGCGGGCTCAATAGTTGTACGGGGCTTAGTTGCTCCATAACATGTGGGATCTTCCCAGACCAGGGATCCAACCTGGGTCTTCCGCATTGGCAGGCAAATTCTTTACCACTGAGCCACAGGGAAGCCCCTGGTTGGATATCTTCCATTTTATATACCATAAAGTACAGGAAAACATTTGATGTGATAAAGAGAGACAGGAGTTATATGGAGAAATAAACTAACATTTTCCTGAATGTATCCATCCAAACTTCAAATTCAAAGGATCAGCGCCTTCTGCTTCTCTTCAAAATGTCTTGCAAACCCACATGTCTTTATTTCCACATAGGTGGGTTTTTACATTCTGTTTCTTTTCTATTTTCCAACAGGGATCCATCTGTGACGACTACTTGGTGACCCATTGCTGTCCTCTGTGCTCTCTTTGCCAAATCAAGAGAGACATCAACCGAAGGAGAGCCAATCACACTTTCTAAAAAAAGAATTAATGGTAAGTCCCAGAATCTGTGAATGTTTAGGAATGTAATTAAGAGCTTTGTAAATGAAGTATTATTTTGAACAATAATTCAATAATAGCAATTCTTTAAGTCTTTCAAATTTTATCTTAATATAAAGATAGATTTTGATTTCTTCTTATGAAGAAGATAGCTGTACTGGCTTGTTAAAGCTACTGTGACAACATAGCCTGAACAAGTTAAACTTCAGGAACTTATGTCTCACAGTTCTAGACAGAGAATATGTTTTGGTCTTCTTATTAGGACAGTAGTCCCATCACAGGGACCTCATCTAAACCTTGGGGACTTCATGATCTCATCTAAACCTTATTACCTCCCAAAGGCTGCATAACCTAATACCATCCCAGTTTGGGAAGTGAGACACAAACATTCAGTTCATAACTCTGTATTTTGAAACTGTATTTTTATAAATAAAGGGATGACTTTTCTAGACTTCTCAGAATTCTGGTGGTCTAATGAAAACACCACTTGCAAAAGCAATATAATACAAGAGTGTGGTGAGATACAAAAGTAGTGGAAAACACGCTCCCTCCAAATACAAACAAACTGACAAAAGAAAATGGTAAATAATTACAAAGTAGTACAGCAAGTGAAAATTATGTAATATTTGGATTGATTGTGGCATAAAGCATATCAATACTTGAGGTGAGGTTAAACAGAAAAGTCCTATTGGAGATGGTAGAATTTGAAAGAGGTGAAATACTGTATAGAATATTTGGAAACGTTATGTAGAATGTCATCATCTGAAATTCAATCAAGTCATTTTTCAACTCAACTCTTTCAAGATTCTCAGAATTAGCTATTGAGGATGTAGTAAAGTAGAAATCAACATAATTTGGACAATCTTCTATAGAACATATCTTGAGTATGGGAAGAAAACATTAATTTTCCCATTGTTTGCAAAAATTCCACTTCTTTTCTCAAGTGAATGAGAACTCTGCATAGGTTAACAAACGTAACTCTGGGAAGGTACATTTTTAAATAGTCATGCATTTAGAAAATAATGTCTCAAGTACCTAGTACCGTGCAGGACACTGTTAGGGGATTTGGGGGAACAAAAGGGTATAAGGTGGTCCTCTTGTCCTTTGAGACTTTATATTCCAAAAATTGGCATTGATAAAATGCAAACTTTGACCAGTGCCTTTAGTCAAAGTGCTTTTTATGCTCAGAGGAAGAAAAGATGATATTCTGTGAGACGTACAAGTGAAAGTTTCTTGAAAGAAGTGGTTTTTGATTCTGAAGAGGAAGTGAGCATCAGGGTCTCAAGAGGAAATAGGTGGCACTCAAGCAGTGGGAACAGAAGGATTTAATGAAACCACCTGCAGGGTGGGCGGGAGGCACGGGGACTTGTGGGGTGGGTGGGAAGAGACAGAAGATGGGAACCACAGCCACCCCTGGGCCTCTGGAGGAGGGGAGGGAGCAGCGACTAGAATCTGGAAGGAGAAAGCTGTATGATGGCTGCCCCAAGAGGACCTGAGCTGCTGGGGCAACCCTACAGGAAGAGTCAGCGGGAAAGGCACCCTGACCTCACATTCTGACATCCTTCTGGGCTTCCCATTGGCTGAACCCACCAGGAAGGCAAAGACAAGAGTGGTATTGCCGGGGTACACAGGTCATCTTCCCAGAGCACAGGGCAGGGTGGACAAGGGTAGAAGTAGATCAGAAGGGACCAACAGAAGATTTCTGATTCAGGATGGGATTTTAATGAATAGAAAAGGATGTTGCCTCTTGACAGCAACATGAGTGAAACATGAGCGCTGTGCTGTGCTAAGTCGCCTCAGTCTTGTCTAGTTCTTTGTGACCCTAAAGACCGTAGCCCCCCAGGCTCCTCTGTCCATGGGATTCCTCTGGCAAGAATACTGAAGTGGGCTGCCACTTCAGTAAAAGTGGCAAAAGGGGGAAAATAATCCGCTGTAGATGGATGCTTTCTGGTTGAGCCACCAGGGAAGCCCAATGAAACTACCGAGGCAAAAAGAGGGAAAAACATATTTATGAGTTTAGGTTCCTCTTGGCAGGAACATAAAAGGGGGAAAGTAATGAGAAATGAAAAGTTTTACTGCATTGTCATGAATACTAGGCTAATGATCTGGGCTTTTATTTGGTAAGCACTGGGAAGTTATTTGAGGGCTTCCCAGGTGACCCTAGTGATAAAGAATCTTCCCACCACTGCAGGAGACATAAGAGACATGGGTCCAATCCCTGAGTCGGGAAGATCCCCTGGAGAAGGGCACGGCAACCCACTCCAGTATTCTTTCCTGGGGAATCCCAAGGACAGAGGAGTCTGTTGGGCTACGGCCCATAGGGTTGTAAAGAGCTGGACACAACTAAAGCAACTTAGCGTGCAGGCAGGGGAATTATTTTAGGCTGTAAGTAAAGGAGTAACATAGGGAGAGTTATGTTTGAGAAAAATTAACCTGGTCATGCTATGTACACAGACTGGACAGGGTAAGGTCAGAAGCAAAGAGGTGGCATTTCAACACTGCTTAAATAAACATACGAGACAATTTGGATAAAATGTTAAGAGCTACCCACACATACATAAATCCTGGCATCTGAGGCTTTTTTTTTTTTTTTTTTTTTCTTCAAGGAAATTATTTCTCTGAATTTTTAAGCTGGTTTGCTGTAGAAATATCTTGGTGGTCCTGACTCTTGCTCATCAGCTTGGACTCTACGTTATTCACTGACAATAACACTTTCAATCTCCAAATATCCGTAATGGAAGTATCAAAAGATAAAGATCAATGAATAATGTGATTTATGATAAAAATAGACGGAGGCAAAGAGGTACAAGAACCAACTAAAAAAGGAGAATAGACAAATTTCCCAGAAGTACAGAATTTTAAATAATTAATGAAGGTATGCCTCTCTATAAGGAAAGAAAACATTATTTCCCACCTCTTAAGTATGGGTTTGCTTAGTGACTTTCAAAGCGTACAGTATAAAAGGAGGAGGGGTGAGGGGGCGAGAATAACCTTGGAAGACTAACCAGGTGGAAAACCCTGACAAAATTACTTTAGCCAGTTATCATCATCGGTGGTGTCCTGTTGATAGCACATACCCCTGAAATGATGTGATGAAACTGGCGCTTTACCTCTGTGGTCTTCCTCTCAACACCCCACAACTCCAGTCTAACCATCAGGAAAACATTAGTCAAAAAAACTGAGGCCCATTCTGCAAAATACAAAAATTAAGGCAGATTCTCCTCAAAACTGTCAAGATCATCAGAAACAAGAAATGTCCAGTCACGGTTTAGAGGAGCCTGCTGCTGCTTCTGCTAAGTCGCTTCAGTCGTGTCAGACTCTGTGTGACCCTATAGATGGTAGCCCACCAGGCTCCTCCATCCCTGGGATTCTCCGGGCAAGAACACTGGAGTGGGTTGCCATTTCCTTCTCCAATGCATGAAAGTGAAAAGTGAAAGTGAAGTCGCTCAGTCGTGCCTAAGGAAACATAATGAGTAAAGGTAATATGCTATCTGAATGGAATTTTGGAACAGCAAAGGACATTATGTAAAAACTGAGCAATCCGAATAAAGAGCAGGCTTTGATTAATAATCTATCAACATTGGTTCATTAGTTGTGATACACCTACCATAGTAAGATGCTAGGCAGTAAGGAAACTGGTGCAGGTATATGAGAACTCTCTTGCAACTTTTCTATAATTCTAAAATGATTCTAAAATTAAATCTTTATTAAAAATTAAAAAGTAGATTGAGAAAATTTAACCATATTTAACCATATTTTTTGTGTGTCCCTCATAGGTGAAGAGCTCCCTTTTTCCCCCCTTTTTTCTGTGGTCTCTCTCCTGACCCGGTGAAGAGCTCTTACTGAAGCAACTAAAATCAACACCTCTTCAGCTTTTCCACTTTCTGCAAATGAAATATAATTGATATTTTTAATCACAATCAGTGGGGTTTAAAGAAAACAACTGAACTTTTATTTCAAAGGAGTGTTATCTCTTAGTTTTGCTAAATGGTCCAGCGTAGTTTCTCCTTGCTATTGTTTTCCAGCTTATAAATTCTGTATTACATTTTAAAATATAATCAAGTAAAAGATTTTACTAGCATGATTCTTTATGGTTCTTTGCTGTCAATAAAATGTCTTCATGTCATTAGTCAATTCCAAGGGTCAATATCATAATTTTGTTCTCGTAGTTGTTTTCCTAACAGGAGATTTTGGTCCACAGCAATTCAGCTCTCTTTCATCTAAGAAGTTTAAGAGAGAGAGAAAAAGACTACAGACAGCTATTCCAAGAAAGTGGTCCCCAATCTTTTTGAACCAGGGACCGGTTCCATGGAAGACAATTTTGCCATGAGAGAGGGCTGGGGCAGGGGTGGGGTGGGGTGGTGTGAAGGAAG
>SJYA01001045.1:810627-869485 GCA_006410615.1 Neotragus moschatus | reverse complement strand
GGGGGGGGTGAGGGGGTGGAGGAGAGAGAGGGAAGGATGATTCAAGCACATTACATTTGTTGTGCACTTTATTTCTATTATTACTACATCAGCTCCGCCTCAGATCATCAGGTGTTACATTCCGGAGGTTGGGGACCCCTGTTCTAAGACACTTACAGTACATTTAACCAGCGCTTTCCCTCCTTTTCGTGTTATCTACAAGCATTGTTAATGCTGACAAAGCAATAATGCACTAGGCTCTGCTTCCCAGCTGCATACTTGATGGTTGCATTGCTGTGTTATTCATTTTCTCTTTTGCATATGAGGTATCAAAACAAATAATAAAAATTCAATTGTCAAATTCAATATGATTCAATTTTGGTTAAAAATTGATAGATAAATGTGTGACGTCATCATTTCTTTTTTTTTTTTTCACATTTCTCATCCTGTTTATCCTCTGCAACATTTTGCCCTGCTGAAAATCTCACTTCCTAATTTCCTTTCTTTCTCCCCCTACACTTCTGAGTCCATTTCATTTGTTGGGGTGGGGGGGTGAAGGCAACCTTCAGATTAGCAGAAATATCTACTATAAGTAGAAATATCTATTAGTAGAAACAACTACTGTAAGTAAGTTTCACTAGAAGTATATTGTGAAATTTCAGTGAGAAAAAATGTAAAACCACCTGGAACTTAATAGGCACTCAAACTTGAGTCCTTTGCCCCCTTTTTTCACTTGCCTTATAGATGTAAGTGTTTTGCAAGGTTCTATCTTGGATCCATTCTTTTCACACACCTCTTAGTCTTCTCAGAATCATCTACTCTCATAGCTTCAAATGCCTCCTATACACCAAGGAGGACTGTATTTCTAGTTCTTCTCTTACTATTCATCTTCAGAATGTCTCTTCCACTGCCTACAAAACAAGTGCTTCTTGGTCCCCTACCCATTCTCTACCCAACAGGTCAAACGACTTTACTACCCAGGTTTTCAAGGTAAGAAATCTAGACATCAGTGAAACCTAGATTGTCTCATCACACCCTTCTCCCTTCTCCTCACATCTACTCAGGCACCAACTTCTGTAACTTAAACTCCACTTGATAACCCTACTGGCTGATCTTGTTTGTTTCTGTATCTGCAGTGCCTAGAAAAATGCCTGACACCTAGTAGATACATATGCAAATCGCTTGGGCCTCCTGATACCAAGAACTGACTCACTGGAAAAGACCCTGATGCTGGGAAAGACTGAGGGCAGAAGGAGGAGGGACAACAGAGGATGAGATGGTTGGATGGTGTCACCAACTCAATGGACATGAGTTTGAGCAGCCTCCAGGAGTTGGTGATAGACAGGGAAGCCTGGCATGCTGCAGTCCATGGGGTCACAGAGTCGGACATGACTGAGCAACTGAACTGAAGAGATCGTTTATTGAATGAATTAATCTGTCCTCTCCTCTTTGTCAGAGAAGGCAATGGCACCCCACTCCAGTACTCTTGCCTGGAAAATCCCATGGATGGAGGAGCCTGGTGGGCTGCAGTCCATGGGGTCGCTAAGAGTCGGGCACAACTGAGTGACTTCCCTTTCACTTTTCACTTTCATGCATTGGAGAAGGCAATGGCAACCCACTCCAGTGTTCTTGCCTGGAGAATCCCAGGGACGGGGGAGCCTGGTGGGCTGCCGTCTCTGGGGTCGTACAGAGTCGGACACGACGGAAGCGACTTAGCAGCAGCAGCAGGAGCAGCTCCTCTTTGTCTCCACTGCCAAGAATGTAGTCCAAGCCCATATTACATCTTTTGAGAATCATGTTTATAGCTCCTGAATTAGTTTCTCGGCCTCTAGTAACTCCAGCTCCCCTTGCTTTCTCCCCAATCCATCCTGCACACTGCTTGCCATGAAAAAATTGTAAACATTCTAAAAAAATTTACCTGATCCTTCACGACATAGCCTCAATCTACCTCTTTAGCCTATTCCACCACCATCACCATGTTTTCCCTCTCCAAATTTCCTGTTTTCCCTACTTCAAACACACATACTTATTTCAAATTTCCAATTCCAAATGCTCGTTGTTTATATATATATATTTACATATATATGCAAGCAACTGACGTTTTAAAATGTATCTATCCGGTTGTGCTGGGTCTTGGTTGCAGCACTTGGGATCTTCACTGCGACACACAGCATCTATCGTTGCACTGTGTAGGCTTCTCTAGCTGTGGCACTGGCCTCAGTAGTTGCAGCGTGTAGGCTCAGTTGCCCCACAACACATGGGATCTTAGTTCCTGGACCAGGAATCAAACCTGCAACCCCGCATTGGAAGACAGATTCGTAACCACTGGACCACCAGGGAAGTCCTGAAAGCAACTGACTTTTGTATATTAATGTCATATCCTGCAACTTTGCTATAACTGCTTATTAGTTGCAAGAATTTTTTCTTCTGGTTCCTTGAGATTTTCTGCATAATCATGTCAACTGTGAACCGAGATAGTTTTGTTTCTTCCTTCTCAGTTCAGTTCAGTTCAGTTGCTCAGTCATGTCCGACTCTTTGCAACCCCATGGACTGCAGCACACCAAGCTTCCTCGTCCATCACCAACTCCCAGAGCTTGCTCAAACTCATGTCCATTGAGTTGGTGATGCCATCCAATCATCTCATCCTCTGTCGTCCCCTTCTCCTCCTGGCTTCAATCTTTCCCAGCATCAGGGTCTTTTCCAAGGAGTCACTTTCCCAAGGAGTTTCAGCTTCAGCATCAGTCCTTCCAATGAATATTCAGGACTGATTTCCTTTGGGATTGACTGGTTTGATCTCCTTGCAGTCCAAAGGACTCTCGAGTTTTCTCCAACACCACAGTTCAAAAGCACTAATTCTTCGGCACTTTCTTTATGGTCCAAATCTCACATCCATACACGACTACTGGAAAAATCATAGCTTTGACTATACTTTGTCAGCAAAGTAACGTCTCCATTTTTTAATATGCTGTCTGGGTTGGTCATAGCTTTTCTTGCAAGGAGTAAACGTCTTTAATTTCATGGCTGCAGTCACCATCTGCAGCCAATCTGTATTTAAAGGCTAACTTTCTTCTCTGGTCTTACGGCATCACCCAGGACTTATAATACAATGTTCAATAAGAGTGGTGAGGGAATTCCCTGGCAGTCCAGTAGTTAGGACTCTGTGCTTTTGGTGCCAAGGGTGCGGGTTCAATTACTGGTGAGGGATTCCATAAGCCCCCAGGCATGGCCAAAAAAATTGGAGTGGTGAGAGTGGACAGCTTTGCCTTATTCCTGATCTTAGGGGAAAGAATCTAGCAATCTAGTTTCTCACCATTATGATGTGAGCTATGAGGGTTTTGTACATCAGTTCAGTTCAGTCGCTCAGTCGTGTCCGACTCTTTGCAACCCCATGAATCGCAGCATGCCAGGCCTCCCTGTCCATCACCAACTTCTGGAGTTCACTCAGACTCACGTCCATCGAGTTGGTGATGCCATCCAGCCATCTCATCCTCTGTCATCCCCTTCTCCTCCTGCCCCCAATCCCTCCCAGCATCAGAGTCTTTTCCAATGAGTCAACTCTTCGCAGGAGGTGGCCAAAGTACTGGAGTTTCAGCTTTAGCATCATTCATTTTGTACATATTCTTTATTAAATTGAGGAAATTCCTCTGTATTCCTAGCTTATTGAAATTTTTTTTATCATGAATAGGTGTTGGGTTTTATAAAAATGCTTTTTCTGTACTTACTGATATGATCAAAGAACTTTTCTTCTATAGCTTATGGATGTGATGAAGTATATTAATTGATTTTTTGTTGTTGAACAATTTATACACCTGGAATAAATCCCACTTGGTCATGGCATATAATTATTGCTGGATTTGACTCATTTGTTAAGAGTTTTTGTATCTATGTTCATGATAAATACAGAACTGCAGTTTTACTTTAATATCTTTATCTGGCTTTGGTGGAAGGATGATGCTTGCTTTAAAAAAAAATGAATGAAGAAGTGTTCTCTATGCTTCTATTTGCTGAGACTGTAGAGAATTGGTATATCTTCCTTAAATGTTTGATAAAATTCACTAGTGAACTCATCTAGGCTCAGTGCTTTCTGTTATGGAAGGGTATTAATTATTGATTTAAAAAATTTAATAGTTATAGGCCTATTCAGATTATTTCTTGTGAGAATCGGTAGATATCGCTCATAGAATTGGTCCATATCATCTAAGTTATCAAATTTATCAGCATAGTTATTTATAATAGTCCTTAATTATTCCTCTAATCTTCATAGGACCTGTAGCGATGACCCCCTTTATTTCTGATATTAGTAATTTGTGTCTTCTGTTTTTATCTTAGTCTGGCTAGAGTCAACCATTTTATCCATTTTTTCAAAGAAACAGGCTTTGATTTCACTGATTTTCTCTTATTAACTTCCTGTTTTCAAGTTTCACTGATTTACACTCTACTCTGATTTTTATTATTTCATCCCTTCTGCTTACTTTGGGTTTTTTTTTTCTCGTTTTCTCTTGTGGAAGCTTATTGATTTTAGATCTTTCTTCTTTCCTAATACATCACTGCATCCCACAAATTTTGATGTTGTATTTTCATTTAGTTCAAAATATTTTCAAATTCTTCTTGAGATTTCCTCTTTAATCTGCATGTTATTTAGAAGTATGTTGTTTAATCTCCAAGTCTTAGGGAAATTTCCAGCTATGTTTCTGTCATTTTCAGTTTCATTTCATTGTGGTCAGAGAGCATACATTTTATGAATTCTATTCTTAACTTGTTAGGTGTGTTTTATGACCCAGGATATGGTCTCCTCTGGTGAATGTTCTATGTGAGCTTGAGTGTAGCATCATTGCATGTAGTTTAGAAACATCAGATTAGATCCAGTTGATTGATGGTGCTGTTGAGTTCAACTACATACTTAGTAACTTTCTGCCTGCTCAATCTGTCCACGGCTGACAGAATGGTGGTGAAGTTTTCAAGTATAGTGGATTCATCTATTTCTCCCTGCAGTTTTATAAGTTTTTGCCTCACATTTTTTGTTGTTGATGCTCTGGCTTTAATTTAAAATATTGTGATTCCATTTTCTCCATCCTTTCTTAGTGTATCACTTATATGTTTCTAAAATTTTATAGTTCTGAAATTTCAATCTGATTACACTACCCATCTGTCCTTGAGATGTTCAGTTCAGTTCATTCATTCAGTCGTGTCCGACTCTTTGCAATCCCATGATCACAGCATGCCAGGCCTCCCTATCCATCAACAACTTCCGGAGTTCACTCAAACTCACATCCATAGAGTCAGTGATGCCACCCAGCCAACTCATCCTCTGTCGTCCCCTTTTCCTCCTGCCCCCAATCCCTCCTGGCATCAGAGTCTTTTCCAATGAGTCAACTCTTGGCATGTTGTCTAAGGCTAAAAAAAATTGTTGTTTAGTTGCTAAGTCATGTCACAAGTAGGATAACAGGGACTGAAATTATCCAGCTGGCTTTTCCTCAGGTCAGATAAGGCCTTGGTAGAGTAATTTCCTTCAGAGGGCAGACCTTTGTCATGGAAAATGATCTGGAAGTATTTCAAAATAGTCGCTTTCTCCTCCCCTGAAACACAAGGGGATCCCTCATCTTAATCATGAGAACTTCCTGGAGTGCCAGGGGTTTTTAACTGTCCTGCCAATCCAAACTTACTGCTATTGTTTCAACCCCATGGGCTGCAGCCCACCAGACTCCTCTGTCCATGGGGTTTCCCAGGCAAGAATATTGGAGAGGGTTGCCATTTCCCTCTTCAGGGGATCTTCCCAAAGCAGGGATCTGACCCACATGGCCTGCATTGCAGGCATTCTTTACCACTGAGCCACCACAGAAGCCCTAGTCCATAGTTAGCCTCCAGTAATTTGTCAAAGTTACCATTTCACTATTCACCAGTTACTGGCTCAAGCTGGTCTGCTCCTGGTAAGCTGACATCTACTGTGACTCTGTTTATTTTTCCAGTTTTGGGAGTGGTGGTGTGCCCTGTGACCTCAGTTCTCTGGTGGATCTACGAAAAGGAATTGATTTTTTTCCACCTGTTAAGTCTTTTCTTGCTGTGAGGATGGAGTGACTACTTGAGCTCCTTACGTGTTTGAGTGGAAACTGGTAGTTGCCTACAGACTCTTTTTTAAAAGTCCTTCCCCATGTTCTCTATGAAGGGAGGCTGGAATGATTCTGAGGAGTCTTTGCTGATCCTTCTCTGCTAAATAAAAAATTCCCCACTGTGTGCTCTCAGACTTGGTACAAGTATTTCACGTGCTGACTCTTGGCTCTGTGACTGTGAATACCTAGGGAAGAGGCTTTTTGGCTTATCTTTTCACTTCTTGCATATGGGACAAATAATTGTCTGCTTAAGTGAAAGGGAAAAGGAACAAAAGACTATTCACTAATTAAAAACAAAAGTACTACTTTTATTTGGCTCACTTCTCCATTTATTAGAATAACCACATGTGGAGAGGCACAAAGCACTTATTTTTACATGACTACAAAGTTATCACAAATCCCAGACTTCTTAGCCACAGATATTTCACTTACTCTGTTTAAAGAAAAAGCTTTCAAAACATCTGAGTTAGCTTGATACACAGAGACCCTGAATAAATGGGAACTACATATTTTTAAATGCTTGTACTTCCTGCTCTAATAATGTCTTCTTTAAATAGAATCCAGCATAAAAGGGATTGAAATATGTAAGGTCATGATGCAAATGTTTTTGAGAGATAGTGAAATGAATCCGTACAACATGGAAAAAGGTGTAGTGTGCACAGACGGTCTGCAGGGAGTCACTGAGCCATCTGGGCTTCCATAGCTTGTGCTGTCCATTCTGGTGCTGTCTGACTAATTTTCTCCAAAAGGTTATTCACTTGGAAACAGAGTGACTGGATCTGTTTGTCCCATGTTGGCAGGGCTTCTCGTGCTAAAGAAAAAAGGAATAATGTACAAAGCTGAAGTTACTCCTTTGCAACCATAGTGAATGTGAGTTAGAAGACAAAATACAGAAACACTGATTTTTAAAAGTTACTTCAAAACTCTTGGCTGATAAAATTAAGCTAATTAAGCAACAGTTAAGAAAAGTACTCCAATCACTGGCACAGAGTATGAAAACAAGACAAAAATACACAAAATAAAACCAACAAAACCACCTCAGCCACAACAGTAAGATGACTTCACTGAAGTTAAAGCACCTCACTCAGTTTATACCTTAAGATCCACTGGAGAAGGGCTAGGCTACCCACTCCAGGATTCTTAGGCTTCCCTTGTGGCTTAGGTGGTTAAAAAAAAATCTGCCTCCAATGCAGGAGACCTGGGTTTGATCCCTGGATTGGGAAGATCCCCTGGATAAGGGAAAGGCTACCCACTCCAGTATTCTGGCCCAGAGAATTCCATGAAATGTATAGTCTGTGGGGTCACAAAGAGTTGACAGGACTGAACGACTTTCACTTTCTTTCACTTTATACCTTCATAAGACACTGCCACCTACTGGGGAAAGTAAGCCTATTTATCTACTCCACGCTGTCTCTACTGGGCTCTAAAGAATATTTTAACATTTAAACTCCAAACAAAAAACCTCATGATCTAGCAGGCTTTTCTCTGCACAGCAATCTGCAGTTAGAAATGAAAAGCTAGGGAGCAAGCTCCATCCAAAACAGCATCAACGTTTACAAATTTGGGCAGAGAATTAATGATGAAAAAAAAAAAACTATAAAATCTGACTAAAGGACATAAAATAACTTGAGTAGATACAAATCACATTTCCAGCTGGAATGATGTAATATCTTAAAAATATCAGTCCTTTTCTGTTAATACATAAATTTAAAGAAATTTCCAAGACAATCCCCCCCTTTCTCTGTTTTGCTTCCTGAATAAGATAAAATTCCTGAAGTTAGTATGGAAAAACTGATGTTTGAGAATAGTCAAAATAATTCTGAAAATTAAAAACAGGGGCAGGTTTATAGTATATCTACACAACTAAGTATTATTCAGCCTTAAAAAGGAACGAAGTACTGACTACATGTTATAACATGAGTGAAACTTGAAAACACTGCATTATGTGAAAGAAGCTGAAAGGTCACATATTGTATGGTTTCATTCATATCAAATATCCACAACAGGTAAATCCATAGAGACAACAGAAATTAGCTGCCAGGGGCTGGAGAGAGAAAGGAATGAGGAGTAAGTGCTTAAGGGGCATGGGGCTTCTTTTTGAGAAGATAAAACTGTTCTGGAACCAGGCAGAGATGGTGGCTGTACAACACTGGAAACATACTAAATGATACTAAATGATTAATGTCACATATGTGAATCTAGAGTCAATTAAAAAATAGGGTCTGCTCTATCAACAGTAAACTCTATTATAAATTACCCAATACTGTTACAGATCCATGGAACTGAAAAGAGTACAGAAAGAGATCCAAACTAATTTGTGAAACGTGTGTACGTGCTAAGTCGCTTTAGTTGTGTCCCACTCTTTGCAACCCTACGGACTGCAGCCCGTCACGCTCCTCTGACCCTGGGATTCTCTAGGCAAGAATACTGGAGTAGGTTGCCTTGCCCTACTCCACGGGATCTTCCCGACCCAGGGATCAAACCCACGTTGCTTACATTTCCTGCACTGGTNAGCTGGAATGATGTAATATCTTAAAAATATCAGTCCTTTTCTGTTAATACATAAATTTAAAGAAATTTCCAAGACAATCCCCCCCTTTCTCTGTTTTGCTTCCTGAATAAGATAAAATTCCTGAAGTTAGTATGGAAAAACTGATGTTTGAGAATAGTCAAAATAATTCTGAAAATTAAAAACAGGGGCAGGTTTATAGTATATCTACACAACTAAGTATTATTCAGCCTTAAAAAGGAACGAAGTACTGACTACATGTTATAACATGAGTGAAACTTGAAAACACTGCATTATGTGAAAGAAGCTGAAAGGTCACATATTGTATGGTTTCATTCATATCAAATATCCACAACAGGTAAATCCATAGAGACAACAGAAATTAGCTGCCAGGGGCTGGAGAGAGAAAGGAATGAGGAGTAAGTGCTTAAGGGGCATGGGGCTTCTTTTTGAGAAGATAAAACTGTTCTGGAACCAGGCAGAGATGGTGGCTGTACAACACTGGAAACATACTAAATGATACTAAATGATTAATGTCACATATGTGAATCTAGAGTCAATTAAAAAATAGGGTCTGCTCTATCAACAGTAAACTCTATTATAAATTACCCAATACTGTTACAGATCCATGGAACTGAAAAGAGTACAGAAAGAGATCCAAACTAATTTGTGAAACGTGTGTACGTGCTAAGTCGCTTTAGTTGTGTCCCACTCTTTGCAACCCTACGGACTGCAGCCCGTCACGCTCCTCTGACCCTGGGATTCTCTAGGCAAGAATACTGGAGTAGGTTGCCTTGCCCTACTCCACGGGATCTTCCCGACCCAGGGATCAAACCCACGTTGCTTACATTTCCTGCACTGGTAGTTGGATTCTTAGCAACTAGCACCACGTGAAACCTAATACACGCCAAAGATCAGAAAGGATGCTTTATTTAATAAATGATACTCACATAATTGGCAATCTAGCTTTAAAAAAAAAAAACAACAGCTAGACCATGACTTAAAATTATACACAAAAATGAACTACAGACTGAATTTGTAAATATAAAACAATAAATAAAATATTAAAGAAACTTTAAACATTAATTTAACCCCGAAGTGAAGGGAGACTTTCTTACTCAATACAGAAAACACAAAAGTCATAAAATTAAAAATGGACATATTTGGCTGCAAAAAAAGCTTTTAAATGTGTCTCAGGTTAGGGTTTATAGTACACACTGCCTAATAGAAACACAACTAATAGAATGAGAAAAGTATCTGTAACATTGGTATAGGAAAGGTATGGAGAAGGAAGGAAGGAAATGTGTAAGAAAAAATAACAATTCACAGGCGAGAAAATGCCAATGACCAATACATGGAAAGATTTAAACTTCACCAGTGCCAAGGAAATGTACAGTAAGACAATAATGCAGTATTTCCTCCCAACAACTGGCAAAAGATGAGAAGAAAAAAGAGTATCCAGTTGCTAAAGATTCATTCTCTCATGTTGGTGGAAGTGTAAATAGCTACAGCTTTCTGGAAAACAACTGGTAGTAGCTATTAATAAAAATACATATATCCTCTGAAGCATCAAAGTGTGCAAATTCTGAGACTTCGCTGTAGAGAACTAAGTGTCCCAGGATTTAAAGATTTGCACAAGGAAACCACCTGAATGTCCATCAACAGGTGAATAGCTGAACTCCATGAAATAACCACACAACTATTAAAACAAATAAATTAGATTTTATATATAGTGACTTGAAAATATGTTCACGGTACATTAACTTAAAAAAAAAAAAAAAACAACACTTTGTAGAATACTATGTACTTTAAGGTAGGAGGCCATTTTTTAAAGTCCCTACCTTTTTTTAACTTATCTATATAAGCATGTAGAAAGACAGACAAGATTTCAGACTGATACTAGTTGTGCCAGACAGGTGGAGTTAGAGGAATGCAAGAGGAAGTGAAAAGATATTACAGACTCTTCCTTTAGTCATTGGTGTAATATTTACTTCTTAATAAGAGCAATTTACCATTGTAATTTTTTTAATCTCAGAAAATTAGAAAGGAAAATATTTCATATTCTATCAAGTTGGCAGATACTAATTTAAATTGTTCTTTTACTTGGTGACCTCTCTGCTATACTGTTCATCATATACTGTATTTGTTAATTCAATAATTATTTATTTCCCACTTACAATAGGCAGGGCACTGGAAAAGATGTTGGACATACCGTGGAGAACAAGAAACACTTAATATTGATCACTAGGAAGCTGACCTTGGTAACAGAAACAGGCATTTAGACAAAGAGCTACAGAAATGGAAATAATTATAATTAATGCTAGCAAGAAATTCAGGGTGACAAGAACATATAACTTAGAGCTACTCCTAAACTGAGGAGTCAGGAAAATCATTATTGATTAACGCTGTTGAAACTAAGACACGGGGACAAGTAGAAGATGACTGGAGATGCTGGCTGTGGAGAGATGGCTACTCTGGAATGCCTGATGTGGGAAGGAACTTACAGCGATGGAGAAAACAAAAAGACCTGTGGGCTGGGCTGGAAAGAGAAATTCATAAAGGGTCACGCATGATCTTTTGGAGACTTTGCAGAATTTTACTCTACAAGCAATGGGGAAACCATTCAACCAGCATGTAATGGAAGAGGGTAACACTGAATCATTTGCTTTTTATTTATTTTTTCTGCCTGTTTGCATTTTTCAAAGATCATGATCACTCTGGCTATAGCAGGGCAATGGGACTAGAAAGGCGCAATTGCAGACGTGAGAAAAAAGTTAAGAGGCTATTTCTTAAGCCCAAAAGAGGGTACAGGAGCTTAGAATAGAGTGGTGACAGGAACAAATGAAGAAAAGTATGTGGATTCTAGATATACGTAAGACAGAAAGTTGAAAGGATTCTGGGCACCAAAGAAGGGTGCCCAAGGATAAGGGTGCTGGAGAAAGTGAACACTCTAGTTCTGGATAGCTGGTTGGTTCTTCTGAGAGGCAGGCAGGGAGGGGAAATGGTGAATGTGGTTTTGGATATGTTCCTTCTGAGATGCCCACGAAGCAGTCAGGTGGGAAACACCTACTTGTCAACTAGAGCCGCTGAGTCTGGACTCAGAAGGGAGACTTACAATAGAAATCTAAGTATTGTCTGCATAGAGATGGGTCGATAGGAGTAGATGAGAGGGTACTAGGTTACTAGGGTGACTCAGCAGAGCGAGGAGAAAAAGGCCGAGGAGTAAGTCCTAAGTACCCCCAATATTTAAATGTAAAGCACCTCAGAGTCTACAGAGATGGCTGGGAAGAACACCAGGAGAAAAAGGAGGAGAAGCAGAACATGGTGAAGGAGATGGACAAAAGTGAAGGGGGTGGGGGGCAATCAAAAAGGAGTAAGTGGGCAACCCTATACGATATGATGTAAAGCCAAGATGAAGCCTGAAAGATAAAAGGATTTTTACTAAAACAGAAGAGACCCGAGTATGTTTAAATATTGATAGGAAGAAGCCAACAAAGGAGGGGGGAAAAGGATGAAAATGGACAAAATAATTGCTAAGCTCGAGTTCTTTAAAAAGATTTCTGTTGGGGGTAGGGAGTGGCAGAGTTCAGAGAAGGGATCCCAAGTGGAAGAACTAGAGAGAGAGATGGAATCCATCTCCAGTATAACAGGAAAGAAGAAAAAGACAAAATTCAATCTATATTTAACATTTAGGAGTGTATAAATCTGATAAAGAAGTGAAGATAATTTCATATGAATAACTTTTTTTTCTTCTCCCTATGAATAGGAAATGCAGTTTTCTCCTGGGTGAAGGAGGACAAAAGTCAGAGATTTAGGAAACTGAAATGAGAAACAGTCACTGCAGAGTAGGGAAAAAGAGTGGACTAGAGAAATGCATGAAGAATCCCAGGCAGTGTCGAGAACCCAGGACCCTGGGTTTGCAGCGGTATCAATCAATCTGGGACTCTTGATTCTTCTCCAGCAACCCTAATTTAGCTACTCAAGGACAGGCCTGGAAAAGCCAAAGGATGGGGTCATTCAAGGTGAAGACCTGCTAAACAGTAGGAACAAAGTCAGCAGGCAAGTGGTCTGGGGCCTCTGCGAAAGAGTAACTGAAATGATGAACCATGAACTCTAAGCTGGACAGGAAGAACAGCAAAACTTTAAAAAGGGAGACGCCCCCAGAGGTCCCGTGGTTAAGACTCTGTACTCCCAATGCAGGGGACCCAGGTTCAATCCCTGGTCAGGGAACTAGATCCCACATGCCATAACTAAAGAGTTCATATGCTGCAACTTAAAAAAAAAAAAAAAAAAAAAGATCCTGCATGCCACAACGAGGCACAGCCAAATACAAACAACTTTTTAAAATAAATAAAAGAATTTCAAAGGGCTAGGATGACGAGAGGGAAGTGAAAGCCACAGACGGAAGGCTCCAGCACGGTCAAGGAAGAGGTAATGCAGACGTACCTGAGAAAGCCCACTAGAAAGGCTGGGGAAGGGCCATGGCCAGGGTTGGGTATTTCAAGTTACAACTGTCCAAGCAGAATGGTCTGGTACAGAAAGGTCCAGGGCACAAATGAGGAAGAGGGGCTGAGGAGGTATTAAGACAAACGAGAAAGTCGTGAGATCTACTTATCTGTCTGCCTCCATCAGTTTAGTGAGCTGTTGAATAAGAAATGCAACTGTCCTTTCTACACACCCATTACATGGTATATAGTCAATAAATGTTTGGTGAGTAAATGAATGAATACAGCAATCCCAGTTTCAATTTTTCCTCCTTGCGTCTGGACTGCAAGGAGACCGAACTAGTCCATCCTAAAGGAAAGCTCCAATACTCTGGCCACCTGATGCGAAGAACTGACCCATTGGAAAAGACCTTGATGCTGGGAAAGACTGAAGGCAGGAGACGGGGATGATAGAGAATGAGATGGTTGGATGGCATCACCAACTCGATGGACATGAGTTTGAGCAAGCTCCTGCTGATGGTGAAGGATGGGAAGCCTGGCATGCTGCAGTCCATGGGGTCACAAAGAGTCGGACCTGACTGAGTGACTGAACAACAACAACAACAGCTTCTCTGGGAAATAAGTTCATTCCACTAGTAAGATACTGGGTCAAAGGAAAATGCTCAGCAATTGCTCACTCAGCATGTTTTAATCACAAATACACAATACTGTCATTTCATCATGCTATAACCAAGCAAAACTTCTTACTTTCAAAATGAACTATCCCATCAATCTGATCAATAAATCCATTCATACGTCCTTCTGTGATCATTTGTGATGCTATCTTTTCTGCCTGTTTAAAAAAAAAAACAAAACTCTTAGACATTTTAATTATCATATCGAGTTATTCACACATGCTCATCAACAGAACTGAAAGCTTTTGGGTTAGCTGACCATCACTAAGACTTATGTATGTGTTCATCTGCTATTTGTTACAAGAGCAAATCTCGTAAATCTGCCTATTCAACTCCCCAATTCTTTCTGGGTACAATCCATTCTTTTACGCTAACTGGGATCTTTGAACAAGCACCTAGCCCTCTTAGCAATTTTTCCTCTCTACTCAAAATCAAACTCACAATTTTTCTTCTCTTGGGATCCACACCTCAAAAAAATTCATAGCTTTTCTTATTCTATTTCATTTCAGTTTTCACATTATCACCCCCAAAACTATTTAAGACAGTAGTTTTTTTTGAAGGAAAAACTGAAAGGAGGAAGAGTGTTCAAATTTAACAGGGAAATGAAAGGACTTAAAAGACAATTAAAGGGGAGCAGAAGGTCCTCTGATTCCTAAAGACATACTTCATGTTTACTGTCTGTTAAGGAAAGTGAGTTGTAATAGTCATTATAGTAATTCTGACCATGTTCATAATCAACCCTAATTCACTCCCGAACAGACTGTGACTAGCATTTACTGCTAAAAATATATTCACTTCCCTTAGTCTCAGCAAGGAGTCATGCCTCAAAGCCTAAGAAGCAAGCATCTATTAATGGGAACCAAAGCCTTAGTTCCAAAATGGTTCCACTGCCTCCACTGTGTATGAAACGCAGACATGTAAAGGAACTGTGTTGGTGAAATTTTAATTTAGTATTTTCTAACAGATAAAAGGGGACATGACCATAACTGCATGACTTTAAGGTCTACAAGTTAGTAAAAGTGAGGTTGATTGCTTGCTTTATCTAAAATTAAGAAAATGTTTTGTAGATGACACCTGAAATACCCTCTAAATAATACTGGCACTTTTCTGGAATTTATACATAGCCAACCAAATCATGACTAAGAATGACATCAACTCCCTAATAACGCGCCAACTTCTTAAGTTAAATCAACCACAGAAGTTACAATAGAATAGCTTATAGTATTACCATAGTCATTAAAGGGCAGGAAAAAGAATTGAGGCAAATGTTAGTTAAAAATCAGAAACCACTGTGAAGTGGATTTGAACAGATATGAAACAAAGATATTACAAAATGGGAATCATAACCTGGAACCCCTTTAAGATTTCCATTCTAGGTCACTTTACCATGAATTACAACTTAAAAAAATCCAAAACCAAAGATAATTAATTCCATTATAGTACTATTTTAACACTCAAATAATTTACTTCCATTTATCTGAGGCTTTTCATGTATGTTTTTGGTGCATACATACAATGCATACAATATTTACCAATTACAGTCATCCCTCAATATCAGCCCTTGAGGGGTTGGTTCCTTGAGGGCCCTGGCTACCAAAATCCATGGAGGCTCCAGACCCTTACATAAAATGGAGTAGTACAATGAATACAGCTGGCCCCCTCCATATCCACAAATTTTTCATCCACCCACATTTATTGAGGTCCAATTGTATTCTATTTTCTCTTTATATCAATGATTTAGTCTCTTAACTTCCTTTTTATGTATTGGAAATAAGAAAATACCTTAGCTGCAGGAATCTCTAAAAGGGCTCCAAGTTCTTCAAAGGTAATATTATTATATAATTTGCTTGCAGACAATAAATTGTGTTCAATAACAGCTCTGTCCAAGATGCTAGAACCTTAAATATAAATAAGAAAGTTATAATTTTGAAACTAGGTTTACACTCTTAAAAGATGCATCTTTTTTTTTTTTTAATTTTCCAGACATGTAATAATTCATAATCATCATCTTCATTCTTACCAACATTTTGAAAGCAACCAAGATGCCCTAATTGGTACATCTGGAATCATACAATTAAATAAAAATAACATTTAGAAGATGATTGGCAAGTAGTTACTTATTAACTGAACAGATTTAGTCCTCTGGATCTGGGCTTTTGCTTCCTTGGACTGGTTAGCAGCTTCGTTGCCTTCTCTTCTTTTGCTATAAGCACAAATTTCATCAGCAAGCAGCAGCAAAACAATCATGCAACCTGTTCTGTAAGCTTGATAAGTCAAAACACACAGAGCAACGGGAATGTCTCTATTTCTCTGGGCACTGCACAAGCACTGTCCTAAGGCAAATGTGAGAAGTGTTTGGATGGCAAGATCCCTTCGTGAGATATCAGGCATAGGATCTTCCCCTAAGAAAGATAAAACAGGGCCTGACAGAGTTCTGGACCTAAGGCCCCATCCTGAAAGTGTTAGACTGTTGGGCTCACCCAATTCTTTTTTTCCCTTTTATTGAGATATAATTAACATGTAACATTGTATTCATTTAAGGTGTATAACACAGTGAGTTGATATATGTATATACTGAGAAATGATCATCACCAGTTTAGTTAACTAGCGTCATCACCTCAGTTACAATTTTTTTCTTGTGATGAGGACTTTTAAGATCGACTCTCTTAGCCACTTTCCAATATAAAGACCTAAATAAATAGGAAAATATGGAAGATTTAATATTGTTAGCTCCCCAAATTGATCTACAGGCTCGGTGTGGTCCCTAACAAAATCTCATCTGGCTTCTTCACAGAGATTAACAAATTCATCTGAAAATTCACATGGAAATTCAAAGCACCCAGAGGAGCCAAAACAATTTTGAAAAAGAGGAAAGCTGAAAGGCTCAAAATATCTGATTTTCTGATTCTACTACTGAGACATAGTAATCAAGACTGGGGAATTCTGGTGTGAAGACAGACATATAGAATAATAGAATAGAATTTAGAGTCCAGAAACAAACTCACATTTACAGTCAACTGATCGCCAACAAAGACGCCAAGGTAATTCAGTGGGGAAATGAGAATCCAACAAATGGTGCTAGGACAACTGAATATTCACAGGCAAAGTAAAGTTGGACCCCCTACTTCACACCACATACAAAAATTAATTTAACATTAATCAAAGACCTAAATATAAGTGCTGCAATTATAAAACTTATAGAAGAAAATAGAGCAACTTTTTATGACCCTGGATTAGGCAACAGCCTTTTAGATACAACACTTAAAGTACAAGCAACAAAAGAAAAAACATAAATTGGATTTCATAAAAATTAATTAATAACTTTTGGGTTTCAAAAGATACCATCAACAGTGAAGAAACAACACATACAATGGGAGAAGATATTTACCTGGCAATGATAACATCTAGAATATATAAGAATTCACACAATTTAATAATAAAAAAAAACAAACAACCCAATTTAAAAGTGGTCAATAAGGACATGAAAAGGCCTTCAACATCATTAAGCCCTCAGGGAAATGCAAGTCAAAACCATAACAAGATACCACACTTCACACTAGGATGACTAGCGGGTATGAAGACAATCAAAAAGATAGATAATAACAACTGTGGGAGAAAACATGGAGAAAATGGAACCCTCACACACAGGAAGGTAAACTGGGGCAGTCATTTTGGAAAACAGTCTGGCAGCTCCTCAAAAGACTAACCATAGTTACCATGCTGCTGTTGCTATTCAGTTGCCCAGTCATGTCCAACTCTTTACGTCCCCATGGACTGCAGCACACCTCTTTATCAGCTGATGGACATTTAGGTTGTTTTTGCTATTGATAATGCTGTTGTGAACATTCATGCAAAAGTTTTTGTACAGACATTAGCTACCATATGACCCAGTAATTCCACTCCTAGATGTATATCCAAGAGAATTAAAAATTAAAAAAATTAAAAACCCATGTCCGTACAAAAACTTTTATATGAATGTTCACAACAAAACCTAAATGTCCATGAACTGATGAAATAAAATGAGGTAACACAATGTTATCTGGCAATAAAAGTGAATGATGTACACTATAACACAGACAAACCTTGGAAACATCAAGCCAAGCGAAAGAAGCCAGTCACAACAGATCACACATTGTATGATTCCATTTATACAAAACGATCAGAATAGGCAAATCTACAGAGCAGAAAACAGCTTAGCAGTAACACTGTAAAACCCCGGGAATATGCTAAAACCACTGAATTGTAAGAATAACAACCACACTGTGTCTCAAGATTGCTAGCCTAGGGGCTGTAATGACAATAAACAAAGATGGTCATGAAAAATAAATAAAGTAACAAAGGCTAAAATGGAAGAAGACAAAATATCTGTCCTATATACATAGTCTCCTGTGAGAAATTTGAAAATTATTTGCATTCTCAGAGATCCTAGTTAGAATCCCTCATTTTAGAAGAGTAATCTGATTTTATTTTTTCTTTCTTTGTCCAGAAAGCACAAAGTCAAATCTGAAGTTTCACTATATCAGTTCTGGAAACCTTTTCTTATTTATTTAGCTTTTATCAGATAACCTCCTGCAAAAGAATTTATTAAAGTTGCTCAGAATACACAGGAGACAAGAAAACTTAAAAAAGAAAAAGAAGAATAGCAATGGTCAAAACACACCCATTACAGGTGGGCTACAAGTTTAATTTTTTAAGAAAATCAATCAGTTTATCAACTCACATTACTTAAATTAAATGCTTGGAGAATCACAACTAATCCTAAAACTGAAATGGAATTTTTCTCACTATCTTCATAAAGAATATCCTATAGAATAAATTATCTCCTTTAGACAGATAATTATTTGTTTCTTAATGTACAATTAAATAAAAGAAATTCAATAGGTCAATATAACTGCTTCAGTAAATCTGGGAACTAGGGCAGTGACTGGTAGGTATATATACCTTTTTGCCAAATCTTACATAAATAATTGTATACAGCTATATTCTCTTCAATATGGGGAGACAGCGAATCCAAGGCAATGAGTCTGACAGATCTGCATGTCTGTCTTGACCTTTTCCATATTTCTAGTGGTCTACATCTATATTTTTTAGTCATGTGTGCTACTGTTATAAGCTACCTTAAAATCTCTATAGATAAACATACATAAAATTATTGATGTTATGAACAAGCATCTATTAAAAATTCTTTCCCAGCAAAGACAGTCTGACTTAAGCAAATAGTAGGAAACACAACACCAAGTTCTATTTTATTGGAAACACCCCTTAATAAGCTTGTGCAAGCTGCTGTGCCAAACTTTGCTCTATCTAAAACAGGACTGGGTAATTATGCTGTTACAAACTGATGTTTAAAATTCATTAAGGTACTTACCAAATGGTTTGAGTTTTAAAAAAATCAGGTGCTTATTATAAGCCTAGCCTATAATTCTTCTGCCTTTTCAGTTTCCAAAAAATATTCCAAAAAATGCTTTCCAATAGGTCTACCCTTATATTTCAAACTCATATCCATGTATGATATTCATCTTCAGGCAATATTCATTTTTTATCAAGCATGAGATAAAAATATTACAGAAAGATATCAAGACTCTTCAAATTTAACATATGTTCCACTAGTGTGACCCGAATGCTCACTACGACATACTTATAAAGAGCAGTCATTACCATCAGCTGTAGTTGCTTTCTGGTGAGGCATCAGCATGGCAGCAAATTCTTGAAGTTGATTTCCTCTGATGATCCTATCTAGGTACATTTTCTCTAGGATCCCATAAGCAGCAAGCTGCTGGCACCTTTCATCCTTAAAAAGAGTAGCTAGCATCCGAGAACGCTGCTGTCCTAAGGGAAACAAACGAGCATCAAATATTCTCACTCTTCTTTCAGTGAAAAACGATCTTTCTTAAGACTCAATTTTTGCCTACTGAAATACACAGTGATCCTCATTATCTGTAGTAGCTATGTCCTATAAAGTCGCTGCCAACACTGAATTAGTGAATACTCCACTGCTGCTCCTAGGGTTGACACAGGATTAGGTTCCTATGAGCTCCTGGTCACAGCATTTTTGTCAGCTGGTCAACATGTAATCTTGTCTTGTGTGTTTGTTTAAAGGCACCTTAATTTATGGGTTACACTATAAACTCATGTGAAAGAACTTATCTAACGTACCATACGTACATTTTCCATAAGACACATCACAGACTTCCACACTTGAGAACACAAGACAAAACTATGACAGTATGCTTGGGGACCATTTAAAAACAGCAAAACCATCAATAAATGCACGAGAATGTGAAAAGTATCAAATAGACCACAAAAAAAGGACATTGGAAGGAGAATGTGAAAAGTATCAAATAGACCACAAAAAAGGACATTTGTTTATAGTAGAGCTGAAACAATGTAGAATCACTTTGTTTGACACTAGCTGGAAACAATATAAATAAGTAGAGGGGCTCAAATTTTTTGCTGCTCTGCACATGTCTGCAAATGACTGTAAAAGCACCTCAAGTATTGATTTGGGAGGGGGTGACAAATTTTATCAAGTAGGTAGGTTCACCTACATGGAATCTGTGAATGATAAGGATTAACTCTATATTCATCTGTGAAGACTATGATACACAATCATTCTCTCAGTAGCCAACAGGGACTGGTTCCAAGACTCCCTCATAAATACCGAAACCTGCCAATGCAAAAGTCACTTAAGTAAAATGATGTTCTATTTGCACCACCTTCATATATCCTCTCTTATACTTTAGATCACCTCCAGATTATGTATAATACAATGTACAATGTACACTGTAATGTAATGTAATACAATGTAAATGTAAATACAATGTAAATGTTATGTAGATAGTTCTGGCTGGCACCAGCAAATTCAAGTTTTGCTTTTGGAACTTCCTAAAAAATTTTTCCCCAAATATTTTTAACCCATGGGTGGTTGAATTTGCAGATGCAGAACCCATGGATATGGAGAACCAGTCATATGCCAAAATGTTACAAATGGTTCAAATTATAGCTAATTGCTATTTTCTTCTTTTTGCTTACTTACATTTCTGTAACAAACATGCATCCTTCTCATAATAATAAAAAATTGATGAAAGATGAACAAACATTTCTCAGATGGAAAATTTGATTTTCATAGTCTCAATTTACACCTTCGAGTACCTTTAAGTGGTGGAAAATCACATGATAACTGATAATATTAAAAAGTGAACTAATGGAAATAAAACTATGAACAGACTTTTTCTTTTTAAATTTATTTTTAGCTCTACATACTGAAAAAGCCTAAATGACAATGACATCCAGCATCGGTGAGCATATCTAGTATCCTGACCTTGCTAACCTCATTAAGAGGAACTAGAAATCCTTAAAAAAATAGCTGATTTCACGTCTCAGGCAGGGAAAATACAAAAGCAGCCAAAGGCATCTTTTTTATACTACATATTGGACAAGCACTCAAACACTAACAGGGAGGCCATGTCAAAAAGACATAATTTGGTCATATTTGGGACAACTTGAGCATCAAAAAGAATCACAACCATAATTTATTGTCCACACACAAATAAAATTTAAAACTGAGTCAAATATATAAGAATATTCATAGCAGTACTATTACTAATAGCCAATGACAAGGCAATAGGATAAACAATGTGGTATACTCACAGAATAGGATACCACATAACAACAAAAATGAAGAAAATACCTGTAACGATGTGGATAAATTTCATAAAGTTGAGAAAAAGAAGACAAACGAGTATATATACTACATGACTTCATTTATATAAACATAAGAAGCAGGCAAAACTAATATATACTAATGTCCACTCTTAGGGTTGGGGGTTAGGGATAGAGATTAGGAGAAAGCAGGACAGAGGCTTTCATGGTGCTGGTAATATTTTGCTTCTTTTTCTGAGCACTGACTATATGATGGCTTTCGTTTGTGACAATTCACTGAAGTGCATACTTTTGATATGTACAGTTTTCTGTGTGCACATGTTTTCTGTGCATACATGTTTCTGTATGCACAGTTTTGTGTGCTTCTACATGCAGAAGAATAAGCAGAGAAAAAGTTAGCAGTGATATTTGGGGAAAAAAAGAGCAAAGAATGAATAATGTATCATTTTTCATTTTCATTTTATATTACATGCAATGAGTGATCCAGCAAGGATTATTAACAGATATTAAATTATGGAAAGGAATTTGGAAAACAGAATTTTTGTGGTGTCAAAGCAGCACCCCATGAATTACTTACAAAATACAAAGAGGACAATGTACCTTTACAATGGAGTTTCTACCTTAATTAAATGAACAAACTCAGCATCACTAACAGTGGGACAATGTAGCAGTATGTGCTGACATGATTCAACAGCAAGTATTTAGTATCATTATAAGGTATTCTTGCTAGAAAAAAATTTAACCTGAATCTAATATAACCTCTGGGTATAATTTCTATTTTATAAGGAATCTATGGGATTAAGGAATAAATTAACTATATATATCATATATACATGATATATATATGATATATATATATCATATATATATCTCAAAGAGGGCTTCCCAGGTGGTACAGTGTAAAGAATCCACCAATGCAGGAGACATAAGAGTTTCCTAGGTGGGAAAGACCCCCAGAAGGAGGAAATGGCAATTCCCTCCAATATTCTTGCCTAGAAAATTCCATGGACAGAGGAACCTGGTGGGCTACAGTCCATGGGGCAGCAAAGAGTCAGACAAGACTGTGCGACTAAGCACAGCACATATTATATAGATCAAAAAATCGAGGATGAAGGATATTCTATATAATAATTTCAAAGTCAGTACTTTTTTTTTTTTGGACAGGAACATAAGATTCATCGGTGGGCAAGAGGAAGGATGCAGCCGCACCAAGGCTCTCATAAGGGCAGGGCCCCTCATTTGTCCAGAGGGCCACCACCAGGGTTGTGTATACATAATATGTGACCCCTGGCCATTCGAGATGGGCTGCCTTTCTGCCACCATGTTTTCAAGTTCATCTGCACTAAACTTAGTAAACACCCAGTTCTTAGAGATATAGATCTTCTGGTGGCCAAGGAACTTGAACTTGGCCCCAAGAAGGGTCTCAATCACAGGCTCCTTGTTCTGCAGCTCAGTGCGGATGGACACTATCACTTGGCCAGTGTGGACCCTGGCCAGTGTGTCCCAGGGCTTTCCAAAGGCACCATGCGTACCTGTCTGGAGCCTAGATTGGGGACAGCATGCTAGTCATGAAAGTCCACTGGAAAGAGCTGTATCCCAGATCCCTTAGGGCAACCTGTAGAAGCAACAGGCTGCATACACTACCGAGGAAGCTGCTGTTTGCAGCCACTGCACACTGGGCCCCCATGGGGAAAAGAGCACAGTCGGCTTAATTGGCTGCAAAAGTTTTTTTTTTTTTTTTTTTAAGTGGGGAAACTATATATGATGTTGTATGTGAACTATATTACAAAAAAGTTGGGGGCGGGGGGAATAAGGAAACTCTTCTAGACTAAAAGAATCTAAAGAGTCATAATCACCAAATACCACACATAAAATTGCTCCTTATTTAAGATGAAAAAGGCAGGTATAAAAGATATCCTTGAGCTAACTGAAGCAGTGACCAGCTGCTAAACTCTACAGTGTTAACTTTTTTAGGGATGATAATGGCACTGCAGTTACACAGAAAAAAATGTTTCTATTCTTAGGAGATACATCATGATATATGAAGGAGTATCATGATGGACCTCAAATTACTTTAAAATGATACATCAAAACGTGTGTGTGTGTGTGTGTGTGTGTGTGTGTATGCATGTGCATGGGTGTGAGAGAGAAAGAAAGACAATGAGAGAATGCAAATATAACAAAAAGCCAGGAAATTTTAGAAAAGAGTAATGAAGAGTAAGAAGATCTGCTAAGACACTATAAAGCTATAATAATATGAAAAGCATAGTATTAGTATATTCATAAATACACAGGTTAATTAATGGAACAGAATACTATGTCCAAAAATCTGCTATAATGTGCTTCAAAGCAACAGGGAGAAAACAGATTCATAATTCAATAAAGAATGCCAACTCAAATAACTAGCCATTTAGAAAAACAAGCATGGACTTCTCTGATGGTCCCAGGATTAGGACTCCACACTTCCACTAAAGAGGATATGGGTTCAGTTCCTGGCCAGGAACTAAGAAGCCATGTGGTATGCCCAAAAAAGTCACTTATGTTTATATGTAACAGATCTATTATTGTTACTTTTAAATGAATTAATAAATATTTTTAAATTACTCACTTCAATTTCTAATACACTAAACAGCAGATATACTCTACATAAACAAAAGCTCTCTAGGGTTCTCAATATTTCAGAGTCTAAATCACCGCAGATGGTGACTGCAGCCACGAAATTAAAAGACGCTTACTCCTTGGAAGAAAAGCTATGGCCAAGCTAGACAGCATATTAAAAAGCAGAGACATTACTTTGTCAACAAAGGTCCAGTTGTCAAGGCTATGGTTTTTCCAGTGGTCATGTATGGAGATGAGAGCTGGACCATAAAGAAGGCTGAGTGCCAAAAAATTGATGCTTTTGAACTGTGGTGTTGGAGAAGACTCCTGAGAGTCCCTTGGACTGCAAGGAGATCCAACCAGTCCATTCTAAAGGAGATCAGTCCTGGGTGTTCACTGGAAGGACTGATGTTGAAGCTGAAACTCCAATACTTTGGCTACCTGATGCGAAGAGCTAACTCATTTGAAAAGACCCTGATGCTGGGAAAGATTGAGGGCAGGAGGAGAAGGGGACGACAGAGGATGAGATGGTTGGATGGCATCACTGACTCAATGGACATGAGTTTGGGTAAACTCCAAGAACTGGTGATGGACAGGGAGGCCTGGCGTGCTGTGTGGTTGGCTGTGTGGTTCACGGGGTCGCAAAGAGTTGGACACGACTGAGTGACTGAACTGAACTGGAAGATCAGAGGATTCAAGAACTTAAAGTACCAGAAGAAAACATGAAGTACTCTAAAATATGTAATTTCAGAATAGGAAAGACCTTTTAAGCAAGTCAACATAACCCCAAAGCTATAATAGATGAAAATATTTAACTATATAAAAATCTAAAGTTTCTGGAGAAGGAAATGGCAACCCACTCCAGTATTCTTGCCTGGGAGATCCCATGGGCAGATGAGCCTGAAGGGCTACAGTCCATGGGGTTGTGAAAGATTCAGCCACTACTTAGCAGCTGAACAACAACAATGTTGCCTTAAAGTGATTATACCCACTGCCAAGGTTGGTCATCTATATGAAAAAAAAACCACACACACAAAAAAAAATCTAAAGTTTCTCAGTGGCAAAAATTAAAAAATAAAGCCAAAAAAAAGAGATAATAAACTGGGAGAAAAGCTTGTTAATTTCTTATATATGTGAACAGTTTTTATAAAAGATAAAAAATGGCTAATGAACCTAAACAGACTAATATACTCCAAAAAAATGGGTTTTTCAATAATGATTTTTTTTTTTAACACGTGAAAAGATGCTCAAAAGCATTCATGAAATGAAATGCAATTTAAAACTAGAATGAAATATTACCTTTCTTCTACCAGGTAAGGATAAAAAAAATTTGGAAATGTGTGTGTGAGTAACCAGGTACATCGGAAAAGACCTTGATGCTGGGAAAGACTGAAGGCAAAAGTAGAAGAGGACGGCAGAGGATGAGATGGCTAGACAGTATCACTAATCCAATGGACATGAACTTGAGCAAACTCCAAGAGACAGTGAAAGACGGGGAAGCATGGCTTGCTGCAGTCCATGGGGTCTCAAAGAGTCAGACACAACTAAGCAACTGAACAACACAACAATAATTAGGTACACACAGACATTATTGTTTAGAGGGTAATGTTAAAAGGCAATTTTAATTTCTATCAAAATTTTAAGTGTATGCACCCTTAGATTCAAGATTTTAACCTATACATATACATATAATCACTACAGCATCATAACTGGCTAATTATGAAAAGCCAAAGGATAGAAAATAAAAAAGAATGAGTTTTATGAGTTGTGTAAAGACCACTGTGATGGACAGCCACATAAAAAAAGCACCCTGCAAAAGTGTGTATATCATGTTATAATTTGTGTATAAAAAGGATACACACTTATATACTGAAAGAGATAGAAGAAATCAGTAATAGTTCTTCAGAGTAGAAAGTGGTACCATTTTATGTACTGTCTTTTCAGTAAACAAAAATAAATAAGATCACTGCTTTATAGAGAATGAAATGTGTAGTCTGAATATGTCTTTAGGCTCTCAACTAAACACAGTTCAAAAACAAAATTATAAAATGATTTAGAAACGCCATGGCTTAGAATTATCAGCATTTCCTCTCAATGCCCTTTCCTACTTTATAAGTTGAATAATTTACATGCTGTAGTTTAGTAAAAAGGACAAAGAACAGTTTACTACTTATATTTACTGCAGAAAAAGATAAGTGCCAGGTCTAAAACTGAGGCTTGAGATTAAAAATTTTTAAAAATCCCCAAAGCAGTACATTAATTATATCACCCATTTCTAGATTTTAATTTTCATTTCCCTTTGTGTAATTCTCAATTTAATATCCATTTTCTTCAGTGATATTTTAGCAGAACTAATCTTCAGATTATCTCTTAACAATTCCTAATATCTACAGTTAAGAGGCTGGTAAATACATATTTTTAAAACATCTTAAGTTAGCAACCTACTCTTACTGCTTAAATGTTTTAATTAAATTTATCATATCTGTATTAATAAGACATTCTCTTAAAGAACAGTTTCTCACCAAATCCTCAAATAGCAGTGAAAGTCACTCTATCGTGTCTGACTCTTTGCGACCCCATGGACTATACAGTCCATGGAATTCTCCAGGCCAGAATACTGGTGTGGGTAGCCTTTCCCTTCTCCAGGTGATCTTCCCAACCCAGGGATCAAACCCAGGTTGCCCGCATTGCAGGTGGATTCTTTACCAGCTGAGACACTAGGGAAGCCCAAGAATATTAGAGTGGGAAGCCTAGCCCTTCTCCAGTGGATAGCAATGAACCTAAAATATTAAGCAAAGATAGCTTTCTACTCATTAAAGCATAAATGATTTGTTTACCTGCTGATGCTAAGATGGTACAATGCAGAGCATGTTTTAAGGCCTCTAGTCTTTCACTTTCATGTACTATTGTCTTGTAAGAGAGTTCATTGTACCTTTGTGCAGCTTCAATGAATTTTCTTCTATAATCAAGAACACGTGCATAGCATACCTATAAGAGGGAAAACGTTTCAATTAGGGGGAAAAGTTAAAAAGCAAAAGAAAAAAGAATTTCTAATGTATAACAACAGCATTTATCAGATATTCTGGAGCACCTTAATATTGTGGGATTCTCCAACACAAAATTAATTCCAAACCAGTTCATCAGTTACCTTATAATGTATCTGTAATTGTTCATTGGTTGATTCATTCTGAAGTAATGATGCCCGATTTATGTAAGCCTCTGCCTGGACTGGATCATCGTCCTCCAGATATAGCCGAGCAATCTTCAGATAGGTCTCCAGTTTATAATCAACATTGTACTGTCTAGGTGATAACAGAAAGACACAGAATGACTATTTCACCACGAAAATTTTTAGGGGTGGTAGAAAATAAGTTATTTTTTCCTAATATGTACATATATATTCTGTTACTATAAGGGACTCAAACTTTTTACTGCATTGAAAAAACACAGAGAAGCTAAAAAACATTTCCAAAATAAATTTTACTGAATTTTCATTATTCTTATCATTATTCATATCTATTTTAGCTTCTTCTAATCCTCAGATAATCTCACAAATCAAAGATCTTTAAAAAAATTTTAAAAGCCCAGTTCAAGGACTTATCATGTACCACCACCAAAAGAACTATGGACATGTACATCCATTCTGGACAACAGTTTGGCAGTATGCTCTCCAACCATTCTTTGAATCCTTTAAAATGCATATACTCTTTACCTACTATATTCTACCTCTAAAAAATAAATCCCCCCCAAAATCATGCATGTGCACACATATACAAGCAGAGAATATTCATTTGTAAAGTCATTCATAAATATCCGTAATTGGAAAAAAATGGCAATCATCCATAATGGTATTTATGGTAATTAAGTTGCGATATATAAAGATGACAGGTACTACACAATTACATATATATAAAATAATTATATAGTGTCATTATTATAATTATTATTTCTGATAATAGTCATAAGTTTTCAGTAAATGAAAAAAAAGGATAAAAAGTACATAAAAACACTATCAAAATGTATTTCTATATATCTGTCTCTTATACACATCTAGATGTGTATAAGAGACAGATGTAGGTTGGTCATAACTTTCCTTCCAAGNGCATCATAACTGGCTAATTATGAAAAGCCAAAGGATAGAAAATAAAAAAGAATGAGTTTTATGAGTTGTGTAAAGACCACTGTGATGGACAGCCACATAAAAAAAGCACCCTGCAAAAGTGTGTATATCATGTTATAATTTGTGTATAAAAAGGATACACACTTATATACTGAAAGAGATAGAAGAAATCAGTAATAGTTCTTCAGAGTAGAAAGTGGTACCATTTTATGTACTGTCTTTTCAGTAAACAAAAATAAATAAGATCACTGCTTTATAGAGAATGAAATGTGTAGTCTGAATATGTCTTTAGGCTCTCAACTAAACACAGTTCAAAAACAAAATTATAAAATGATTTAGAAACGCCATGGCTTAGAATTATCAGCATTTCCTCTCAATGCCCTTTCCTACTTTATAAGTTGAATAATTTACATGCTGTAGTTTAGTAAAAAGGACAAAGAACAGTTTACTACTTATATTTACTGCAGAAAAAGATAAGTGCCAGGTCTAAAACTGAGGCTTGAGATTAAAAATTTTTAAAAATCCCCAAAGCAGTACATTAATTATATCACCCATTTCTAGATTTTAATTTTCATTTCCCTTTGTGTAATTCTCAATTTAATATCCATTTTCTTCAGTGATATTTTAGCAGAACTAATCTTCAGATTATCTCTTAACAATTCCTAATATCTACAGTTAAGAGGCTGGTAAATACATATTTTTAAAACATCTTAAGTTAGCAACCTACTCTTACTGCTTAAATGTTTTAATTAAATTTATCATATCTGTATTAATAAGACATTCTCTTAAAGAACAGTTTCTCACCAAATCCTCAAATAGCAGTGAAAGTCACTCTATCGTGTCTGACTCTTTGCGACCCCATGGACTATACAGTCCATGGAATTCTCCAGGCCAGAATACTGGTGTGGGTAGCCTTTCCCTTCTCCAGGTGATCTTCCCAACCCAGGGATCAAACCCAGGTTGCCCGCATTGCAGGTGGATTCTTTACCAGCTGAGACACTAGGGAAGCCCAAGAATATTAGAGTGGGAAGCCTAGCCCTTCTCCAGTGGATAGCAATGAACCTAAAATATTAAGCAAAGATAGCTTTCTACTCATTAAAGCATAAATGATTTGTTTACCTGCTGATGCTAAGATGGTACAATGCAGAGCATGTTTTAAGGCCTCTAGTCTTTCACTTTCATGTACTATTGTCTTGTAAGAGAGTTCATTGTACCTTTGTGCAGCTTCAATGAATTTTCTTCTATAATCAAGAACACGTGCATAGCATACCTATAAGAGGGAAAACGTTTCAATTAGGGGGAAAAGTTAAAAAGCAAAAGAAAAAAGAATTTCTAATGTATAACAACAGCATTTATCAGATATTCTGGAGCACCTTAATATTGTGGGATTCTCCAACACAAAATTAATTCCAAACCAGTTCATCAGTTACCTTATAATGTATCTGTAATTGTTCATTGGTTGATTCATTCTGAAGTAATGATGCCCGATTTATGTAAGCCTCTGCCTGGACTGGATCATCGTCCTCCAGATATAGCCGAGCAATCTTCAGATAGGTCTCCAGTTTATAATCAACATTGTACTGTCTAGGTGATAACAGAAAGACACAGAATGACTATTTCACCACGAAAATTTTTAGGGGTGGTAGAAAATAAGTTATTTTTTCCTAATATGTACATATATATTCTGTTACTATAAGGGACTCAAACTTTTTACTGCATTGAAAAAACACAGAGAAGCTAAAAAACATTTCCAAAATAAATTTTACTGAATTTTCATTATTCTTATCATTATTCATATCTATTTTAGCTTCTTCTAATCCTCAGATAATCTCACAAATCAAAGATCTTTAAAAAAATTTTAAAAGCCCAGTTCAAGGACTTATCATGTACCACCACCAAAAGAACTATGGACATGTACATCCATTCTGGACAACAGTTTGGCAGTATGCTCTCCAACCATTCTTTGAATCCTTTAAAATGCATATACTCTTTACCTACTATATTCTACCTCTAAAAAATAAATCCCCCCCAAAATCATGCATGTGCACACATATACAAGCAGAGAATATTCATTTGTAAAGTCATTCATAAATATCCGTAATTGGAAAAAAATGGCAATCATCCATAATGGTATTTATGGTAATTAAGTTGCGATATATAAAGATGACAGGTACTACACAATTACATATATATAAAATAATTATATAGTGTCATTATTATAATTATTATTTCTGATAATAGTCATAAGTTTTCAGTAAATGAAAAAAAAGGATAAAAAGTACATAAAAACACTATCAAAATGTATTTCTATATATATACATCAAGAGAGGAATCACAATTATCTCTTGGAGTGATAATACAGGTAGTTTTCATTTTTCTTCTTATCCCAAAGGTCACATTTATACGCAAGAAATGCATAACTGAAGACCTTATATAATTCGAAACACATAATTCAAGATTTACCCTCACAGAAAAGTTAATTCTACTTATCAGCAAAAGTGGTGTTACCATGTGACAAGAACAGAGATTACAATTGACTTGGCCCTAACTTTGAAACTAATTCTTCAAAAAATGTTATATCAATTCAAAATTTTCCATAAGTCATATATTATTATTTTCTATTATCTCCATTCACAACTCATATTTACACATATTGCTATAAACAGCACTGTATTTTTCTGCATTTTCATTTCTTATGCCAAGTATATCTATTATATCTGTTACTTTCATAATCAGAATGAATTCTTTTTTAGGGAAACAAGCTCTCAATAATTTATCCAAAGCACTTTAACTTGTTTAGAAAATCAGAGAAATTTCAGTTCTTGGTATTCTCACACATAATGTTACAGTACTCTCAATACGTTAATAACCACCACTGCAAAGAACAGTATCTATATTTATGCCAACTACCAATGAAAATAAGTCATTTACTCTGTACTAACGAGACACTGCTCCAGACAGAATGAGACCAGAGCAATTAAGAAAGCCCTCGGCCTTTTCAGAGGCTTCCATAGAGGTTCAGATGGTAAAGAATCTGCCTGCAATGCAGGAGACCTAAGTTCGATCCATGGGTCGGGAAGACCCCCTGGAGAAGGGAATGGCAACCCTCTCCAGTATTCTTGCCTGGAGAATTCCATGGACAGAGGAGCCTAGTGGGCTTCAGTCTAGAGGACTGCAAAGAATCAACTGAGAAAGTAACACTAACTTTTTCAGCCTTTACAAACTATCAAAGGAAAAAACTGAATTAACAAGAAGCCTTAGAAAACAAAATTCAACATCTATATATAAAGGTGTTTTTATATACTGACTGCTTTTTCAAGGGGCATCATTTCACACAAAAGGCAAGATACCTGAAGTAATATTTGCCTTATGATCACAAAGGAAGACAAAATAAGAATCCCTTATTCATCTGGTAAAAGAGTAGAGAAGTAACTTAAAATATTTTTTGTCATTTAGTCGGTATTTTTATAGTTGCCAACTGAAAAAGGAAGTATGTTCAATAATACAACCACGAGTTTCACAGCTTTCATCTTTCTTGTACAATATAAAGAACTATAAATTTATTTAGAATCATATCAAAGGCAAGATTGGCTGAATAAGAGTTACAAACTATCATCTTAATTTTTCTAATCGTTCTTCCATCCCATTTTCTCTAGTATCTCAAACCCAAAAATCCACTGAACTCACTGTGACCCCAAACCACTGATCCTATTACATTGTTACTATATTTTTCTTCTTAAAAGCCTCACTTTCCTCCTGACCTCACTTGACCCCTGTGGCCAATCATTACAATCACTGAATGAATTGCGTAGGCACTCGTCTGCCTTGTTCCTCTCAGGCTGTTGTACTCGTTGGGGAAAATCAAAATGCTGGTTAAATCGGAGAATTCATCCACTCCTTTCTTCCAACCATGTAGCTGAACTCTGATGGAGAAAAACACCTGACCAATCTGCCAGATCTCATTTTACAGACTACGACTGTTAAACGAGCCTTAATGCTGCCAAGTATACTGTACATCTTTAATTACTATCCCACTCTCCTGGAGAATATTTCTGATATTCTTGTATCTCTTCAACCTCACTACTCTCACCCCTATCAGCTGATGACTCTGACTCCAACTTCACTAAGAATACTGAAATAATCAAAGAGTACTTACACAAGCTCCATCACCGTATTCCTAACATCTGCACTATATACTCTGTGTTCCTGGCTGTTAGGGTAGATCACTGGGGACTAGTCTGCCCACAAGGGACTATTCGGCAATGTCTACATTTTTGATAGCCCCAGCTAGGAGTAGTGGCGCCACTGGCATCCAGTGAGTAGAGGCCCCTGGTGCTGCTACACGTCTGCGCATACCTAGCACAGCCTCCACAACAGGGAACTATCCAATCTAAAGTGTGAAACTCTGCCAAGTATGAACTATCTGCTGGCCTATCTGAAGCCTACTCCTGCAAGAATCCCCTCCATACTCCCCAAGATCAGAGTACTGCCTTCCACTGAATCATAAAAGAAAAAAACAATCTCTACCTAACGTCTACTGTCATCTTCCACCCTACTTCTCCGCTCCCTTTCGTGAACACTTCCCCGAGGAGTCGCCCATGCTCACCAGCTCCAATTCTTCTCTTCCCTCTCTTGTAAACAACTCCAGTCGGGCTTTCGCTCTCACTATTTCACCAAACCAGCTTCCGTCAAGGCCACCAATGATCTCCACGTTACTCACGCTTATGGTTAACCTTCAACTCCTCATCTTGCGTGGTCATCAGCACCACACTGATCACTTGCTCCTTGCTGATATGATACACTTTCCTCGTTTGGCTCCGCAGATACCACACTCCACATTCTCCTGGTTTCCCTCTCACCTCAATGGACAATCCTCACCTGCTACATCTCCCTCCTGCCCTGACCTCTTAATGTCAGAATACGCAGTACTCAGTCCCCTTCTCTACCTATATGCCCTGCCTCAGAGATCTCATCCAGTCTAATGGCTTTAAATTCCATTTATATACCAATGGTTCCCACAGGCGTCAATACATCTCTAGTCCAGACCTCTCTTCTAAACTCCAGATTAACAAATTCAACTCTCTACTAGGTATTTCTACTTGGTTATCACATGTCCAAAAGAGAATTCTTGATCTTCCCTCAAAACTTATTCTTTACCATTCAGTAGATGGCAACTCTATTTTTCCAGCTGTTCAAACCAAAACTCAGGACTTCTCTTGGCTCTTTTTCTTATATTCAAGCTGTCATGAAATCCTTAGCTTTACCTTAGAAACTTATTCAAAGTCCAATATTTCTCACAATCTCTGACTCACCTGCAGTAGTGCGTAAGCCTCTCAGCTAATGTCCCTACTTCTATCACTGCATGCCTACAGTTCATTCTCAACCCAGTAGTTAGAATGACTCTGAAATATGCCAGGCACTTCCCTCATGGTCCAGTGATTAAGAATCCACCCTCCAACGCAGGGAACGTGGGTCTGATCCCTGGTCAGGGAACTAGGAATCCCACATGCTGTTGGGCAACTAAGCCCATGCAACGTAACTACCGAGCCCACGTATCACAACTAGAGAAGCCCAGACGCCACAACAAAGAGCTTGTGTGCCACAACTAAGACTCGACGCAGCCGAGTAAATAAATGTTTCTCTAAAAAATGAAATATAACTCAGATCACGTCAGTCCTCTGCACAAAATCCCTCAAAGGCTTTCCGTAGTTTCACTTAGAAAAATGCCAAAGGTCTTACAACGACTGACAAGGCTCCACGTACCCTGGTCCCCAGTCCTCTCTGATCTCACCCTGTCACTTTCCCCTTTGCTCACTCCACCCACAGTGGTCTCCTTGGTCTTCTTAAAACACTCTGAGCAAGCTCCCATCTTACAGCCTTTGCACTAGCCATCCTCTCCAAGACGACCTACTGACACTCTTCTCTCAGGGAGCGCAGAGCCACTCTGTTACCCCCTTCAAGTGTTTAAAAGGTGCTATCAGGACCACCCTACCACTCTAGTCACCCTGTTTAGTAACACATCCTGCCCCCCACTTTATCCCCTTTCTCCATAGCCCTTATCACCTTCTAACATGGGACAAAACTTATCTATTTATTCATTAAATTGTTCATTATCTGTTTCCTGTACTAAAATGGAAGAAAAAAGTAAGTGAACAGTTATACATATCCATCCAATATCCACTATTTACTATACTTTTGTCCTGTTTCCAAAGGAATTCCCACCAACACTTGGGCTGCATTTCTCCAATCTTCTTCTTTTTCATATATGGATGCAAGATGCTGTCTTATGGAAGCAACCTGAAATAGGAAGTATATGCGTTAAATTACTTCCACTGATATTAGTCACTAATTAAAATAAATAGAATAATCTATCATGACAATGCTCTTATTCAACACACTCTACAGGCAAGTAAATAGTAAAAGTTTACCTACACTACCCAAATTTCTTTTGTGAACTTTCCAGTCAAAGTATCAAAACAGTGAACTGACACATTTCTGTAATGTGGATTATGGCAATAATTTAAATATTAAGTTCTGCTTCCGTGTCACTGCACATATAATGCTGGAGTTCTCCTATGTTCTAGCCTAATTAACGATTTATTGACTTTTAAAAATAACCTAGGGCTTCCCTGGAAACCTAGTGGTAAAGAATCTGCCTGCCAATGCAGGGGGACACAGGTTTGATCCCTGGATCAGGAAGAATTCCACTTCCTGAGAGCAACAAAGTGCATGAGCCACAACTACTGAGCCTGTGTGCCGAGAGCCCGCACTCTGCAGCAAGAGAAGCCACTGCAGTGAGAAGTCCTCACATTGCAACTAGAGAGAGCCCCCTGGTCACCACAACTACAGAAAGGCCTGCCCAGCAATTAAAGACCCAGCACAGTCCTAAATAAATACATAAATAACTTTCAAAAATAAAATATTCTAAAAAGTAATATTTGGCTCCTAACAGCAAATTATAGTATATAAGCAAATGTCAGCTGGACTTAAAGTATCATAATACTTATTTGATCTGATATTGTAAAATGCTGTTTGGCACACTATTTTGTAGAAAAAAAAATCGAATGATTATCTCCTTTAAAATTTTAATGGTATCTCTCAAAATAATTACTGCTATCTCGGGTTTAAAAATCACCACTCTTAACAGCCAATATTTTACAATATTACCTATAAATGGGATATAACCTGTAAAACTTGTGAATCACTCTACCATACACCTGAAACTTACAATCATTAATAATACTTTTAAAAAAAGAAAACTTAATAAACAAATTCCTAAAAAGAAAACAAAAATCACTGCCCTAGGTACTTACCTGCTCCTCAAATGAAATGACTCTAGGCTGGATCTTTTCCAAGGTGAAATGATAGATTTCTTTGGCTGTGCTATCAGGCAGGTTAGGGAGATGGGTGCAGAAATCAGTCAGCAACTGGCGAGAGATCACGAGGCTGACATTCTCATTTACCACTTGTTAAAAAAAAAAAGTAAAGGATAAGAAAAACATGAATAATCTGTATATTTTCACTAAGCAATCAATTTTCACCTAAAATTAACACTAAAATATATTAGTGTACCTTTCAAAGCATTACTTACTGATCTCCATACTCCTACGACCTTATATTACAGAACCAGTTTTTCTTATTCTGAATTATTTGATCACTTAACAACTGCACCAAAACATTAAAAATACCTAGTGCCACCTGGGAAGCACTTTAAATACCACAACTTTTCTAAGAATCAGAAATGGCTGAGAAAAAATTAACAGCTGAGAATTTTATGTTATTCCTTTCTCTTCTTTTGGACTTCCCTGGTGGCTTAGACGGTAAAGCGTCTGTCTACAATGCAGGAGACCCGGGTTTGATCGCTGGGTTGGGAAGAGCCCCTGGAGAAGAAAACGGCAATCCACTCCAGTACTATTGCCTGGAAAATTCCATGGACAGAAGAGCCTGGTAGGCTACAGTCCATGGGCTCGCAAAGAGTCAGACACTTTAAATACCACAACTTTTCTAAGAATCAGAAATGGCTGAGAAAAAGTTAACAGTTGAGAATTTTATATTATTCCTTTCTCTTCTTTATGTTTCTACAAAGTGAAGGCACAGAAATACCTATATTTTTATTTACATTTTTATATCCCACCTAGCTACAGAAAAAAAAGTTAAAGAAGAAACAGTGAAACAATTTTCATTCAGTTTAAATAAAGTGAGTAGAGATAAGTTACTGCCACTTGTACTTTACCAACAAAAACAACAAATAAGAACTTAGGTGAGTACTAGGAAATTTCCTGATTGTCCAGTGGTCAGGAAACCATGATTTCACAGGAGTGGGCATGGGTTTGATCCCTGTCAGTGAACTAAGATCCATATGCTGAACTAAGATCCTGTATGCTGCATGGTGAAGCCAACAAAGAAAAGAACAAAAAAATTTTAATAAATAGAGGCTTAAAATATAAATAAAAAATAAAGTCATTTTCTACTATTAAAAAAAAAAGAACTTAGGTCAGCACCAGATGTATGGATGGGTTTCCCTGGTGGCTCAGAGGTAAAGAACCTGCCTGCCAATGCAGGAGACGCAGGTTTGAGCCTTGAATCGGGAAGATCCCTTGGAGAAGGAAATGGCAACCCACTCTAGTATTCTTGCTTGGAGAATCCCCTGGACAGAGGAGCCTGGAGGGTTACAGTTCACGGGGTTGCAAAGAGTTGGACAGGACTTAATGACAAAACAACAAGATGTATAAACATATTTTATGCCATTGCTTGTAAACATTTATGCTGTATTATTGTATATGATTAAGGATAAAAACTGAAGCCACACTGTTTACAAACCCTCCTGATTATATGCTCTCAGGCAAGAGACTTCTTCCCCTGTGCTTCTCTTTCCTCTTTTGTGAAGTTAGGTTCACAGAAGAAACCTGTGAAGAAGGTTGCTATGAAACTTAATGCAATTTACCTAAAGCGCTTTAAGCAATACCTGGCACATATCACTCAACAGATGTCAGTTTTTATTATCACTTTAATTACATTTTTAAAAGATGTATCGTGTTAGTAAACCACTCCTTAGATAAATTAAGTTTAAATCAGTAGTTACTAGGGAAATAAATGATGGTTCAAAAGCTATTCAGCTGATGCAAATGACTGTAACAGTAGACTGCTTTTTTTTGGTGGTTCACTGGATTCAAAGTTTATAAAAAGCACTACTCTTTTATTACTAAGTGCAGTGGTCTTTAAAAAGCTATGAGTTTTTCTGAAACCACTGCCAGTTTGTCTCACATTGCAGGCCCGAGTTATCTGACGCAGTAACTGACAGGTTGTGTAACTAATCAGTTTACAGTGTATTAACTGGAATTGGATGATACCAGATGTGACAGAGAACAGTTTCATTACAAATGCCATTAGGCACCTAAAACTGTTAGAAGTCTAGGCTCTGCCACAGACTAACAAAATGTCCTTGGGGAAAAAAATCACTTAATCCTGAGACTCATTTTATAATATATTATATAGGGCTAGCGAAGACTCTCAAGAGTCCCTCGGACTGCAAGGATATCCAATCAGTCCATTCTGAAGGAGATCAGCTCTGGGATTTCTTTGGAGGGAATGATGCTGAAGCTGAAACTCCAGTACTTTGGCCACCTCATGCGAAGAGTTGACTCATTGGAAAAGACTCTGATGCTGGGAGGGATTGGGGTCAGGAGGAAAAGGGGACGACTGAGGATGAGATGGCTGGATTGTATCACCGACTCGATGGACGTGAGTCTGAGTGAACTTCGGGAGTTGGTGATGGACAGGGAGGCCTGGCGTGCTGTGATTCATGGAGTCACGAAGAGTGGGACATGACTGAACAACTGAATTGAACTGAACTGAACTCACACGTATATTGTTAATCACAGGGTTACAAAAGAGCCTGTGTGACGCATGTGTGTGAAAGCACACTGTAACTGTAAAGCACTATCAAGTATCATTAATACTGTGAACTCAGAATAAATTCCAGCCTGAATTCTGAGTAATTTTCAAAATAACTGGCTATGTTTGAAGTAAGGGAGTAGGGAAGAATATTTTAAAAGAATGGAAATTTCTAGTTCCCATTCAAAAGAAATGTTCTTAACAACAGCTAATTCTTCTCTAGCACTTATCATATGCCAGGTACTGTTGTAAGCACTTTATTATGGATATTAACTCATTTAATTTTCCAACAGTTCTACAGGGTAGTTACCATATCCCCATTTTATAGACAAGGAAATAAGCAGGCATAGAGAGGTTACATAATCTACCCAAGATCACACAGCTAATAAAACAGCAGACCAGGATTTGAATCCAGACTATTCTCTGTCATTTGCTATACTGCCTCTCATCAGTTATTATATTAATAACTATGCAAAACCATAAATGTAAATGTAACAACGTCTTCACAGTTCACTGAAAAACAAATATCAAGTGGCATGTAGTTTAAACTCTAAAATCAGTCAAGCTCAATGCATAATTCATTTACTCGCAATGTAAATTATATTGACAATTTAATCTAAAACAAGGCTTGAGCAAGCTTTTAAGTCTTAACTTGGTAATATAAGGCAAACATGGAATTTTTCTTCCACTTACTTGATTCCACAAAAGCTTTTAAAGCTTCTAGTTGCTCTGCCCCAGATAACTGAATGGCTTTTTCCAGGATCTGACGATACCTAAAATAATACAGAAAAAAAATGTGTGTTTAGAAGTCACCTATATAGACGATGGGCTTCCCAGGTGGCTCACTAATAAAGAATCTGTCTGCCAATGCCAGAGATGCCGGACACACGAGTTTGATTCCTGGCTCAGGAAGATTCCCCTGGAGGAGGAAATGGCAATCCACTCCAACATTTTTGCCTAAATAATTCCATGGATAGAGGAGCCTGGAGGGCTGCCGTCCATGGGGTCGCAAACTGAGCAACTGAGCATGAGCATATAATCTAATACTAACTTTGATGTTTATTTCTATTTACCCTGGTTTCTTTCAATGTGCTCTAGTTTGTGGCTTTCTTTATAGTAGTACACTACAGATTTTTTTTTTAAGTTTTCAATCCATTATAAGAAACATTAATCTATAATTCAAAGTGCCACTTGTAGTTTTCTTTACAGTACACCACAATTTTTAAAGTTTTCATGTCCATCACAAAAAGACTAAATCTAAAGTTACTGGATCTAAGATGTCACTTTTTCTTTAAAAGTTTCAGTTCTGAATTGAAAACATCAATTTTCTTTCAAGTGTCTCAAAAGGTAAACTATATATCCTTCATTAATGTACACACAAGGACATTACTTGAAGTGACCCAGAACCTTTTCCTTATGGCCGTAAAGAATATAGGATTACCAACAACAGGGTAATGTTGACTAGGCAATGAAGCCAAATACTAGAGATCAAGTGTCTTCGTGTGTACAGAACACACCCCACCAAGCCAAATGTACTGACTGAACGTCCTTCATGCTGTCAGGCAGTGCCCGTCAGTTCTTTACTTGTATTTGCTTCTAACAACTATTCTAATATTCATGATCACAAAAATTCAAAGCAGCACTCTAAAAATGAGGGGGTAATGCTAAAAACAAGACTGACAAGAATTATTAAGTGATAGCAAATTGCTTCCTAACCTGTCAACTCTATCAGGACAAGGATTTTTTGTTTTGTTTACTCCTATGTGGAGGAGGGCATGGCAACCCACTCCAATATTCTTGCCTGGAGAATCCCCATGGACAGAGGAGCCTGGTGGGCTATAGTCCATGGGGTCACAGAGGGTCAAACATGACTGAGCGACGAAGTATAGCACATATAATGCCTAGAACAGTACTTGGCACATCATATGCACTCGAAGACACCACAGTATTAAAACATTTTATTTCTTAAACTGAGTGGTTGATACATAGGTATTATACTATTCTTAATCCTATTTGTCTCAATCATATTTATTAAAAGCATTCATTAATGCATTTTAAAAACCTAATTGCAATTATTCAAAACATTATCCTGAATGTAGTCAAGAAACAAAAACACACAAATAGGGCCCAAATTCTTTCAAATTTATGACTTGTATTTGTAAGGTGCATCCTCAAGCTACAGTTCAGCACTCACTGATTCTCATCTGATATTCTCACAAGCTTGACTGCATAATTTCTCAAAACTGCAATGAATCAAACTGGCTTTGTAAAGTAGGTCTACTGACAGAAAAGACAGCCAACTCCAAAAGAAAAGTCAAACTTGTCTAAGAAAGAAAGGAAATATCAAGCTTTAAAATAAAAATTGCTAAATTTGAGGGACAAAATACAGTCATCTAATAATTTATTCAGATGGAATCTCATTTTCAGGACTTCCCTGGTGCCCTACTAGTTAGGATTCCAGGTGTTCACTGCCATGGTCCAGGGTTCAATCCCTGGTCAAGGAACTGAGACCCCACACACAAAAAAATCTCATTCTCTCTCTCTGTATATATACATATACACACACTCATATGCACATAGATTTTTTTTTCCTATCTACATTTATACATACACTTTACTGCCCTGGGCATGACTTTAGTTAATGCATTCATTGGTTTATGATTTCTTGTTTAGATTAGCTTATTTTTCATATAAATTAAATCAAGACTATGGCTAAACCCTCTTATTCTTAAATCCCAGTTATCTTATACTAATAATATTATATTCAAAGATGACAATGTCTCACTTATAAAAATTTGCTAATAACTTAAGTTTTAATATACAGTTTCACAACTTATCAATCAACTAATCTATATTGGGAACATCAAAAATTTTTTAAAAAATCTGAAACAATGGAAAGATGGAAAAATGCCTGATGTGGAGTGGTACGTGACAAGTACCATATATTTTTCCTTTAAAAAAAAATACTATGGAGGAAAAGAAATTTAGTTAATTAAGGCAATCACGTATCTGTCCCATGTATTTATCATCAACAAACGTTTATCAAGCACCTATCACATATGTGAATTAAAGTTCAGTATATCAATTTCTGATTTCTTGGCACTTGAAGGGATTTGGAGGTCAATAAAACACATACACGTGAAAATGTACCAGTCACTATATATGCTCAAAACGAGTGTAACAGGCATGTATTCACAGATCTTTCTGTTTATAATATTGGTGAACTAGAGATTGGACGCCACTGATCTCCAAAAAAACACAGAAAGTTGAAAGAAATGAAAAAAAAAAAATTTAACAGCATAAAATCCTAATAAGAAAGGGTAATCGGAAGAGACAAGGGCACAAAGAGGCTCACAGCTTCTGCCTGAAAGCATCTGCTGATTGTGGAAGGGTGTCTGAGAGGCAGAGGCACGCCTGGGGGCAGAAGGGAGTGGGCTGGCTCTGGGGTGTTCTGCCGTCTGCTGGAAACATGGCAAGCTGCAATTTCTGGCCAACTAATAAAACTAGAACAGGGATCTGAGGGTTTTTACGTGCCAGAGGAGGAAACACTTGCACTTTGGAAGTCAGGTTACAAATTCTATTCTAAGGATCACCTGGTAGGAAGACCGGTAAATCTGGAAACCTTGGTCCTAGACGCCTAGCACTGTCAGGTACCTGGCAGAAGGAAACGAAATTCCTCCCTGAAAGGTAATAGCATAGGCCTCCAGTTGTTTTTAAAAATACATTTTAAAATAATTTGCCCAACAACAAACATTACAAGGCATATGACAATATTAATAACACACTCAGATGCTCAGGCATGTCCGACTCTTTGTGACCCCACAGACTGCATGCAGCCCATCAGACTCCCCAGTCCATGGGATTTTCCAGGCAAAGATACTGGAGTGGGCTGCCATTTCCTTCTCCAGCAGATCTTCCCGACCCAGGGATCAAACCTGGGTCTCCTGTACTGCAGGCAGATTCTTTACCAACTAAGCCATCAGGGAAACCACTATGACAATATTACCTGGAATCAACAAAAACAACAGACAACAGCAAAAAACAGGGACTCCAGATACTGGTGTTATCAGAAAGACTGAACTACACTTATACTTATCAAGTTTATAGAGAAAAAGACAAGCTTTTAAAGTTTCAGCAAGAAACTCAGTTCAGTTCAGTTCAGTCGCTCAGTTGTGTCCGACTCTTTGCAACCCCATGAACCACAGCACGCCAGGCCTCCCTGTCCATCATCAACTCCCAAAGTCCACCCAAACCCATGTCCATTGAGTCAGTGATATCATCCAACCATCTCATCCTCTGTCATCCCCTTCTCCTCCTGCCCTCAATCTTTCCCAAAACCTTGCTTCTATCACCAGTCACATCCATAACTGGGTGTTGTTTTTGCTTTGGCTCCATCCCTTCATTCTTTCTGGAGTTATTTCTCCACTGAACTCCGGTAGCATATTGGGCGCCTACAGACCTGGGGAGTTCCTCTTTCAGTGTTCTATCTTTTTGCTTTTTCATACTGTTCATGGGGTTCTCAAGGCAAGAATACTGAAGTGGTTTGCCATTCCTTTCTCCAATGGACCACATTCTGTCAGACCTCTCCCCCATGACCCATCCGTCTTGGGTAGCTCCACACGGCATGGCTTAGTTTCATTGAGTTAGACAAGGCTGTGGTCCATGTGATCAGATTGGCTAGTTGTCTTTATAAAAAGTTCATTTAAAAAAAAGAATCATCAAAACTACATAACTAAGAAGTAATGTCACCAAAACTTAAAATTCAGTTGAGTTCTTCCCAGTGGACTAGACACTCTTGAAGAACTGGTAAACTAGAAAGCAGGTCGGAAGAACTTATCCAGAGTAAAACACTGAAATGGAAAGTACAGAAGACAGAGTAAAGGGCAGAGGGGTCCCAGTAAGACGGCCTGACAAGGGTTTCCCTGGGGTCCTAGAGGAGAAAACAGAATGCGATTGAGGCAACATTTATAAAAAGCGAGCTGAAAAATCTCTAAGACAATGAAATAATCCAATCCTTTGATTCAAGAAACACAAGGAAGCTTAACCAGGATAATGCCATAGAGCATTTACAGAAATTGGCCCCAATTCTTTTACTCTCTCTATGTGCCTTTGCAATGTGACTTTTTGTAGGTCTTTGCATCAAGAGGTAGAGTTTATCTCCCCACCCTCTGATCTGGGCTTGTTTTGACCAACAGAAGGCAGCGGAAGTAACATGCCTGTTCCGAGCACAGACTTCAAGAGAATTTGTGTTTACCTTTATCTCCTGGAACCTGACTTTGCCACATGAATTAGTCCAGGCCAACTTACTGGATGGGGCTTCCCTGGTGGCTCAGATGGTAAAGAATCTGCCTGCAATGCAAGAGACCTGGCTTTGACCCTTGGGTTGGGAAGATCCCCTGGAGAAGAGAATGGCTACCCACTTCAGTACACTTGCCTGGAGANAACGAAATTCCTCCCTGAAAGGTAATAGCATAGGCCTCCAGTTGTTTTTAAAAATACATTTTAAAATAATTTGCCCAACAACAAACATTACAAGGCATATGACAATATTAATAACACACTCAGATGCTCAGGCATGTCCGACTCTTTGTGACCCCACAGACTGCATGCAGCCCATCAGACTCCCCAGTCCATGGGATTTTCCAGGCAAAGATACTGGAGTGGGCTGCCATTTCCTTCTCCAGCAGATCTTCCCGACCCAGGGATCAAACCTGGGTCTCCTGTACTGCAGGCAGATTCTTTACCAACTAAGCCATCAGGGAAACCACTATGACAATATTACCTGGAATCAACAAAAACAACAGACAACAGCAAAAAACAGGGACTCCAGATACTGGTGTTATCAGAAAGACTGAACTACACTTATACTTATCAAGTTTATAGAGAAAAAGACAAGCTTTTAAAGTTTCAGCAAGAAACTCAGTTCAGTTCAGTTCAGTCGCTCAGTTGTGTCCGACTCTTTGCAACCCCATGAACCACAGCACGCCAGGCCTCCCTGTCCATCATCAACTCCCAAAGTCCACCCAAACCCATGTCCATTGAGTCAGTGATATCATCCAACCATCTCATCCTCTGTCATCCCCTTCTCCTCCTGCCCTCAATCTTTCCCAAAACCTTGCTTCTATCACCAGTCACATCCATAACTGGGTGTTGTTTTTGCTTTGGCTCCATCCCTTCATTCTTTCTGGAGTTATTTCTCCACTGAACTCCGGTAGCATATTGGGCGCCTACAGACCTGGGGAGTTCCTCTTTCAGTGTTCTATCTTTTTGCTTTTTCATACTGTTCATGGGGTTCTCAAGGCAAGAATACTGAAGTGGTTTGCCATTCCTTTCTCCAATGGACCACATTCTGTCAGACCTCTCCCCCATGACCCATCCGTCTTGGGTAGCTCCACACGGCATGGCTTAGTTTCATTGAGTTAGACAAGGCTGTGGTCCATGTGATCAGATTGGCTAGTTGTCTTTATAAAAAGTTCATTTAAAAAAAAGAATCATCAAAACTACATAACTAAGAAGTAATGTCACCAAAACTTAAAATTCAGTTGAGTTCTTCCCAGTGGACTAGACACTCTTGAAGAACTGGTAAACTAGAAAGCAGGTCGGAAGAACTTATCCAGAGTAAAACACTGAAATGGAAAGTACAGAAGACAGAGTAAAGGGCAGAGGGGTCCCAGTAAGACGGCCTGACAAGGGTTTCCCTGGGGTCCTAGAGGAGAAAACAGAATGCGATTGAGGCAACATTTATAAAAAGCGAGCTGAAAAATCTCTAAGACAATGAAATAATCCAATCCTTTGATTCAAGAAACACAAGGAAGCTTAACCAGGATAATGCCATAGAGCATTTACAGAAATTGGCCCCAATTCTTTTACTCTCTCTATGTGCCTTTGCAATGTGACTTTTTGTAGGTCTTTGCATCAAGAGGTAGAGTTTATCTCCCCACCCTCTGATCTGGGCTTGTTTTGACCAACAGAAGGCAGCGGAAGTAACATGCCTGTTCCGAGCACAGACTTCAAGAGAATTTGTGTTTACCTTTATCTCCTGGAACCTGACTTTGCCACATGAATTAGTCCAGGCCAACTTACTGGATGGGGCTTCCCTGGTGGCTCAGATGGTAAAGAATCTGCCTGCAATGCAAGAGACCTGGCTTTGACCCTTGGGTTGGGAAGATCCCCTGGAGAAGAGAATGGCTACCCACTTCAGTACACTTGCCTGGAGAATTCCATGGACAGAGGAGCCTGGCGGGCTGCAACCCATGGGGTTACAAAGAGTTGGACCCAACTGAGCAACTTTCACTTGCACTTGCACAATCTTTTGGATAATAAGGTTAAGTAGTCTAGTCAGTGCCACTGCCCCAGCCAACACAGAGAAGCAGAGTTGCCTACCTGATCTGATGCACGTGGAGCCCCTGTGGAACCAAGACCATGTGGAGTAGGGAAGAATCAACCAGCTGGGCCCAGCTCAAACTGCCAATCAATGCAACCGTGAGCTAAATAAATGACTATTGTTTTAAGCCACAAAGTTCTGGGGTGGTTTATTTCACAGAGAAACTTAATTGACACAGATGAGCAAAATCAAATCCACACACTCATCATAATGAAGTTGCACAAAATTAAAGACAAAATCTTACAGCTAAGCACTAATATAATTTAGAAGAGAAATTATTTTCTAATGAGGTTGATCTGTAAGCATTTTAAATATCTGAACTTAGTGGTAAGTGGGAAACATGGGAGAAGAAGATATCCCAGGCAAAAAAAAAAAAAAAATCAATATCTGAAAAGGCATCCAGTTTGTTGAAAATATAAAACCAAAAGGTAGGTGTATTTCGAGTTAAAGGCATTGAGCCAAGCAGACAGACTGTATTCTGGCTTTGTCACTAGCTATGTGACCTCGGAGCAAAGGATTTCACCTGTTTTCTCATATGTAATGTAAATAATATCTGGGGCTTCCCTGGTGACTCAGATGGTACAGAATCTGCCTGTAATGCAGGTGACCTGGGTTCAATTCCTTGGTCGGGAAGACCCTCCAGAGAAGGGGATGGCTACCCACTCTAGGACTCTTGCCTGGAAATTTCAGGGACAGAGTAGCCTGGCGGGCTATAGCCCATGGGCCACTAAGAGTCAGACACGACTGAGCAACTGCCACCACCATCACCAATGNCAGGTGACCTGGGTTCAATTCCTTGGTCGGGAAGACCCTCCAGAGAAGGGGATGGCTACCCACTCTAGGACTCTTGCCTGGAAATTTCAGGGACAGAGTAGCCTGGCGGGCTATAGCCCATGGGCCACTAAGAGTCAGACACGACTGAGCAACTGCCACCACCATCACCAATGTAAATAATATCATCTACTGTTTAAGATTAAAATGTAATTAAAGTTATGCTTGGCATATGGCAAACACTAGATTTTACAGAACGCCTCTCTTTAGATGTGAATCACTGAAATTTGTATGTGGGAATAACAGAGAACCACAGAATCTGCATTAGAAGGGGTCTTTGAGGCTATGTAACCTGCCTGTGGGGCATGTGTGTGTCTAGTATATGTAATGTGTGTGTGTGTGATCTGTCATGGACAGAGGACTCTGGCGGGCTACAGTGCACAGGGTAGCAGAGAGTTGGACATGACTGAGCGTAGTTTTTGACAATCTGTTCTACTGTATTATCAGAAAGCTCTGATCCAGAATCTCCCTCTGTGAGGCAGAAAAGTCTACTTTTCTGCAAAACAACCTTTTTTATAGTCATGGCAACTAAAAGAGCCCCCATTCTCTTCTTTCTCCAGGTTAACGATTTTTTTGTAAAATGAAAGGTTTACATTTCAAAGGCCTGATATCTTCCTCTGGGTACCCTCCATCCCACAGAACTGGGGGTGGGGTGGGCAGGGTCATATCTGTATAACATTGACTCAGCAAAGACCTTTAATCCGTGACCTCAAACCTGCCCTCAGAGAAGTAACAATCTAGCTGGAAAAGCAGAGAAGTTAAAAGACAAAACAATGTCACGCTATCCTAGAGGTTAAACACAGGATGCCACTGGGCAGAGGATAACCGAGTCCTCAACGTGATGATGGTTGTTCCCAGAAGGCTTTATGGAAGAAATAATATCTGAACTGAATTCTGAAGAACCACACAGGTTTTAGTCAAGTGAATAAGCTAGCACAACAAATGCCCTCTCTCAAGGATTTTCTCTTATGAAACTTATATGAGATTATCAACACAACGCATATGTACAAAAGCAGCATATATAATTTGCAAAATTGCTTCTCATATGGCCGATTTTTAATGTCAATTTTAAACTGCTATATTATTTCACAGTTATGAGAAAGTATTTCTAGTTGAAGTTTTGACAAGAAAAGCAGTGTAGTCTGGCGGGTTAAAAATTAGCTTTTTAGAGTACAGAAACCTGGTTTAAAATATAAACTCTACACCTTTCCAGCTATTCACTGTGTCAAGCAATATTTATTGAATAACTACTCATAGATATTCTGTAAATTGCTGGTAATTCAGCAATATTTCAAAAAGGAATTTATTCCATTATTTCTTAATATGGACTCCTCTGTTGCATGCATGCATGCTAAGTTGCTTCAGTCGTGTCCGACTCTGTGTGACCTCATAGACAGCAGCCCACCCGGCTCTCCTGTCCCTGGGATTCTCCAGGCAAGAATACTGGAGTGGGTTGCCATTTCCTTTTCTGATTTAATCGCTAAGTCACGTCTAACTCTTTGGAANTGCATGCATGCATGCTAAGTTGCTTCAGTCGTGTCCGACTCTGTGTGACCTCATAGACAGCAGCCCACCCGGCTCTCCTGTCCCTGGGATTCTCCAGGCAAGAATACTGGAGTGGGTTGCCATTTCCTTTTCTGATTTAATCGCTAAGTCACGTCTAACTCTTTGGAACCCTAGGGACCACAGACCACCAGGCCCCTCTGTCCATGGGATTTCCCAAGCAAGAATACCAGAGCGGGCTGCTATTTCCTTCTCCACCTTTGTTACTCCGCTCCTAATACAAACCCTAAAACCACTGGTATAAGAGTATTTCTCTTATAGAGCATGTAGCTGGCAGAACTGTTTTCTTGTGAAAATAAATGACATATTCTTGCCCAGACAGGACCAGATATGTACCTACAGGCAAGGCCAAGACTTTCCTTGGCTAGTAGTTACCAAGTACTTTATTCCATTTAATCTTCACAATAATCCTTGAACTAGACTCTTACAATAATAGCATGCAATTACTGCCTCCCCCTAACCCCGCCCCTCTGCAATATAACCTGGCCACTCTTCCCATAGAGGTAGATTGCATTTCCTCTAGCCTTGAATCTAGCCTGGTCTTGGGACTTACTCTGACCAGTGCTTGAGACCTGATACTGTGAGACTTCCAAGGATAGCCTTAAGAGGCCTTGCCAGCTGCTTCTTTCACCCCCTTGAAACCTTCCTAAGGCCCTGAATGAGAGACAGTGTGCAGAAAGAGAGACCCAGCCAACAGCTACATGTGTATGCAAGTCCATTTTAGCCCTACTAACCCCAGCTGAGCTGCCAGATGACTGCACTTGCATGAGTAGGCCCAGACAAGACCAGCAAAACGACCTACTTGATCTAAAGCATATTGAGAAATTATACTTCTTTTACACCACTAAGTTTTTGATTTGTTACAGAGCAGTAAACAACTGACGCACCCAATAAAGCAGATACTATTGTTTATCCACAATTCAGAGCTGAGGAAGTAAATGCTTAGCTTAAGTTTCAGAATTCTGCAAATACGTGAAAACTATATCTCTTCTGATAACTAACACATTTATCTTTTTTTAAACAAAACAAAAAGGAAAGCAAACATGGAAAAAAAAATAAGTGAGTTTTACTTTCATCCAAATCTATCAAAATTACATGCAAAAAGAATTGAACAGTGAGACATATTCAACTTATTTCCAACCCAGGGATTAACTCAATATGTACTTACCAGCTTCTTAATAATAATAATAGTAAGGAGGACAATCCTGTGGCTCTAAGTGTCAGGTACTGTTCTAGGTGCATATACACACTCTATTTTGTCCTCAGACAGAATAATTATCTTATAATTATCCCATCTTCCTGAGAGGGAAATAGCCCCACAAAGTAGTTAAGCCCAAGAGCACTGCTAAATTTCCCAATGATATACTGGATTACATTTACTAGCAGACAAAATACATTACAGCCTACATAAAACAAAGTCAATGTTTCAATGGCCAGGTTAAAACAGGTGTAGCCTGTTAAAATGGATCAACCTGATCTTAGCCGTCAAATGTAAATAGGATCAATTTGAGAAAAGCACACTTGAAACAGAATGCATGTTAATCACACACAAAAAAATTAGTGCTGTGAAATCTATAAAGAGGAAACAGACATCTATCTTTCTCCCTATCTATCTATCTAGATGTAATTAACACTGTTGAATAACGGGCTGCAGGGCAGGCACAAATCACAAATTTAAGTTGGAGTGGACTTAACCCTTCTACATAAATTCCGACAAAATTTCTAATCATCTGTTTAAAATTCTGCAAACATCACTACTCTAGACATCCCGATCCACGTTGTGGTGACATTCCTCCATGCCCTTCTTCAGAGTTGGTGGCGGAGAGAGAGAGTACCCAAAACACAACCCACAGAAGATGGTTCAAGTAGTTCTGGACGTCATGATAGCGGCCATACCTGAGCAGCCCCCGTCAGCCTCAAGAAGCCATCTCCCCGGAAAACTCTAAACCAAGGTTCCAGAATACAAATGGCCCTCAGTCAAAGAGAAAAAACGGGCGCAGCAAAGGCAAACAGAGGCCAGAATTCGGTGTGAGAGGCCGGCCAGCGGAGGGAAGGGGCACCGGGGGAGGTTTAGAAGGCCATGCGAGCAGTCGTCCCACAGACCGCGCTTCTAGAATTTTTAGAGAACGGAAAGGATGCCATCAAGGGCTGAAAAAGTTGACAGCCACTCCAGATCTATGGTCCTGAGCGCTCCCTGCACAAGGTCCCCTCCAGTTTTTTGCTGCTCCCAACAGCTGCCTCCAAGACCGACCTCAGGCCCGCCCCCTTGATCTTCAGGCCCGCTCCTAGTTTCACATCCGAAAGCCGCCGTCAATACAAGGAGAACAAGTCTCTGGCTTGACTCTCCACCTCCCAGGCCCCCGGGAAATACTCACTTGCCCGCCAGATCTTTATGAGAGCCGCTCGAATTCATGAGCTGGGCCAAATCCTGTCGCACGGCTGCCGCCATCTTTCTCCCAGCTCGGCGGAGGCTGAGGGGCCTCTCGCGGCCGAAAGAAACCGAGTGTAGTCCTCCAGAATGCGGCTAGAGGGAACCCGAGATGCCACAGAGTAGCGCCTGTGTAGGCCAGACCGCCGAGCCTGCGTTAGGCCCGCCCCTAAGGTTGATTGACGCGAAGCTCCACTCCTCAAAGCCTAGGCCCGCCCGGGTTTCTCTTACAGGCTCGGGCTCACGCGCTCCCACTTCGGATTGGCGGATGAACTCCAAGGGACTGTGCAACCCCAGTAAGTGCCCGATTCGCAAAACTTCGGGGTTTTCGTCAAGTTCCGTATCTCATATCTGTAGTTTACCATCCCCTGTTCTTTAAGGCTGCGCTTAAACTACCCGTGGTAAAGAACGAGGGGTTTTTTTGTTTTGTTTACAATTCACCACAGACCGGTAATTTTGTAAAGTACAATAAAAAATGTCCCCATTCCGTTCCTACTCTGCATCTGTATATAGATTGATCATACATCTCAGTTTGTCCAGGACAGTGCCATTTTCCATCTGTCGTCCTGGAGTAATTGTTAATAACATGCCCTTTCACTCTGGAAACTGTTCCATCTGGATGACAAATTATATGATCGCCTTACTTCGATACGTAATTGTATTTATGTATTTATATAGGAGTGCAAATTTCTACAGCCTTGCCTACAAAGGATGTTAAACTTTTGAAATTTTGCCACTTTGTATGTGAAAAAGAACATGTTCCCTATTTGGGGAAGGGGAAAGAAAAGTCCAGAACAAAGAAATCCTTTGAGAAAGTGCTGTGGCGATTTGTTGTCGTTGTTCCGTCGCTCAGTCGTGTCCAAATCTTTGCGACCCCATGGACTGCAGCAAGCAAAGCTTTCCTGTCCTTCACTATCAGTTCAGATGTCCCTCCATAGTTAAAAACTTAGTGAGATCTCCATGCCTGCCAACTATGAGTCTGGATATTTACTTTGCTTTTGCCTGGGACAAAGGAAAGGATGGTTTTGGAGCGTCAACCAGCAGTCTCCACTACCGTTTGTCCCTCTGATCATAATACAGTATCTGTGTGTATCCTTCTTACAGTAGGACACTCAACCCTAAAAAAGAGAGTTCAAGTTCCCACTCAGTTTCTATATCAGCTTAAAATCCAGGATATCTGATAATGTACAACCCTCTCCAAAAGTTTGGATGTAATTGTTCGTGGTCCAGACGTGTATACACTATAGAAGAAATTATCTGCCTCGGGCCCAAACATGTAATACAAAACAATAGAGGAGCAAGGACAGCAGGAATAGGATAACTACAGTTCCAGAAAAGTAAGAGTGTCAAGCACAGTGGTTACTTGGCCACAGCAATGGTAGAATCCTGCCCAGGAATTATGAACACCCACTACCGTTGTTATACCTGCATGGTGGTTAGACACCATGGTTAGTACTGCATTTTGAGAGGATAATTGCATTGTTCACTGTATTTGGTGGACCCCAGCTTTGCCTTCTAAATACAAATTAACTGGATGTTGGAAGGTATTCCCTCTCTAGGGGAACACTTTAGGACTTGAATAATTGAGGGCACTTGTAGACCTGGTTTTTCAGTGGGATTTTTTTTTTTAAAACATAACTTCATTGAATATTCAGTAAACTCTGCTTCCTTTACAGACAGTTTCAGGTGCCAATAAACATTGTTTTTGAAGTGAGGTGTTAATTTCTCAGTCATGTCCAGCTCTTTGCAATCCCATGGACTATAGCCCACCAGGCTCCTCTGTCCATGGTATTCTCTAGGCAAGAATACCAGAGTGGGTTGCCATTTCCTCCTCCAGGGGATCTTCCCAACTCAGGGATTGAACCCAGGTCTCTTGCGTTGTAGGCAAAGTCTTTAATGTCTGAGCCACCAAGGAAGCTCCTAAAGTTTTTTTTTGTTTGTTTGTTTGTTTTTAGAAGTAGTCATTAAATCCGCCCTATATCCTGACCTCCATATGCAACCTATTCTTAACATCTTAATGATGGCATCCTTGAAATCATCTCAAAGAATAAGCTTAAGTGAGAAGAGAACTCTATTAGTTTGATTTTTGCTTCAGTGTATCTTTCCTTTCTGTTGTTTTTTATTTATGTGTGTTTGCCCAAAAAATCACATTGGGCTCTGAGAAATCTCTAAGCCAAGTTTTCTCTCCTGTAATTTAGGGTTACACAAGCCGTCAACTTTTTTAACTTTGCGAAGCTCCAGAATTTCCAGACATTCTGTTCTCTATCTACCCCGACTTCAAACTTCACATGTAGTGCCTTATGCGTGCGTGCTCAGTTACCCCTGACTCTTCACAGCCCCATGGGCTGTAGCTCTCCAGGCTCCTCTGCCCATGGAATTTTCCAGGCAAGAAATACTGGAGTGGGGTTTCATTTACTACTCTAGGGGATCTTTCTAACCCAGTGAATGAACGTGAATCTCTTGTGTCTCCTGCACTGGCAGGCAGGTTCTTTCCCACTAGCGCCACCTGGGAAACTCTTGTAATACCTTGCTGAAAAATAAAAGCAGCAGCCACATACACAAAGTAGCTCTTTTCAGGATATCTCCACTAGACCTACAAGCTAGTGAGGGAGGTTCTCTGCTTTTCTAGTTATTGTAGGCACAGTTTTACTCAAACTTTTTGATGTGCCTCCCTTTCCAGACTATTACGCATGCTCAGCTTCTAAGAGAATACTACATAGTTTTAGGTTTGGTTATAGCAGTGATATAAACAAACCTGGGTGGCACTGAGAATTTTTCCCTCCCTTATTTCAGTTGCTTAACAAGAAACTAGCTGGGCAACTCTGAGTTATGGGAAGTGCACAAATCTTGGTTCTTTTAACTAGGTCAAACCTTGGGTCCAAAATCGTCATGTTGACAAAATTCCGCTAGGAATTGTTGCGCATCGAATTTGAGTAGCACTGCTTTGGCAGATGTCACCACTAGTAGAGCTCTTCTCACTACACCCTTATTTGATAATCCCTGGTCAGACAGCTCCTGTTTTCACATAATCAGCTCTTAATAGGTGGTCTCTTCCTCCTTACAGTTTCCCTACAGATATGCAAAGAAGGCTGTCCTAGGGTCCTTCTCCTGGCACATCTTCCACTCTGCCTCTTGTGTGCCCAGCTCAAGTATGCCTTGCTGCAGAAGTAATAATAATAATTTTTGAAAAAGAAGAGGTGAGTGCGAATGTCCTGCTGTTTTCTGAGCACTAGTTCCTGCTCTGAATCTGTTCCCTGTGTTCCTGATGCTATTATCAATATTGTTCTAGAGTTATCTTGTGTTTCCCAGACTAGTCCCTGAATCAGCCATTTCTCCAAGAAGGCCATGTTCCTTTTTTTTAAAAAAAAAAATAATCTTTAAAACTTTTTATTTTTATTTTTTTAACATCAAAAACATTTTGTATTGGGGTATGGCAGACTAATAATGTTGTGATAGTTTCAGGTGAACAGCCTTTTATGTTTGAAAATCAATTTTCTTAGATGTAATCAACCTTGGCTCACTTTTCTTTAGACTGTTAAGTGTGATACTCTGTTTTCCTGGGGAATAAAGCATTGCTGAAAAATACCTCATGAGAATCTAATTTTCTTTTCTTGTAATTGACCTACATTTTTTTTTACCTAGATGTCCCCCAATTTATTTTCCTCTCACATTAAATAATTTTACTAGACTATGTTTTGTTGTTGGTCATTCTGGGTCATTCTCAGGTACACAGTGTGCTCTTTTAATACATAGTTTCAATTTTTTTTAAACATCATTGTCTTTCATTATAATTTCTTGTACTTGCTGTATTCCTTTGGTTTCTTTCTTCAGAAACTATATCTCTATATGTTAAATCTGAAGATCTTTTAATACCAGCCACCTTTCTTCAAAATCTTTTTATTCTTCTTATTTTTAAAAATTTCCTCCTTTTCACTCTCTCTGTCTCTTACAGCATTATTTGTTATTTTAATTTACTCCTGGTTTCCTCCTAGTCTAGACTTCATTTCAAAAATTATATTTTTATTTCTAATTCTTTCCCAAGTTCCACCATTCATTCTGGGTGTTTCTAATTTTATGATGTTATCCCATCATGTCCTCTGTTGTTTTCTTTTCAATTTCACTCATGAAAAAAGTGTATGAAGGCTTAAAAAAATATATCTTCTTTTCAGTTTGACTACTGATTTCCTTCCCCAGCATGAGTTTGAGCAAGCTCTGGGAGTTGGTAAAGGACAGGGAAGCCTGGTGTGTTGAAGTCCATGGGGTCACAAAGAGCTGGACACAACTGAGCAACTGAACTGAAATACCTTCCCTCTTCTGACATTCACTATCAAACACTTTTTCTTCAGTAGTATATGAGAATATGTTTCATATTTCCTTCCTTTTAGACACGTTAGTACCCCCATTGCCTCTTTGTGGTGGTAGTGATTTAGTTACTCAGTCATATCCGACTCNTGAGCAACTGAACTGAAATACCTTCCCTCTTCTGACATTCACTATCAAACACTTTTTCTTCAGTAGTATATGAGAATATGTTTCATATTTCCTTCCTTTTAGACACGTTAGTACCCCCATTGCCTCTTTGTGGTGGTAGTGATTTAGTTACTCAGTCATATCCGACTCTTATGACCCAATGGACTGTAGTCTACCAGGCTCTTCCGTCCATGGATTTCTCCAGGCAAGAATACTGAAGTGGGTTGCTAAGGCCTCCTCCAGGGGATCTTCCTGACCCAAAGATCAAACTCAAGTCTCATGTACTGCAGGCAGATTCTTAACTGGCTGAGCCACCAGGGAAGCTCTCATTGCCTCTTTGTTACACCTCAAGAAGTGGGACTCTTAAAATATTTTTATTTCTACCCTCCTCAGTCCTGGTGGAAACCTTCAGATCATACAGTACTTATTTCTGCCCCTTCCACTTCCATTGCATTCCTAAGTTTCACTGAGAAAAGTTGATACTTTTATTCTATTCCACCAAATATTTTATTTTCCTTTGCACTGTCTCTTCTATTCAAGGAATCCTTAATTTACCACTTGTGTTATAATTCCCAGTTACATTGTCATTATTCACTTGTACTACTATATAAATTCGAAGTGAATTACTCACCAAATTTCCTCTCTCTTCATCTTCCTTGTCTTGTTAGGAGGTCTGTGTTCTGATTGTTTCATTGTTTGGTGATGTTTACTCTGAAGTGGTCCCTCAGATATTGTGCCTGGGTAACAAACTCGTGAATCTGTGCATATTCATAAATATCTATCATTCTGACATTTAAGTGGAATTTGGGCTGAGTTGCTGTCCTTTTCCCTCAGTGATCTGTAAATGGTATTCCACACAGTCTTCTAGCTTCCAGGATTTCAGGTAAGACCAGTGCAGTGGCGCTAGTGGAAAAGAACCTGCCTGCCAATGCAGGAGATATAAGAGATGTGGATTCAACCCCTGGGTGGGGAAGATCCCCTGCAGGAGGGCACAGCAGTGCACTCCAGTATTCTTGCCCGGAGAGTCTCATGGACAGAGGAGCCTGGTGGGCTACAGCGCATAGGGTTGCAAAGAGTCGGACATGACTGAGCGTGCATGCATGCAGCAATGCAGTGGTTTCACTCTCTCTCTTTCCTATTCCCTCTCTTTTTCTTTCTCCTTCCTTTACCCCCTCCCTCCTCCATTCTCTATCTCCTCTTTTTTTCTCTTTCTTTATTCTTTTTGGGAGACTAAATAGGCAAACAGGCAGTGGCAAGACCATATATTAAAATAAAACTCTTGACCCACAGTCTACAGCATCTGGACCAAGAAATCAATTCACCATCTGCATCAACCATTACAGGATCCAAACAGCAGCTCCTGTAGCCTTCAGTCCCAAATAGTCACCACTTGATCAATAACTACCAGATTCCCAAATTTCTGCTCCCAGTTGTAACTTCAGTTCAATTCAGTCGCTCAGTTGCGTCTGACTCTTTGCGACCCCATGGACTGCAGCACACCACGCCTCTCTGTTCATCACTGACTCCCAGAGCTTGCTCAAGCTCATGTCCATGAAGTCGGTGATGCCATCCAACCAACTCATCCTCTGTCATCCCCATCTCCTGCCACCTTCAGTCTTTCCTAGGATCAGGGTCTTTTCCAATGAGTCACCTCTTCACAAAAGGTGGCCAAGGTATTGGAACTTCAGCTATAATTTAAGATCAACCAAGGAAAGCGAAATATGCCCCCTCTAATGATTCACATGATACCTCCCTTCAAGTTAGGCTGCTGGCAGCCTCCTCATGTCCATAGCCTCTTGTCAGGGCACACCTGAATTCCCTTTCTTCCACTGTAAAGATGCCTGCCTTTGACGCAGACACAAGTGATGGTGACCACCTCCTTGCTATAGAAAGCTTTGAGTAAATGCTATGCTATGCTAAGTCACTTCAGTCGTGTCCAACTCTGTGCGACTCCAGGGATGGCAGCCCACCAGGCTCCCCCATCCCTGGGATTCTCCAGGCAAGAACACTGGAGTGGGTTGCCATTTCCCTCTCCAATGCATGAAAGTGAAAAGTGAAAGTGAAGTCAGCTTTTGCTTATTGTCATTTGGTTGCTCCCTGTCTGTTTCCACACTCTTCCTCCGTTTTCTTCCCAGTACCTTGTCTCCCTCTCCCTCACCCCTTATCGTCCTCATTGTTCTTCTTTCTTTTTTCATCTTTTTGTAGGAAACTTGTTCTTTCCACTTGGAAGCTTTGAAAAAATTTTTTCTTAACAGGAATTTCCCTCAAATGTGCTTGGGTGTGTCTTTTCCCATTGATCTTAGTTGAAACTCAGTGACCCCTTTTATCTGTAGATGCAATTCTGTCTTTAGGTGAGGGAAATTTTATAGTATCATCTGTTTAATATTATCTCTCTTTTTTTTTCTGTCGTTTCCTTTCTTTCCTTCTGAAACTGCAACTAGTCAAAAATGACAGATCTCTTGGGTATCTCATCAAAGTGATTTGCCTTTTTCATTGTAATTTCTCTCCTTATATTTTCGCTTTGTTTTGAGTTCTCTCTTCCACTTTTTTGGTTACTTAGCAAGATTCATTTTTCCTTCAATATATCTTTGATGTTATATTTTTAAAATCATGATTTTCATGTGGATAGTTCTGTAAAAATGTTATAGCTGCTTTATTTATAATGGTGCCAAGGACAGAAATGGTATGGACCTAACAAAAGCAGAAGATATTAAGAAGANGGCCGGCAGCCCGCCCTTCCCGGCGATCCGGAGGAAGGGCTCCCGCGGCTGTTGACACGCACGCTGCGTGGCCGGAGGAGCCGCCGTGTCGGCCCCGGGTTTCTGGGAACCGGTTTGGCTGCTGTGTCATTTTGTACCAGCCCCTCCTTTTCCCTGCTGCCCGCCGCCCCGTCCTTCCTGTGCCCCTTTGTAGTGGTGTCTTCTTCGTGTCTGTCCGTTTTCCTCGCGAAGCCCACCGGCCAAATGTCATAATGTTCCCGAGGTGCACGGGGTAGGGAGCGGGCCAGCATTAGCTTGGCCAAGCAACGGTAAGCATCAAGCGGAGTGCGGGTGGCCGGGGCTGGCGGTGGGAAAGTAAAGTTTACAGATGAAAAAATTGGGAAGGCTGGATACTCTCAGCGTCTAGCCGGCTGCATACAGAAAACGGCGACGGGGTTGGGTGATGGTAGCACTTGTTTAAGCCTGAAGCTATCGACTTTTCTATGGAGTTGTCATTCAGGCCAGGTAAGGAAATGAAATGCCTTGTTCAGCTTCTACCCTTCTCTTCTTAAACTAACTTCTTAAAAAAGACAGTAGAATGGCTCTGTTCGAAACCTGGAAATTCAGTTTGCTGATTTCAGATAGATCTTTTAGAGCTTATGCTGTAGTTGAATGGTGGGCACAGAATTGACCTTTTAGAAAATGGGTGGTTATCAAATCTGAAATTAGCAAAGGTAGCCAATTTAGCTTTTTAGAAAACATTTATTCTTTTCAGAAGCCATGCATCTTATGTTTTCTTGTTATTTCTTTGATGATTAAAACATGCCTATCTTCTCTTTTAGTTATTTATTAAACTACATGATGAAAGATGCTGGTGGAGCTGGGTAGGTAATTCTAGGGTCTTTTCTAAAGCACGCTGCTTATTTTCACTGTATCAAAAATTTCAGCGGCAGATTTTTTGTTAATTTGGTGACTTAGATTCTAAAAACGTTTGGCAAAAATAATTTTAACTCTGAAGTATATTTTCTGTATTTTAGAGATTGTTCACTCATGAGTAGGGTCCGTACATTTTAAACCTAGTTGCTCTTTGACGTCTTAAACCAATGACAAACGAACTGGAAGTCACAGTGTTTATGGACAGAAATGATCAGAAGAAGTTAAGAGGAAACAGTTCGGAACTTTTTTTTTTTGAAAACTTAGACGTCGTGACCACTGTATCTGCATAAGAATCAATGCCTGTAAATTTACAAACGTATCAGAGAGGTCTGAAGTGCGATGGGAAACAGCCCATTCTGTCAAAAGGGTCCTGGCAGTGGAGGAAAATGTCAGAGCTGGTGAATGACATTCCAGGTCTTGATCCTGTTGTTGTTTCGTGTCTGCGGTGGACACAGCGCATCAAAGGCATTCCATCATCTCTCGCAAGTTGCTGTCCTGAAAGTGGCAAAGAGTGGAAGCTCTTGGTGGTCCCTCTGCCCCCTTCTGCTTTTTTTTTTTT
>SJYA01001045.1:714218-809635 GCA_006410615.1 Neotragus moschatus | reverse complement strand
TTTTTTTTTTTTCTTTTGCTCTTCAAAACAAAAGTATGCCGGACTGGGGACCTTGCAGGTAGCGCGATTTCCCCTCCGTGGCGGGGTGAAAGGTCTCGGCGTGGGCTGTGTGTGCAGTGGTGTCTCCCCGAGCATTTGAAGGTTGGCGGGGCCGGCGGGAGGTTTCCCCGGATATGTGGGTGTGCGCCTCTGGGGAGGGGAGGGCCGGGGAGGGGAGGAGGAGGAAGGGGGAGGTTACTCGCGGCGGCGGCGGCGGCCCGGGCTCGGGCTGTCGGGGAAGCTGCTGAGCTGTGATGGTGATGACGAGGTGAAAATGGCGGATCTTTCGAAATACAATCCCGGCCCCTGACATACCAGAGGCGGCGGCCGCGGCGGCGTCGCCACCCGGGGCTCCGTCCGCGGCCCCCGGGTTCCCCAGTAGGGTTCCAGGTCCGGCAGACGAGGGGAGGAAGCGGCTGGCCGGAGCCACCGTGCACACGCAAAAGCAGCACCGCCCGGGCTCGGGATTGCCCGGGACCTTCTGGAGCCCCCACCTCGGAGCCGGAGGGAGGAGAAAGCGGCCGCCGCCGGAGGTAGAGGAGCCAGGGGCTACCCGAGGGCTGCTCCGTTGCGAGGTCGCTTTATTTGTGGGGAGGGGGCGGGTGGGCGAAGGATCGCCCCGCGGATCAAGGAAGGGCCAGTTCAGAGTGCAAAGGATCGGCAGCCTCGTCATGACATCAACATTATTCTTTTGAGTATTAAGAGGACTCGAGTTTGCTCTTATACCCAAGGCTGCTGGTGAGGCCTAGAGGAACCGCTAGCAGTTATCCTGGTTTCCTGATTGAATGTTTAAAATATCCACTCCTGCGGGTGTTGGTTTGATGATGTCCAGCAGTTTATGGGGTTGTACGTTTCCTTAAGGAGGCCGAACGTTGGCATTTCATTCTGCATTTAAGCTCTGGGTCTTAGATCATAGTCTGTAACTTGTTGGGGTGTGGATGTTCACGTTTTGTGAGCCTGTGGACCAGTTCTGTAATCACTGAAAATGTTGCCTCTTTCTTTGATGGCTCTGTCATCTATAGAGGACTCCTTGGCCCCTGCCATCCGGCAGATGACAGTTGAGATACTGTCGGTCATATCAGATATCCATGTGTTTCCCTGCCTCTCATCCATTTCATGAATTCAGAGAGTAAAGTTATGGAAGATTTTACACTAAATTTTAGGATCCAAGTGAAATACAGCTTTGAGAGCCCTATTTTGGTTCACAAGTTTTGCCTTCATTGTTAAGAAGGAAGTTGTGATGACTTGATGCTCACACTTAATATGAGTCAAATTTTAAGTTGGTTAAAGACGAATTGAGACCCCTTGTATTTAACCTACTGGAAGTTTTAGCCCTTTGTTTCAAGAGCTGGAGAACTGGGCTGATTGAGCTTTTGACAGCCACAGTCTGGTTTTGTTGGGTTGCCTAAAGATCCATGTATGCTTTAGATTGTACTGCAGATCCTTAACAGTAGTGTTACTGAAAAGTTACATATGAGTCACATTTTTATACATTAACTTGGGGCCCTCTGATTTTTTTTTTCCCTCCAGCTTTTGTAGTGGTAGGTTGGGTCAGTTGAAGGTTGAGTATATGAGTGAACAGAGAGAGGAATGTTTAAGAAATGTCCCCTGGTGATGTTTATGATTAGCAATGGTTTTCCTTATCCAAGTTTCCTACAAAGAGGTGATCATAGCATGTCATACAGTTTTATTCTTTGTGTGTTCTATTCAGAGAGGAAATATTTTGTGTGTATGTGTGTGTATAGCTCGCACATTGTCCACATTTATTCCCTAGAGGACTGAGAGACCAAAAGTATCTTTTCAGGGGAAATAACTGAGAAGTACTCAGAGGTTTTAGTTAATGAGTTTTTAAAATCGTTTTTTCCTGATGTTTTATCCAGTGGGAATTTGATTGTTGTTACTATTTTTTCTTATAACTCTTATATTGCAGTTGTTTGGTTTCTGCCAACTCAGCTGCTAAGTCAGTACTAAGAATTTTAAAAATAAAATAAGTGAAAGTCACTCAGTCATGTCCCCAACTCTGCAACCCCATGGACTATACAGTCCCTGGAATTCTCCAGGCCGGGATACTGGAGTGGGTAGCTGTTTCCTTCTCCAGGGGATCTTCCCAACCTAGGGATCTAACCCCCATCTCCCATATTGCAGGTGGAATCTTTACCAGCTGAGCCACCGGGGAAGCCCAATAAATAAAATAAAGAAGCATGCTTATTCATTGGCCTTTTTTGTTTTTGTCTTTTAAATCACCCATTGCCGTTGTCTTTGTGATTCCTTGTGATTGTCTTTAAAGACCAGTTTTTAGATTATTGTTGAAAGAGTTGCCTTTTAATAGTTAGAAGAGTGTCAGAAAGCAGTGGCGTTAGTCGGGTGTCTGTTTTGGTGAAGAGGAGCATTGCAGATTCCCACTACTTTTTTTTTCGAATGTTACTTATTGGATTTCTATTGTGTGTCACGTACTGTGCTAGGGCTTAGAGACGCCTCAGTATCTTTGCATTTGCAGACTGTTCATGGGGTTCTCTTGGCAAGAATACTAGGGTAGTCTGCCATTCCCTCCTCCAGGAAACTATCACCTTTGGAATTGGTGGAGGTAACATTGGAAGGATAGGTTGGGTAGGGCCGTAATGCAGAAGGCCTTCAGAGTTACAGAAAATGTTTGAGTAGGAGAGTGACAGCCTCAGAGGTGCACTCAGGTGAGATAAGTCCTGTAGCTTTTTTTGTGGGATGTGTCGCAGAGAAGATAAAGGTAAAAAATACAGTAGTTGGCTCTGAGCCTCGGAGACTTAAAACTCTTGGTTGCAGTGGGAAGGAGATATTGTGAGGGTGTAATCTGCATGATATATGATGGATTAAAAATCTTATGGGGAGGGGATTCCCTAGTGGTCCAGTGGTGAGGACTCCGAGCTGTCACTGCCCAGGGCCCTGGTTCAATCTCTGGTCAGCAAACTGAAATCCCACATGCCATGTGGTACAGCACCCCCCCCCCCTCAAATTATAAAAATTAAACAAGGCAGAAGTCAGGAGAAGCTAATTCAGATAGAGAAAGAAGAGAAGAATTTTTGTTTGTGCTTTAGCATACCACATAACTATCCTCACAGTAACTCTGCTAGTAAACTGGAACTTGGAGAGATGAGTGCTTAGGGCTACACGATAAGCAGTGAGGAGAGTCAAGACTTGGAAACACAACTTTCTGATTTGAATCTCCATGTTTTCTACTCCATATTAGTCTTACAGCATGAATAATATACAGTCCCCTTTTAAAGGGAAAAAATATTGTTAATTGTTAGGATTGGCCTAAACAGTTTCACTGTATTAAGATACTTAATTTTTAGATGTATATAAATTCCTTACGTTTATTGCTTTTAGGGAAGTATCAATGAAATATAAACTAAACTATAGAGCCAGTAAAATTTAGGGTGATGAATGATGTTTTGATGAAATGGAAGCGCTGCTCTCATAGTCAATATGCCGTTGTCTGCCTTGACTAGACGTGGAGCTTTCTATATGCTGTGTGTGGGTGTGCGTGCTCAGTCACTCAGTCATGTCAGACTCTTTGGGACCCCATGGACTGTAGTCCGCCAGGCTCCTCCGTCCATGGAATTCTGCAGGCAAGAATACAGAGGGGGTTGCCAGGTTCTAGTCCAGGGGATCTTCCTGACCCCAGATCGAACCGCATCTCCTGCATTGGCAGGCAGATTCTTTACCACTGAGCCACCTGGGAAGCCCCGTGCTGTGTATCATACGATAATTCAACTCCTACACTATTTTTCTAAGTTTGAGTGTCACAGAACTTTCCTCCTTAGATCACCAGTTAGGTGGTTTGACTTCCACGTGGTTTAAATATATCATTTACCTTGTAAGATCCTTATATACCTTTTTCTTTGGCCCACTCTAATTCTGGTACCACTGATGGTGGTAATCCACAATATACTTTTTAAAAAAAATATATTACTGAAATGAAAATACAAACTTCACAGCATTTCTTCAAGACTCATGTCTTACAGTCCATTGCTCCCAGTTTAGTTTGAGAAATGTAATTCTGTACTTAGTTTTTGAGTTGCTGATGCTAGACCTTAGAAATGAAAGCTAAAATCCAAGTAGTATACTTAACCAGTTAGTGCTGATGGTAAGCTTTAGGTACAAAAGTGTAGTTCTTAAACATGCAGATGTTTCTGTCCCAACATCTAACAAGTTATCATCTATAATATGGTGGTAGTTCACCACTTTATATTATTATGTGCAAGAGTGAAAATAGTTGTTTACCAGGTTATCCTTCACCTGTAACTAAGAAAAAGAACAGTGCTTCAGCTCTGGCAATAGTCTCAAAAAAAAAAAAAAAATTAAAAGTGTGAAAGCATAGAGCATTTGTCGTTTTCATCTTACATTGTTTTTATGTTGTATTTATTTATTTTAATGTCCTAAATCAGACCCTCCGCTTATCTCTGACTTGAACTAATTACTGTAATAGCCTTGTAACTGGTTTCCCTGCCTTCCGTCCAATAAAACTCCAAGATGAAGTTAATCCTCCCAAACTATAGCTGTGATCATGCCAGTCTTCTGTTGACTTCTGAGGTCTGTGTTGACTTCTAAGGTCTGTCTGGGCAAGGGCTTTGTTTAATTTCCCTCCAGAAAGTTGGGAAGCAATACATATTTGTTAAGTAAATATTGATAAAAATTAAAAAGTAGTTTAAAACTAAAGCTTTAAAGACTTTGTTTTATGAGCAGAAAATATTGGAAGCATGGGAAATGCGTTGTATATTTGCTTTTCTTTTCTTTCCATTCCTTGAGAGGTAACCCTTCAGACACATGAGGTAAACTGCAGCTCCTCTGTCCTCTCTCTTCTTGGAGTGGTCCTCAACACTGGGGTGATGAGGTTGCATGTGCTAGGGCATATCTTCCATTCCTAAGGGATAAAATTAGAGTGATGATTCATGTCACTAGATGGCCAAACCCTTTCCTGCCATGCCCACAAGCTCCTTCTGAGAGTTTTCTTTTAGCGGCGGCCACCCTGCCCTGCATGTGACCCTGATTGAAGCAGCTAGGGATGTCTAATCATAAAGCAGTTATTACAGTCTGCTAAGTGGCCTGTGAGGTGTGCTGGCTGCAGAACTCTGCACAGCCCATGCTACTTAGAGACTGGCCAGACTAATCAGACCTTTTCTGGTTGGAAGTTTGAACTTTACTCCTGCTTCCAAGGGAGACTCCTAGTCCCATAGCTCCTGGTCTCTTTTTATAGGACCAGTCAGAAGAGGACATGCTCTTCCTAATAACAGAGCTTTAAATACATGAGGAACTAAAAATGCACAGGAGAAACAAATCCACAGTCATATTTGAGAATTTTACCAGTCTGTCTCAGTAATGGATAGAAGAGGAAAAAGAAAGACTGGGAGGTCTGAACAGCACTCTCAGGCACTTTGGCCTTTGGGACGTTTATGGGGCACTCCTCTCAGCAGCCACAGAGCACACGTTCTCTTCTGGTGCATGCGCACTGTTCACCAAGGTGGGCCATGCGCTGAGCCTCCAGCAAGTCTCCAAATGTCATCTCACACAGTGGAGATGGTAGAGTATTACACTCTCTGACAATGATAGGAGTAAATTAGAAATCGATAATAAAAGGTAGAAAAATCCCCAAATATTTGGGGATTAAATAGCACACTTCTTTATTTTCCATGTGTGTAAGATTCAATCACAAGGATATATTAGAAAATATTTGAAATGAATGATAATAAAAACATTGAGATTAGCAGAATGCAGTTAAAGCAGTGTTGGGGGAATTTTTAACACTAAATGTTTATTTTAGGAAACAAGAAAGGTTTAAAATCAATGATCTAAACCAAGTATTGGCAAACTTTCTGTAAAGGGACAGATGGCAACTATTTTAGGTTTTGTAGACCCCTCCCCCAACTATTTACAAATATAAACATCACTCTTAGTTGGAGAGCAATACATAAATGGACTGTGGTCTTAATTTGATCTGTAGGCTATGGTTTGTTGAATCCCTATCTGTGCTTCCATTTTAAGCTTCTAGAAGAAACAAAGTAAGCAGAAGGAAGGAGATAAAGATAATAGTCAATTAAATTAAAAATGGACAAACTTTGGGAAAAGTCAGTGAAGCCAAAATGATTCTTGAAAAGATCAATAAAACTGAAAAATCTGCAGACTGATCAGAAAAAAAAGGAGAAAAGACAGAAACTACCAAAATAAGAAATGAAGAGTTGCCACCTCTACAGACATTGAAATAATACTATGTGTAACATTATGCTAATAAATTTGGCAACTTGGAGGGATAGACATATTCCTTAAAAGATACAAACTATCAAATATCAAAGGTCATTTGAAAGAAAGAGATAACCTGAATAACCCTGTATCTATTTAAGAAATTGAAGGTATAGTTGAATAGACGGCTTTACTGGTGAATGCTAACAAACATTTCAGGAGGAAATAGTAACAGTTCTGTGTAGATGCTTCTTGAAAATTGAAAAAAGGCAATGTCCCAGCTTATTTTTTTAAACTGGCATTGTCCCCAGAGAGCCACTACAAAAAAACTACAGACCAAGAGCTCTTATAAGTATAGACAAAATTACTTAATAAAGTATTAGCCAACAAAACTTGGCAATATATGTAGAATATAATTGTATATAATTTTACTGAGTGGGGTTTGTTTCAGCAGTGCAAATTGGCTTAATAAAATCAATATAACTCAAAGACTAAAAGAGAAAATGGGCTTCCCTGATAGCTCAGTTGGTAAAGAATCCACGTGCAGTGCAGGAGACACCGGTTCGATTCCTGGGTCGGGAAGATATGCTAGAGAAGGGATAGGCTACCCTCTCCAGTATTCTTGGGCTTCCCTTGTAGCTCATNTACAGACATTGAAATAATACTATGTGTAACATTATGCTAATAAATTTGGCAACTTGGAGGGATAGACATATTCCTTAAAAGATACAAACTATCAAATATCAAAGGTCATTTGAAAGAAAGAGATAACCTGAATAACCCTGTATCTATTTAAGAAATTGAAGGTATAGTTGAATAGACGGCTTTACTGGTGAATGCTAACAAACATTTCAGGAGGAAATAGTAACAGTTCTGTGTAGATGCTTCTTGAAAATTGAAAAAAGGCAATGTCCCAGCTTATTTTTTTAAACTGGCATTGTCCCCAGAGAGCCACTACAAAAAAACTACAGACCAAGAGCTCTTATAAGTATAGACAAAATTACTTAATAAAGTATTAGCCAACAAAACTTGGCAATATATGTAGAATATAATTGTATATAATTTTACTGAGTGGGGTTTGTTTCAGCAGTGCAAATTGGCTTAATAAAATCAATATAACTCAAAGACTAAAAGAGAAAATGGGCTTCCCTGATAGCTCAGTTGGTAAAGAATCCACGTGCAGTGCAGGAGACACCGGTTCGATTCCTGGGTCGGGAAGATATGCTAGAGAAGGGATAGGCTACCCTCTCCAGTATTCTTGGGCTTCCCTTGTAGCTCATCTGGTAAAGAATCTGCCTGCAGTGTGGGAGACCTGGGTTGGATCCCTGGGTTGGGAAGATCCCCTGGAGAAGGGAAATGCTACCTACTCCAGTATTCTGGCCTGGAGAATTTCATGGACTGTGTAGTCCATGGGGTCGCAAAGAGTCAGACACAACTGAGTGACTTTCACAAAGGAGAAAAAGCCATATGTTTATCTCACTAGTTGCAGAAAAAAACATGATTAGGGATCCATTTGAAAAAAGAAACAACTACACTCTGACACTATAAGTTGCCTTCCTCAACCCAGCAGAGGGAATTTATGAAAAACCTACAGCTAAGATTAAGACTGGAAACAAGGTAACGATGTCTGCACTTTTATGCAACATTCTGCTGGAGGTCTTAACCTGTGTGGCAAGGCAAGAAAAGAGACAAAAGACGTGCAGGTTGGAAAGGAAGATGTGCAGGTTGGAAAGGAAGAACTACAGGTTGTTGTTATCATTATGAATAATAATACAGAGAATTATTATTCTCAAATAATATGAATTATCTTTCTAAAAAATCCTGTGGACTCTACACAAGACTTAGTGAGTTTAGCTAGGTTGTAAGATAAATGGACAATAAATAGTTGTATTCCTATATACTAGCAACAACCAACGAGTTGGAAAATAAGGCCATTTACAATACATCAAAAAACACAAAACACTTAGGGGTAAATTTACCAAAATATATACAAGGCCTAAACACTCGAAGTATAAAACACGTTGCTAAAATAAATAAGTAGAGAGGTATACTGTTGGGAGACAGCTCCCCATGGGTCTCTCTAGTTTTGTACTTGTTATGACAGCTTTCTCCAGGATGTTTGTGTAGCATAAAGCCTTGGGTAATCGAGTTAGTGACTCCTGTCATAGCAGAGGGCAGATTTGCTTATACGTCCAGTGTCATAAAGATACTATCTCCCTTTGGACAAAGGGCAGGTGTGCTTTAGCCCATGAGAAATGATTCAGGTTCCTTAGGCTCAGGGATCCTCAGTGTAAACCCACTGCCTGCACAGCATACGCCTGGGCACCTTTCCACATCTGCCCTGTGGGACACGGGGGCAACAAGGGAACCAAGACACACGGTGCTTCCATTCCTTGCCATGCTGGGTGTGATAAGTCCCCGTCTCTGTCCTAGGACTACCGAGTCGTCTGCCAGTCTCCATGAAACAGTGACAGGCAGCTTTGTTAGCTTGCAAGCAGAGTCTAGAATCTCAACCGCCTCCCAGTTCTGGACAGTTTTAAGCCATAAGCATGGAGTGCTGAATAGACATGGCTTCTTGAAAGAGGAAGGATGAGCGCCTTGAAGGCTGGGCTAGGGGATCTGCAAAGACTGGCATCTGGTAGGGAATGCTCTCACCCACCTGGCAGGCAAGGGTGGTGGGGGCAGGAGGAGTAGGAGCCCTTCCGTGTTCTACCTCCTAGAATCTTCAGGGGCTGAGCTGAGAGGTGGCCTGGATGGTGCTTGCTTTGGTTGCTGTACACTCCACTCCATGGCCCTAACTGAAAGGCAGTTGGGCTGTAGCTGCTGAGTCCAGGAGTCCCCCAGGCCAAGAGAAGGATCTCAGAAGTGAGGATTTGGGTGGACTGAAAACCTGAGAAGTTTGTTGCGTTGAGCTGCAAGTGTGAGTGCATGAAACTGAAAGTAAATGCCCTGTCAGGCCACCATCTCGCTCTGTGGTGTGACCTCTCCTCCTCTAACGCCTTGACTTCGGGTCTGAACCTGCTGGGGGAACTTTAGGGAGAAGAGAGTCAAACTTAATGGCTGCATTGGGTAGTGACACCCAAGTCCTCCTCCTCCTCGTTCTTTGTCGGGTGGAATGTTGAGAGACGGAATGTTGAGAGACAGCTGAAAGGGCTTGGACAAGGTTTGCAGTAGGAATGGGAAGCTGATGTGCCACTGTGTGTGGAGGGGGTGTAGTTGGTATTGATGTTTCAGCAAGCCTGTTCCATGAATACCTTGTTCTGACAGTGCGGGAGGGGGACTCTACTGACCAGGAAGAGCCAAATCTAGGGAAGTGTTCATACTTTGGGATCCCCCAAACCCTAGTGCTTTCCTCTGAGCTATAAGTTACTGTGACTGACGATGTTGCAATATGCATAAGGAACTCACCCAACTCAGTAAGAAGATTAAAAACCCCAATCCTTTTTTTCTAATTGGCAAAAGACTTAACACACAGGTACTTTAAAAAAGAAGATATACAAATAGGTAATATTCATGTGAAAAGGTGCTCAACATATTTAGTCATCTGGAAATGGCAAATTAAAACCATGATGAGCTATCACTTCACACTCACTAGAATGGCTGAAGTTAAAAAGACTGACAAAACCAGTTGTTGGTGAGGAAGTGGAGCAGCTGGAAATCCCATGCATTGCTGGTGGGTGTACAGAATGGTACAGCTAAGTTGGGAAATAGTCTGGCGTATTTCATTCAAAGTTTAAAATTGTTGTTTACTCACTAAGTTGTGTCCGACTTTTGCAACCCCATGGACTGTAGCCCACCAAGCTCCTCGGTTCCCAGGCAAGAACACTAAAGTGGGTTGCCATTTCCTTCTCCAGGGGGTGAAGCGAGTTCTGACCCCAGGATTGAACTCGCTTCTGCATTGGCAGGCAGGTTCCTTACCACTGAGCCATAAGGGAAGCCCAAAGTTAAAAGTATATTTACCTTATGATCCATCAAGTCCACATCTAGGTAATTATTCAAAAGAAACGAAAATATCTATCCACGAAAACCTTGAATGATTTTTAGCAATATTATTCATGATAGTCCCAAACAACAAATAGTCAAAATGTCCATCCACAGATGAATGGATAAACAAAGTGTGGTAGATTCATCCAGTGGAATATTACTCAGCAGTTAAAAGGAACTGAGCTACTAATAAGTGTAAGAATAAAGATAAATCTCAAAAAGTGTGCTAAGGGGAGAGACTCATCCTTTATACCATGGATTTATGTAATATATGATTCCATCTCTGTGAAGTTCTAAAATGGGCAAAAAGGCAACACTAGTGAATTTGTGGAATAGCTCAGTGGTTGTGTAGAGTAGGAATTTTGGGGTAGAAGGTTGACTATAAAGGAGTAGACTTGTTTTTTAAGGCAGTAAATTGTATGATTAAAATTATGAACTTTGGTATCATAAAACATATCCTGAGTTTGAGTTCTGGCTCTATCATTTACAAGTTGTGTGACCTTGGGCATAGAGTTTAACCTTTCTAAGTTTCCTCATCTGTAAAATGATGCATCTTGGAGTTGTTATCAGGATAGTGTAAATTATACCGTCACTGGTAGGTAGTAAACGCTCAATAATGATGATTAATTTTGGCAGTATTAGTTTTTATTAGTGCTACTCAATTATAATTTGCCACTCATGTCTGTTAACTATTAATCTTGGAATGGGTATTGCATTTTTATATTTTAAAAAAAAGGGAAAAGAAAGAATTACTGATTAGGTTGCTATGAATCTTTGATGTCCTCTGGGCAAATAACTTGTTTGGTGGTGGTAGTTTAGTCACTGAGTCGTGTACGACTCTTTTGTGACCCTGTGGACTGTAGCCTGCCAGGCTCCTCTGTCCATGGGATTTCCCAGGCAAGTATACTGGAGTGGGTAGCCATTTCCTTCTCCAGGGAATCTTCCCGATGCATTGATCAAACCCACGTCTCCTGCATTGCAGAAGGATTCTTTACTGCTGAGCCAGAGGGGAAGTCCAAATAAGATTCGTAGTCAGTCATAAATATGAGATACTCTTTAATATGTGAAGATAATGGTACGGACTCTTTTATTGGAAGTTTTTCATGACCTTTGGCTGAGAGCACCACGGTTCTGATTTGTGATCTGCTTTATTATTATTATCATTACCATCTTTTTTTTTCCTTTATGGGAACTGGTTGTATACCTCTTAAGTAGTTCCCCTTAAATAGCTGAAGAGGAGTTGAGAATCTTCTTTCCAAAAAGAAAATTTCTTTAATGTGAAGCTGACGGATCAAACTGGGGACTTGTAACCCATTTGACCTGCAGTTGCTGAGGTGGCTTATTCTAGAAACTTCTTTAACATCAATTTGAGTATTTAATGGGTTTTTATAAATGACATAGTAACCTCATTTTAGGACCTCTTTCACTAGAGGTTTGACTATATTTTCTATTATCTGTTTTTATTTAAATCTTTATTTCCTTGTGCAAATCAGAAGTTTTCAAGTGTTGTGAGTAGGGAAGAAAACCCCAGAACTGGGAAGAAATAAGATGATCAGACATGTCAAAGATGAAAAGGTTTTATTTATGAGCAGGAATTGGAAAGGAGTTTCCTGAATGCAGTATACTTTTAGATTGAGACATGGTAAATGAGAATGTTTGCTTCTAGTTTTGTGTCCCGTAGGACTTATATTTCAGACTTTTGAAGGTTGAGGATTTGTTGAAATGTTTTAACACAAACATGCATTAGGACTATCCCTCACTCAGCTATACATCAGTAGAAATTTTTGTCATTTGCATTTTTTCTTGGCTAATTTTTTTTCTCTTGTATCTGTTTTGAAACATAGTAATTTATTCATTTTTCAACTTTTATTGCAGTACCTGATCAACTCTCTCGAAGGAGAACGATCATGGAGGTGGTGCCAGCTGAGGTGAATAGTTTGCTTCCAGAGGAGATAATGGACACTGGTATAACTTTAGTGGATGATGATAGTATTGAGGCTGTTATTGTTTCATCCCCAATTCCCATGGAGACAGAACTGGAAGAAATTGTCAACATAAATTCTACTGGTGACTCTGCAGCCACGCCCATTTCCACGGAACCAATCACAGTGCACAGTAACCACACTACCCGAGTTGCAGTGAACACCACAGTCACTAAAGCAGATTGTAATACCACAGTGAAACCAGCTTTTCCAAGTGGCCTTCAAAAACTTGGTGCTCAGACTCCTGTGACTATATCAGCCAATCAGATTATTTTAAACAAAGTATCACAGACATCTGATCTTAAACTTGGCAATCAGACCCTTAAACCAGATGGACAGAAGTTAATTTTAACAACTTTGGGCAAGTCTGGTTCACCAATTGTTTTAGCACTACCCCATAGCCAACCCCAGGCTCAGAAAGTTACAACTCAGGCCCAGTCAGGAGATGCTAAGTTACCACCGCAGCAAATTAAAGTAGTTACCATTGGAGGGAGGCCAGAGGTGAAACCTGTCATTGGTGTCTCAGCATTGACCCCAGGAAGTCAACTGCTTAATACTACAACTCAGCCCTCTGTGTTACAGACCCAACAGTTAAAAACAGTACAGGTAAAAAAAAAAAAAAAGAGGGGGCTTCTTAATGAAAATGCATGTTAAATATTAAATTGATTCATAGTTGTATGTGTAGGGTGATTAAATGCATAGTTGTTACTGAATCCTGTTGAATGTTGCTTTTAGTAATTGTGTGTGTTGTTTTTTTTTTTTGTAAAGTCTTTGATATGTCTAATGCTTTTGAAAATTTCTGCCAGAGAACTTAGAACTTAATTGTGGTTAAATTCCAATGCGTAGTGTATTTATAGCTTTTTACTCATTTTGAAACACATTTTATTCTCAGTCGTAGTTTGAGTCCAAGGATGTTCTACTGGTGTAAAGATGGCAGAGTTGGTACTGGGCTGTCAAAAAGTCATTCAGACATGATATTTTCAGCTAACAGATGGCCAACGTCTCGGAGAAGTTGCTGCTCTGAGAAACTGTTCGAGCCAGCAGTAGTGCAAACCAGCCAGTATGTGCCTCTTTGGAATTTACTGTCCCCTGCATCACTCATCTTTGCAGTGTAGAAAGACAGTGCCGTGTGACGGAAGGTTTAGAATTGGACCAGCTAGACTTCAGTCACTTTTCTGCAGGACCGAACTATGCTGTGGAACTTTGGATAGGCTACTTATTTTCTCTGAGTGTTTTACTTTAGCTGTAAGATGGCTACTTGATCATGATGAAACACGTAAGATCAGTACTTGGTATGGTTCTCAAAACACTGAAGATCCTTCAAAATAGTACCCGTTGTTAGTATGAATAGAAACCCAAGCTAGAAGGTTATCAGAACATATGTTAAGTGGTTGCCCATTTTTCGTGTCCAGGTAGGCCTTTTTAGGTCTGCACTGTGCTTAGAAATACAGTGATCCACTTAAGACCGGGGAACACAAATGCATCTCCTGTTTTAAAGAGTTGGCTTTTAGAAAAAAGGAGAAGGCATGATAACTGAATGCATAAAAGGAAGGGAGGAAGGTTTGGGGAACTGTCCACCCTCATCTGATACTAGAAAAAATGTTTTTGTTTTTATGTTGGCAGCATAGAATCTTATTTTTTGTCGGCTTTTTATTTAAGAACTTCATACGATTTCTCAGACTTTATATATAATTTGCCCATGCCCCTTTTGCCACTGTTAAACATTTAATGTTCTTTGCTTTCTCATTCACAATCGTCTCTCACTTATCTCTGATTTTCCTTTACTTCTTTTGATGAGGATCTCTTGAATGAGACCCTGTCACCATCAAGTGCCTTGTCTTCAACTTGTCCTTTTAAAAATCAGTTGTGAAACTTGTTTTTACTGGTTTACCAGAGTTTGTCTGGCTTTGGGGATGTGGATCATAGCCATGTTTATAAGATACTGATAATGTAAAGCAGAATGTTGTGGGTTTTTTTCCATTTAATAGAGCAGTGTATACATACTGTTTGTGAGATCAGTTTACTTGTATCCACTAGTTTTCTTCTATAATCCCCCAAGTACCAACAATAAAAATGAAAACTGGGGTCTAATTTTTATAATTTCTCTTATTGTCGTTACTTTTATAACATGGGATTCTATTTATTTAAAAAGAACTTCTATTTAAAAACAAAAGAATCCCCATTTAGAATATTGTTCTTCTTGGCCAGTTATTTTTAGGCAACTCAAATCTTTTCAGATCATGAGTAGCCTCTAAAGCTCTTAGGCTCAGGAAAAAAACAAGCAAAAAGCTACATGCCTATCAGTATCCGTTTTAGGTGCCAGAGTGTTTGGTTTAGTGTTACATAGTGTGCATGACCCTCTCATTTTTTTTCCCCAGATGGTCCTCAGCATTGTCTTAAGTTTATTCGGATTGGAGCTGTTAGGGAGTGGACAACAGGAAAGGGTGGAAGAAGGAGACCCATCTTGAAAAATGAAGGAAAGAGGTGACAGTTGAAACCAGAGGCAGTAACAGAGATAGTCACACTTAATTACAGATACATAAACCCTTTCCTATGATTTTTCTGCATAGTATGTAAGGACAATAAATAATTAGCTGTCTCGAACAACATAACTCCTTGTTAGTTTCTAAATCTGTACAACACAGTGCCCGAAATTACCTGCATGTATTATTCGATCACATACTTGGCAGTCTTATTTGTAAATTTCCTTTTCTGATTCATTTTTGTGTTAATCTGTTAATTAGATACATTTGGTTAAAAATGATCCTTTCTGTTCTCTGTTCTATTTAATAAAACCAAGTTTCTCCTAGGGTAGTTTAATCATGATACAAAAAGCAAGGTTCCTTAACAGAACTGGGAATCCTTACTTTCAGCTATGCTCCATCAATGAAACAAAACCTCACGGGCAAGTTAAGATTGTTCTCTTGAATAATTAATGAGCTTTTAGTAGTGTTGTTTACATTTTTTTCCCTCGTTGGTAAGTATTTGTATTGTTGTGTGATTGTGAAAATCAGTTAAAAATGGGGAAATACTTTAAGTTCCTAAACTCTACCTAAGATTTGCAAGATACAGATTTAGAAAAATATCAGGACCTCTGCCTCTGAGATTCTTAATACTAAGTCAATAGACAACCTACTCTAACTTATTTTAGAGTTCTAGGTCTGTAAATACACTTGGGAAATATTTTCCCTTTATGTCTCTCAAATTGCATCAGTTTTGTAAAGTACAATTATGAATTTATTTGGGTATGTCAGAGTTTTGCAGTCTGGATATTTTTTAATATGTAGTTGTAGATCTCTCTGGTTTGTTTTTCTAAAGGTGGTTTGTATTTCCTGTACATTTTGTTTTGTCAGAAATGTGTTCTGAGTGTAAGGAAGTAATTTATTCTAGATGTAAGAAAATATGTTTTTAAGTTTAATTTATAGTGAGAGTACAAAGCTGATGTTTACCTGGTTCTGTGATTAGTTGCAGCTTCTAGTATGTTTTGTAATTTAAGTTGGTCATGTTTGTTCATTTTGAGTTATTATTTCCAATAACAGTACTTTCAGGGCCTCAATTTTCATATCTGCCAAAGGTAAAGTTGATACTTAATGTCCTTCCTGCTGTGAAAATTTGTGATTTTTGTCATTCCTAAATTTCTGCTTCTGGCTTTTAGAAAAAGCTTTTCTTTGCACACATTGATAATTTAAATATAAAAACATCAGTAATTCTACATTCCTTGACTTGTGAAGAATTTTAGTTCAGGGCAACAATGTACCTACCATGTATTATGTAAAATCAGAGCTGAATAAAACATAGACTCTCACTTCAAAGAATTTATTAGTCTAGTAAACTATATATCATATTTTAGTCAATAATATTTCAGAGGCTTCACCTTCAGAATAGTCTTTGTTTGCCAAACATGTCTCTTTGTATCCTAAGGCATTAACTTCTGCATTTTTTTTTATCTGCCCCTGATATATAGATCTAAAGTTGAAGATAAAGTCATAAGCCTATCTTTAATGTGTGTTTATATTTTGCTTCCAGGGGCCAATGAGATTATATTTACAGATGTCCTTACATTTGCACTATGCTTTCTTAATGTATTCTACTCCATCTTTTATTATTGAATAATTTGTTATTTGGAAAAGAATACTGCTATGCCATTTTTTGGTTTATTATTATTTAACATTTATTTTAAACATTATTCTTAAAAATTAATTTGGTTTTCATGATATGCATATGTCTCAGAGACTAAGACAAGGATTTGAAATAAAATTCAAAGGTATTACTACATAATGGCTTAAGGATGTGATATTAGTATTTGGGTGAATGGCTGCATTTTGAATGTTTTTAATATTAATACTGAGATATGTTTTTGTTAAATGAGCTGGTTTCACATGTACTTTGTATATCAGTCTTGTCTAATTTTGACTGAGTAGGTGTTTTATAGAAAAATGGTTTTCATAGTTATTTATATATTTCAGATTGCTAAGAAGCCTCGAACACCAACCTCTGGTCCGGTAATCACGAAGCTGATCTTTGCAAAACCAATTAATAGTAAAGCAGTTACAGGACAGACAACTCAAGTATCACCACCAGTCATTGCAGGTTATATTTCTTTACAGTTTGTTAAGCTTTCCTTTCCTTTTAGTTTTAAAAAAGGCTGTTTTACCACCTTGAAATGTTTCAGTGTTTATTACTATAAATCAGACTGGTTAATGAGATATATTACACTTGTTAAATGTGTGCTTTAAGCAAAATGCCTTATCTCAAAATCAGTCCATTGCTTAGTGTCCTTAGTTTCTGGCATACTTTTGGGAGAAGTGACGCCTCAAACTCTGACCATACCAGCTAACATTTGCATAATGTTTGCTGTGGGCCCCATGCTGTTCTTAGCTCTTCACAAAGAGTGATGTATTTAATTCTCTGGCAATCCTACGGGATAGGTTCTCGTAACATCCCCATTTTGCCAGTATGGGAACAGGCACTCAACTAGTAAATGGCCAAGTTGGGATTCGAATCCAGGCAGTTTGTCTTCAGAGCACATGCGAAGTCTAGTGAGTTTAAAGTAGTATATGTAGTTGTATAGTATTTCGTGGTTTCTGCTGGAATTTTTGGTTTCAGTGTTTTAATATTTTCAGTATGCAGTTCTCTGTGAAACAAAAAATTGTCGTGACAATAATAATTACTTCAGTGAGAACAGCATTTTAGTTGTATTACTTTTACCAGCAAATTCTTTAGTGTGGCCCAATTCTTTTATGATATACATTAAAATTTGTCATCACCAATAAAACCTCCAAAATCTTGATTTTGAGTATTTCATTCTCTTTATTATTCTAGTTCATCTGCCTTTGTACTTCCAATCTGGCAGTTCTTTCACTTTGAAATCTCTGATCTATTAATTCTTCCACTTGTTAACAGCGAGTTCTTTCCTGTCCTTAAATTCATCTCTATTCAACACAGAGTTCATAACCCATCATTATTGCTCCCTGAAAACACCATTGATTTTCTTTTCCCTCTCTTTCCATACTGGCCCAGCTCTCATATTTCTTCTTGACTGGCAGGTACCTCAGTGCTTCTGGAGAATATCACTCAGCCATGGTACTTATGCTTAATCACTCAGTCCTGTCTGACTCTTGGCGACCCCAAGGACTGTAGCCCAAGGGCAAGAATATTGGAACTGTTTGCGGTTTGCTGCTCCAGGCCACGGTGGCTGGTCTTTAATTCAGAGCTAGGCTAACATTGCTCCTTTCCCCATTCAGGAGCTCATTTCTACTTTCCATTGTGCTAAGAGCTTATGGAAGCACCTCTGGGTGGTAGACTTTGAGTAGAGACTTTCAAATGCTAATTACCCATTTCCACAATGTGTATTCTTTACGAAGGTACTTCAAATGTTAAACCATCCCTGGGATATGTATTAAAGCCACCTAGTACTGTCTTTCCCTGTTGACTGAGATGGTCAAGAGTGCAGAAAACCTGGGTTTGATCCCTGGGTCGGGAAGATCCTCTGGAGAAGGAAATGGCAATCCACTCAAGTATTCTTGCCTGGAGAATCCCATGGACAGAGGAGCTTAGCGGGCTACGGTCCATGGGGTCGCAAGGAGTCGGAGATGACTGAGCAACTAAGCGTTTTTATAACAGTAGGCAACTCTGAAGTCAGTGGCAAAAACTTAATCATTTTCCTGAGGCTTTGAATTATATACAGGGAGGCTTCTCTTTTGGAGCAAGTGAGAAAAGACCTGGGGAGGTGGTTGTTAGAGGGCAGTGTTGGGTAAATTCTCTTTTTGTTCTTTTTCTTTTGGTCTTCAGTAGAGATTTGGGGTTATACAGGATGCTGTGTCTTGAGGGCTGTCATGGGAGCTAGGTATAGTCCCAAAGGAAAAATTGGAAAGGGTTTAGGTTTAGAGCTGCCTCAGGAACTGGGCTTCAGTTGGTTGAAAATGAGTAAGGCTTGGATATACTGGTGATAAAGGGACCACCAGACCCTTGGAAGGTAGGGTGGGTGGAAGTGGTTAACTAGGAGAACTGTCTCAGTGTAAAGTTCTTTACTATTTTTGAGTTTGAGAGCATCCCTTAAAACTTTTAATCACAAATGGGACAGGGGGAGTGGTATGCTAAATAATTGTGGTTTTTCAGAAGTGTATCTGAGTGAATGTTTGGTAATGTCAAGATTGTACCTCTCACATTTGGCTGTAACAGATGTCATTGCTGGGTCTTTGGGTCATTTACAGTGTGTTCCACACTAATCATAGCTTCACCTTTTAATTACAGACATTAGCCCTCCCAAAATGCATAGGGACAGACGTTTATTAAATTTCACTAGGGTTAAGTTCAGTTTGGAGGGATAATTTCAACTGGTAACTTAGTAATTCATAGCTTTTAAAATTCATGTAAGCCAAATTTAAACCACTAAAATAGCTCTCCTGTTGAATTGTCTTATCGACGCTATTCCGTTGTCTTTAAGTTGTAGCTAATGATCTTTTAATGGAGAAGGCAATGACAACCCACTCCAGTACTCTTGCCTGGAAAATCCTATGGACGGAGGAGCCTGGTAGGCTGCAGTCCATGGGGTCGCTAAGAGTCTGAGCGACTTCACTTTCACTTTTCACTTTCATGCATTGAAGAAGGAAATGGCAACCCATTCTGGTATTCTTGCCTGGAGAATCCCAGGGACAGAGGAGCCTAATGGGCTGCCATCTATGGGGTCGCACAGAGTCAGACACGACTGAAGTGACTTAGCAGCAGCAATGATCTTTCAGACTACATTTAGACTGCTTTTTAAGATGTTTAGGCTTCTCATGGAAGATGAATATCGTTTTTCTTTCTTTCAATCAAGATGAACTTAGTATTTATAAAATTGGCTTTTCTAAAATGCTGATCTTGTCACTCCTTGCTTAAAATTTCCTTGTTCACATCCATTTCTTTTCCATTTCCTGGCCTTATATCATCAGGAATAGGTTCAAATGCCAGAGCTTGCTTAGCATTAAAGTCATTTATTATCTAATACATACCTTTTTCATTTTCACTTTCTATTAGCTCCAGGCCTACTGATGTAACTTATTTCTAAGAGGTCACCAAATTGACCATGTTCTCCTAGAACTTAGGCTTTTGGCAATGTTGGGTTTACCAGAAATGATTTTTGTTTTTGCCTCCCTCATGGCTAAGTCATCCATTTTATCTTTGGATTATCTCCTCTGTCTGGTTATTTTTTGATCCCTAGGTTAGCAAGGTACTCTTTCTCCGACCATCTCCTATGTATTTCCGTAAAACCTGATTCTACCTACCAAATACTTAACTTTAGACTTCTGTTAAATTTCACAGTGACTTTTAATGTTTGCATTAGTCTTGATGTATTGTAATACTTGGTTTTCTTACCTGTCTGTCTCCCCTACTACATTTAAGATTTCTCTCAGTAGTAATTTTAGACTTTGTTTGCCATTTAGTTTTTTAAAATTATTTTTAAAAATTGTTATAAATATGCATAATATGAAATTGACCATTTTAACCATTGGTGGCTTTAAGTATATTCATGCTGTTATGCAACCATCACCACTCTCTAGGACTTTTCATGTTGCAAAACTAAATCTCTGTATCCATTAAACTACCACTTCTCAGTTTCTTCCTTCCCCCGGCCCCTAGCAGAGACTTTGTCTCTGTCAATTTGACTTTTCTGTGTATCTTGTATAGTTGGAATCAGACAGTGTTTATCCTTTATGACTAGCTTTTTATGAGTCTCTGGTACCTTCAGTTTCTGGTACATAATGTGTTCAGTGAATGTGTATTGTTGAGTGGATGTGTATATCATGGAGGCAGTGTGGTGTGGTATGTTGGAGGAGCTATTTGGAGACTTAGGTTTTGGTCATGGTTCTATTAATTTTCGCCCTGATCTTGGGTAAATATATTTTCTGTTCTCTTATTTCTTTCTATAAAACATTAATCATTTTATAGAACTATTGTATAGTTCTATAAAATAGAATAATATAGAATATTATAACCAATCACTTCACGTGACTTCTGAGATGGTTAAATGAGGAGCAGAGGTCCTCATTGTCGGAGCTCCCAAGGTAACAAGTTGCTATATTAGAGCAGACTTCATCAATGTTAAAATATTTGATAATGAAGTAATCTCTTTAGAATTAGTCCTGGCTCAGGTAAGCTAGCTCCTGCCCCAAGCCTGTCCTGTCTGTAGCTTTTCGGATTATGTCTCTTGTTTCTTGGAGAATACCTGACGGCAGAGTGTGAAATGCCTCACAAATTGATTTCATAGTGAAACTGTAACTTGTATACGTTTGTGCGTCTGTATGAAGAGTCAAGGATACATGGGGATTGGGACATTAATCAGGAGAAATGCTATCTGGGTGAAAAAAAAGTAGCCCTTCAAAAGGGAGTAATTTGAATTTTAAAGGATATAGAAGGTTCCTGGGAAGATTGATGAAATTCTGAGATATTTTGTCAGAAATCGCCTTCTGTGTCATCATGTACCTATCAAATAGGGCCTGTCGTCGTGCTGCTGTGTTAACTTTCAGAAGAGTCCTCTCTCCCTCAGACTCAACACTTTATTCTAGGAGACAGTATAGTTGAGATTATAAACAGAATTTTTATGAAATATTACCCAATAACTTTTAGAGGTTTTTGTTGTTGTTAATTACAATGACATTTTTGTCCTTATTTTAAATGTAATTCACTTTAAGTGGCCTTTTCTTTTCTTTTGATCTACTTACCCAATTTTGTTTTTCATTTTAATTTTTAAAATTTTACAAAATACTTTAACAAACCATAATCACATTTTATTACTTATAACAACCTTCTGACTTACTATTATTCCTTTGACAGATGATAGAATGCTTAAGGTCACATTGTTTTTATTTTTTAATACTTATAATTGATTGATGACTGATTTATGATACTGGTTTAATTTCTGTCATACGTCAACATGAATTAACCATAGGTGTACATATGTCCCCTGTGTTTTGAATCTCCCTTTCACCTCCCACGCATTCCCACCCCTCTAGGTTATCTCAGAGTAAGTGGTATTTTTTGGTACCACTTATCCTCAGGAATTGGAGATTTTATATATATATATATGTTTTCTGAAATGTATGTAATGCTTAACAAATAAGAAATTATAGTAATAGCCATAAAAATGAGTATTTTATAAAAATGTGTCTTTATTGGTAGTTTGTTGTTGTTGTTGTTCCTTAAAATAATGATTGTTGGGGCTTCAGGCTTATCCCACAGGTATTAGTTTTGGAAATCAGAACAGATAAACATGTTACTTGAGGCAGGCTCCACGCTTGAGGGTGGCCTTCTAAAAATATTTGATACAGATTCATTTAGTTTCTATAGAATTGACTTATTTAGTTACGATGTCAGTCACTTCAGTCGCTAAGTCGTGTCTCACTCTTTGTGACCCTATGGACTGCAGCATGCCAGGCACTGTCCTTCACCGTCTCCCAGAGCATGCTCAAACTCATGTCCAGCAAGTCAGTGATGCCATCCAGCCATCTCATCCTCTGTCATCTCCTTCTCCTCCTGCTTTCAATCTTTCCCAGCATCGGGGTCTTTTCCAGTGAGTCAATTCTTTGCATCAAGTGGCCAAAGTACTGGAGTTTCAGCTTTAGCATCAGTCCTTCCAATGAATATTCAAGGTTGATTTCCTTTAGGATTGACTTGTTTGATCCAAGAGACTCTCAAGAGTCTTCTCCAACACCACAATTCAAAGGCATCAATTCTTCAGCACTCAGCTTTCTTTATAGTTCAACTTTCACATGCATACATGACTACCCGAAAAACCATGTTTTTGGCTAGATGGACCTTTGTTGGCAAAGTGTTGTTTCCCCATCTGTTTGCCAGGAAGTGATGGGACCAGATGCCTTCAGTTCAGTTCAGTTGCTCAGTCCTGTCCGACTCTTTGCGACCCCACAAACCTCAGCACGCCAGGCCTCCCTGTCCATCACCAACTCCCGGAGTTCACTCAGACTCACACCCATCGAGTCAGTAATGCCATCCAGCCATCTCATCCTCTGTCATCCCCTTCTCCCCCTTCCCCCAGTCCCTCCCAGCATCAGAGTCTTTTTCAATGAGTCAACTCTTCGAATGAGGTGGCCAAAGTACTGGAGTTTCAGCTTTAGCATCATTCCTTCCAAAGAAATCCCAGGGCCAATCTCCTTCAGAATGGACTGGTTGGATCTCCTTGCAGTCCAAGGGACTCTCAAGAGTCTTCTCCAACACCACAGTTCAAAAGCATCAATTCTTCCGTGCTCAGGCTTCTTCACAGTCCAAATCTCACATCNTTCAGAATGGACTGGTTGGATCTCCTTGCAGTCCAAGGGACTCTCAAGAGTCTTCTCCAACACCACAGTTCAAAAGCATCAATTCTTCCGTGCTCAGGCTTCTTCACAGTCCAACTCTCACATCCATAATGACTACTGGAAAAACCATAGCCTTGACTAGATGGACCTTAGTTCGCAAAGTAATGTCTCTGCTTTCAAATATACTGTCTAGGTTGGTCATAACTTTTCTTCCAAGGAGTAAGCGTCTTTTAATTTCATGGCTGCAGTCAATATCTGCAGTGATTTTGGAACCCAAAAAAATAAAGTTTGACACTGTTTCCACTGTTTCCCCATCTATTTCCCATGAAGTGATGGGACCGGACTCCATGATCTTAGTTTTCTGAATGTTGAGCTTTAAGCCAACGTTTTCACTCTCTACTTTCACTTTCATCAAGAGGCTTTTTAGTTCCTCTTCATTTTCTGCCATAAGGGTGGTGTCATCTGCATATCTGAAGTTATTGATATTTCTCCCAGCAGTCTTGGTTCCAGCTTGTGCTTCATCCAGCCCAGCGTTTCTCATGATGTACTCTTCATATAAGTTAAATAAACAGGCTGACAATATACAGCTCTGATGTTCTCCTTTCCCAGTTTGGAACCAGTGTGTTGTTCCATGTCAGGCTCTACCTGTTGCTTCCTGACCTGCATACAGATTTCTCAGGAGGCAGGTAAGGTGGTCTGGTATTCCCCTCTCTTTAAGAATTTTCTGCAGTTTGTTGTGATCCATACAGTCAAAGGGGTTGATCCACACAGTCAAAGGGGTTTTGGTAGGCTTTGCTGCTGCTTCTGCTGCTGCTAAGTTGCTTCAGTCGTGTCTAACTCTGTGCAACCCCAGAGACAGCAGCCCATCAAGCTCCCCCATCCCTGGGATTCTCCAGGCAAGAACACTGGAGTGGGTTGCCATTTCCTTCTCCAATGCATGAGAGTGAAAAGTGAAAGTGAAGTCGCTCAGTCGTGTCTGACTCCTAGCAACTCCATGGACTGCAGCCCACCAGGCTCCTCTGTCCATGGGATTTGCCAGGCAAGAGAACTGGAGTGGGTTGCCATTGCCTTCTTCGGGTAGGGTTTGCTAAGATTTTTTTGTTTTTTTTTTTTTAGCTTAGTTATGATGTGAGTCAGGCTAGAAAAACCCTAGCAAAACTCTCAGCTAAAATTCACTAAGGAATATGTCTGTAATATAAAATGTAATCATGAAGTAAAAGAAATTTTAAAAAATATATTTAAAATAATTTTAAAATTCATAAATGTGTGGTAAAATTTAACTCATTTAAAAAATATTTAAATAACTCATTTGTAAAAAATTGCTATTAGTAATAGCCCTGAAACTTACATGCTAGTTTTCTGTTAAGTCCCATCTTTTTTCTTCCCCTCTCCTTCTCTTTCGTCTTTAACTAATGGTTGTTGTGTTGCTGTTCAGTACTGCTCTGAGTCACGTTCGGCTCTGCCACCCCATGGACTACAGCGTACCAGGCTTTTCTGTCTGTCCTTCATGGTCTCCTGGAGTTTGCTCAGACTCATATCCATTGAGTCAGTGATGCCGCTGAATCACCTCATTCTCTATTGCCACCTTCTCCTCGTGCCCTCAGATCTTTCCCAACATCAGGGTCTTTTCTGATGAGTCGGGTCTTCATATCAGGTGGCCAGAGCATTGGAGCGTCAGCATTATTCTTTCCAATGAGTCTTCAGGGTTGATTTCCTTTAGAATTGACTGGTTTGAGCTCCTTGCTGTCCAAAATCATAGCATCTAAAGGGATCTTGGAGATAATTTAGTTATCTACCCTCTCTGTTTCTTCAGTGCTTGAGTTTCCTCTTTAGCCAGTGGATTCGATTATCCATCATCTGTTTCATACAACTTCAGTGAGTAGGAACTCACTCATATTAAAACAGTCATTTCAACTGGAAACTTTTGTTGGAAGTTTTTCCTTACTGATAGACTGAAAATTTTCTGTTCCTCTATTAATAGTGCTATGCAGCTCGATGGTTCTGATCCTTCAGCCTGACAGCCTGGATCAGGCAGGGTTACCTTGGTTTTTCTGCCGTAATAAACAGCCTAAATCTCAGAAGTTAAAGAAGTTTTATTTTAGATTTTTACTTCAGGGTTATCTGCATGTCTGTTGTGGGTTCAAAAGTGGCGGGTCTTGTCATCAAGGTCACTTGAGGACCCAGGCTGACAGAGGAAGCACCGTCTCAGCTGTGGAAGAAGAGAGCCTGCCAAGGTCTTGCCTAGGCAGTAAGTGACACACATCCCTTCTGCTCACACTCTGTTGGTCAGAACTAGTCATATGGCCCCGGTCTCGCCGCAGGGGAGAGGTGGGGGTAGGACTGCCCTTCCTACCCCTACCTACTGTGTGCCCAGGATGGTGGGGGCACCAGAAGGGTGCACCATCGCTCAGGCTTTCAGGAATTGGGAGGAGCTGTCATGTCTTTGTAATCCTCTCCTACCTAGGATAAAAATTCCTAATATTTCAAGTCCTCCTCATCTGATTTCCAGTTCCATTAGCCATCCAGACACACTGTAGTTTTTCTGTGTTCCGAAAGTGTATTTCCAGAGTGTTCAAGTTAGCCCAGTAACTGTCTGTTTTATAGATGTGGGCTTAGGTCGTATGCTGAGGTTTAAGTTTGAACAGGAAGAAGCTGAGGTAGAGAACAGAGACTGAAACTTTAAGGCTTGGATTCCTGTCCTGACTTTGGGAGCCCCTTTTACAGGACCCATTGCATACTTGTTCTGAGCCCGTTTTCTGATTGGTATCACTGAACAGTATTACTGATGAGGCCTTTCTCTGGTGGTCCAGTGGTTGGGGCCCAGTGCTTTCACTGCAAGGGTGTGGCTTCACTCCTTGGTTGGAGAACTGAGATCCCAAGAGCAGGCAGAAAAACCCCTACAAAACAGTTTTGATGAGAATGTCAGTAGAGGTGTTTTTGTGGACTTTCCTAAGGTGGTATTAAGATGCTGAGTGCTACTAAAAAGCATTGTTTCTTTCTGTCTAGGTCCATCATAGTTCAGTAGGTTCACCATGGTTCATTAGACCTCCTTATGTGTTTCAGTTCATATGTGGCTACATGTGAAGTGTTGAGCGTATGTATTGCAGTGGGTGTAAATCATCACCACATTCGTTTTTATACGATTATTGAAAAAAGTCAAACTGATGTGCTGCCTCTCATTTGCAGGTAGGGTTCTTTCACAGTCTACTCCGGGGACTCCATCAAAGACCATAACAATATCTGAAAGTGGTGTTATTGGATCAACTTTAAATTCTACAACACAGACACCAAATAAAATAGCCATCTCACCTTTGAAATCGCCAAATAAGGTAAAAAAAAAAAAAAAAAAAGAATTAGCCACAAATGCCAAGTATTGTGGTTAATAACTTTATTTATATTCCCAAGCAATTAATAGGTATTTGGTGAATACCAGATTTAGTAATCAAGAATGTGTGACAGATAAAAAACTTAATTCTAAACGCATAGTAACACAGTGGTCATTTTGCATGCTCAGATGATTTCCATGGCCCATGTGAGTGTGGGTACAACATAAATCTTTTGAATGAAGTATTCTATGTAAGTATGTGATTCCTCTTCAGTTTATATTTGTGCACAGTTATTTTCTTTGGGTCAGTCACATACATAGTGACTCTAAAATGCTAAATGCAGGCTTTTTGAAAACAGGATGTTGATGTCTTCTGCTTAAGCTGTCCTTGATTTTATAGAGAGCTAAGACTTTGCGGGGTAACAGAGCACCCAGAGTATGAGAAATTGCCATCAAATGTGGTTACCATATTACTGGGTTAGCGCAGTCCATGCAAAGCATTTGAAAACTTGTCATAAGTTGTTTTCATTTTAACAGTGTGAAGTACCTATCATTTTAGGTGAAGTAGGTAGTCTTAGCTCACTTTCCTAAAACGTACAGATGTCATACAGCACAGCATTTTGAAAAAAGTATATTTGAATGGATATGCTCAAGGGAAAAGCCAGGAGTCTATTCTGTAAGGTGCCACCCTTGGGATTCGGAAACACACTACCATTTGTACCTGCCTTTTCCCTTAACTTGTTACTCTATTCATGAATAGAATGAACACTAAATGTTTGCCTTACATATTTAAAAAGTCTAACTCTTGGCTTCTGTTTCAGTAAGACTTGACTATAAGGTATAAATATGGTGTCTATTACAGTTTATTAAAATGATCTCCTACCTGCATAATAATACAGATGATAATTTACCTAAATGGAATTAATTTAACAGAAATTTTGAGTGCTCACTGTGTGTTCTTCATAGTGATATGTTAGGCATAAAAACATAGATCAGCTTTAAGTTTCAGGTAGTTCAACAGGGAAATTAGTCTTAAAAGTTAAAAATTACTCTACAGGATTCTCACGGTTACAAGTGGATTGGTGAGCCCCGATGTATGTGTCAGGGGTTTTTGTGCAAAGGCTGCTGTTCCTGAAAGGTCTTAACCTTAAAGGTGGTTTGGGCCTGGGCTGTACGTGGATTGAGGTAATACTTTACGGCCCCTGTATAAATGTAGTGTAGGGAGCTACATTGCTTTGGTAGTGTGGAAGCTGAGGGTGCTAAGGTTGGAAGCAAGGTTTCGCCACCCTCGGGAGTTTGGATTTTACTGTTCTTAAAGACTTGCTGTGACTTCCCATTGCTTCTAGGACAATGGTTCTCAGCCTTGTCTGCACATTAGAATCATCTGGGGAGCTCTGAAAAATACCAAGGCCAGGTTCTTATCCCCAGGGCCTCTGTTTTAATTGGCCTGGAGTTAGGCCTGGTATCAGGAGTTTTTACACGACGTGATTCTGAAGGGGCAGCCTAGATTGAAAACAACTGCTGTGGGATAATATGAAATTTGCATTTTTAAAAAGATGACTCTTGTAGCATAATGAAGGATGGTTTGGAGGAAGGTAAGCCTGGATTCTAGAAGAGACCAGGTAGGTTAGTTATTCTCAATCTTGGCTGTACTTGCGAAGCACCTGGGGACCTCTTGGAAAACCTCATGGCCAGCCTCTGTCTGATCCCATTTAAATCAGTCTCTGGGCTGGGGCCTAGGTATTAAAAATAATATTTAAAAAATTTAAAGTGTAGGCCACACAACGTTGTAAAGCAATTATACTCAAATTTAAAAATAATAATAATAAAGTATAGGCCAGGGTAGAGAATCATTAAATTAGACTGTTATAGTACTTCAAATTTGAGCTAGATTAGTAGCTCAAGAGCCAGGGAGAAGCGATGTGTTTAAGACATAATGACCAGATGCCAGGGTGTTCGGAAGAGGGAGACTCTGGGGAATAACTCCTACATTCCTAACTTGAGTAACAGGAGTAGGTGGTGGCACTGTGGACTGGTATATGGGCTGTATCTGATAGCATACAAGTAAGAACTTGCTTTATTTTCCTTCTATCCTTGACTTTAGCCCTGTTGAATCTTCCTTCCCTGCCTCTTTGACAAGACATCATTTTTACTATAAGAATGAGCCTTATTGCGATGATTAAATTCAAAGGTATGAAAAGTCCGCTCCAAATCTTACATCCAGTTGAATGGAGGTAACTTACCCCTGACCATGACACTGCAGGGTCCATGCAGTGGAGGGGCATTGGGCTTGACTTCACTCTTCCACTTCCTCCCTCTTCCTGCGTTTGGCTTCTGACTGGCAGGAAGATTAGAAGACAAAGGACAGAGTTTTACGTGACTGAGACTGTTGTAGTCCAGCTGCCGGTGCCCTCTGTGGCAGGTGTCCAAGGGTGGCCTTGGCATTGTGCATTTATGATGGTTTCTGCAGGCCCCGTGGTGTGCGCACGTTGCCCAGGTTTCTGTCTGGAACACACCCCAATGGCCTTTGGCAGTCTTCTCACTCTCTCCTCCTCCTGTAGTCCACCTACAGCCTGTTAGTGCTGAGTATCCTTCCTCGAGATGGCACATGTCTTTGGCCTAGCAAATGCTTTATCTCTTCCGCAACATCTCTTTGGCTGATGGGAAACCTATAGAATCCAGTGGTAGAAGCATAGCTCATCTAACTGTGGTCCTCTGTGTCCTTGCTCTGCTGTTTTGAAGCTCCTTCCAACCTCTTTTTAAAAAATTACTTATTTATTTATGTATTTTACCCTTGGCTGTGCTCGCCAGCTTTCTCTAGCGATGGTGAGCGGAGACTATTCTTCACCACAGTGAGCGGACTTCTCATTGCTGTGGTTTCTCTTTTGCAGAGCACAGACTCTGGGCACAGGCTTCAGTAGTTGGAGCTCATGGGCTCAGTATTGTGGCTTTTGGGCTGAGTCGTGCCGAGGCATGAGGGATCTTCCTGGACCAGGGATCGAACCCATATCCCCCTGCATTGGCAGGCAGATTCTTATCTACTGTACCACCAGGGAAGTCCCTCCATCTAACCTCTTGCTTTTTACAGGCTGGGACCCATGTTCACATAAGGCCTAAATTCCTGGGGATGTATGTCAGGTCCTTCTGGTGGCTAGACCCAAATGGGCTTAAGAGTTTCTTTATCTCAGTATATCGCCAGCCACAGATTGAGATGTCAAGTTTCCCAGTGTCCCAGAGATTTTCTGGGGGAACCCCTGCCCTTGTTCTCACTAAGGTGTAAAGCCCTAGCGTTCTCTGTGTTTATGAATTCACTTCTGTTTCTAGTCTGTTTTGTTTCATTTTCGATAGGCAGCAGGTGGATAATAGGGGTACTGTCTTTTAGCAACTCACTCTGGCATGGATGGTTTGTTCTTTTTATAGAATAGGGGAGTTTATCATTTGTCATTCTCATCTTTGAAGGTTTCACTAGAGCCACATTTTAAGACAGGAGAAAACTCCCATTATCCCTTTGTCCTAGAGAGCCGGTTTGGGCAGAAAGATATTGTTTAGCTCTTGGAGCTGTTTGTCATTGAAGTGCCCACTGCCTGTCTAAAGGAGGATGTCCATTCGGAAGCTGAATATAGGTGGTGGCTAAAACTGCATATGGGTGAAGTCAGTCAGGGAGCGTGAGGTTGTGTGTGGAGTGAAGAGAAAGGCAGGACTGAACCACAGAATATTAAGAGTGGGTAGAAGAAAAGAAGCCAGTGGAAGAGAAGGAATAAGAGAGGTAGCATGAGAAACTTAAAAAAGCGAGAAGGGAAGATGGTCTCAAATTTCACATGTTAACAAGAATCAGTCAATTAAGAAAAAGACTAAAACATCAGGATTTGCTGGAGATGTCCTTGCTCCCATTAATCGAAAGTGGTCAAAAGAAACCTCAAACACCCATCCTTCCTTCCCTGCCAGCACTCAGAATCTGACCATCATCTTCCTTGAATCTGCTAGGACTTCTCTCGTTATTTATTCCTGTTTATATGGTACTGGCTATCATCAAAAGAGCCAGACTCCTCGATTACCTTTCCTTTCTCACATCTGATCTTCTTAAAGTTGTCAGTATCTTCTGTCTCCTTACCTGCTGCCACTGCTGTTGCTAAGTCGCTTCAGTCATGTCCGACTCTGTGCGACCCTGTAGACAGCAGCCCAGTAGGCTCCCCCGTCCCTGGGACTCTCCAGGCAAGAACACTGGAGTGGTTGCCATTTCCTTCTCCAGTGCATGAAACTGAAAAGTGAAAGTGAAGTCGCCTCATCGAGTCTGACTCTCACGATCCTGTGGACTGCAGCCTACCAGGCTCCTCTGTCCATGGGCTTTTCCAGGCAAGAGTTCTGGAGTGGGGTGCCATTGCCTTCTCCGCCTTACCCACTACCCACCCCCAACTCTTGAAACCCTCCCACCATACCCTATCTGGGGTTCACAAGCAAAATAATCCCCTAAGCCCTCAACCTCTTCATCGAAGATTCCTGTATCTTTTTCTCAAACGGATACCTGACTCTTCCTGATGGCACCGTTTCCCCTGCAGACCTCTTGGGTGCGGACTGTGCTTCCACCCCGCCGTTGAGCCTGAAAGGGGACCTATTATGTGTCCAGATGTGTGCTTTGCTCCTGTTCTTTTCTTTTTAGAGTGCATGCATGCGTGCTAAGTCACTTCAGTCATGTCCAACTCTTTGCGACCCCGTGGGCTCTATCCTGCCAGGCTCCTCTGTCCGTGAATCCTGGGATTCTCCAGGCAAGAATACTGGAGTGTGTTGCCATTCCCTTCTTCAGGGGATCTTCCCGACCCAGGGATCAAACCCGTGTCGCTTACTTCTCTTGCATTGGCAGGTGGGTTCTTTACCACTACCACTACGCCAAAAGTGTGTATGTATCTCAGTTTTAAAGCTTCTTGAACCTCTGATTTATTGTCTTTTATTTTTGGAAAACTTTGGGCTATGTCTCTTCAACTCTTTCTTCTGCCTCACTCTTGCTTTCTCTTCATTCTAGGACTCTGGTTTCAGAAGGGCTAGACTGAGATCGTTCCGAAGCTCTTGGATGCTCTGTTCTGCTCCCTCCCCACTTTTTCTTTGTTTCACTTGGGTCATTGCTGTTGACCTGTCATCAAATTAATCGATTCTTTCCTCAGTTGTGTGAAATCTACTTAAGGGCCCACTGAAGGACTTCTTCATCCCTGATAATTGTGTTTATCGTATTTCTGTCATTTCCATTTGGCTCTTTTTTATAGTTTCCGTCTCTACTGACACTCCCCTCTGTTCATTGCGTGTTGTTTTCCTTTCCCGCTAGGCCTGTTAACATTTTGATCATAGTTATTTTAAAGTCCTTATCTGCTGGTTGCAGCATTCAGGTTATCTTTAAGTCTGGCTTTCATTTTAGAATGCCATCTGGGTTTTTTTTTTTTTTTTTTTTTTTTTAAAGCTGATACATCTAGAATGGGGAAACTATTCTATTAAAGGTGAATAACTTAGCATAAGGACTGAAGCTGGGTTGTTGATTCTTAACAAACCTGATTAGAAAGACTTCAGGACAGTCAAATTTTTGGATACCTGAAGTTCAGAAAATAAATATTTATAGAGTTTAGGTCCTGGAAAATTGGATCAAAGAAACAAGGGTTAGAAACCTCAAAACCTTTTCTTTCTCACTAATTCGGTCTTATAAGTAAATATTCTTAGAGTGTAAGGCCTCGTCACCCTTTACCTGATGTTGATGGATGGGTTATTCTTTTTCCCCCCTCGACTGTCTTTATAATGAACACAAATACATTTTCAAAATATCCTGCTCTTTACCTTTAAAAGTCTCTGGAAGTTATCCTGGACATCCTTGAAACTACCGTATTCACACTCTTGTCGGTTTTTCTCTCCTACCCAGTGGAGTGCTCCTCTTTTTTGGCCTTATTTGGCAAACAGGGAAGATCTGTTGATAATTGAATCATCACATAGCCATTTAGGATGCAGAATGTACTTCAGTCCCAGGGGAAGAATTTCAGAGCATAAGCTGTGTACAAATGAAAAGTTTCTTATTCCTCTGAAATCTATGACCAGTACAACTTCTTGAACTCTTTCTACTTCTGAGTCTTCTAGTATGGGTAGAATTCTGTAAAGCTTCTTCTATAATTAAACTCTAGACTCAATATTTTACTATAGTTCTTTATCATTTATTTACCCATCCTTCTCTTCATTAATCATCTTATTTTTAAAATGCATTTCAAAGTAAGTTGCATATATTCAGTATACTTCTCCCCCCATATTCCAAGCATTACATTAACTAGAATTCTCTGTTTAGAGGGTTTTCTTTTGAGAAAAATTTCACATACACTGAAATATGCAAATCTTAAAGGTACAAATATGCAAATCTTAAACATTCGGATATTTTCACCTTAAATGTATACATCTATACAACAAAAAAATCCTCTGTGAAGATAAAGAACATTATCACCACCATAAGAAGTTAATAATTAAAAAAATGTTTTTTCCTGTTTCTGAACATATTATGGTAAACAGTGTACCTATCATTTGGTAGGTTTTGGTCATATTTCCTAGAAACTGATAAAACAAATGACTGCAGATTATTAAAAATTAGTTTGCTAGTACTTCAGATAGTTTCCAGGGTTTTTTTCCCCACTAAATTGAAGGAGGACATAAGTAAGTTTATAGATCATTAAAGATAATTTTTGATGGTAGAATACAATGTGAGTTGGGGTATAAAACTCAGAAGGAATTCTAAGTATGAATGTATATTATTATAATAAATATCTTTGTTCATATATACAGATTTATGAAAATGTTTTTCAGTGTTTATTTAAAAATAGGATTAGAATTGATGCTGAACTCTCACTCTAGTGATATATAATATACATTTATAGATACAGGAAGTAATCTTTTAAAATGAGTCCCATCATCTTATGGAGCGATGCATTCCAGTAAAATTTTTATATTGTAATAATCACAATTTATAATGTATTTGTTTTTTCAGTGTGTACAATAATTGTATTATGAACTCGGTCAAGACAAAATTATTTAGCAGATAGAGCTTTACATACAGGGTAATGTGTGTGCTCAGTCAGTCATGTCTGACTCTTTGGGACCCCATGGACTGTATCCTGCCAGGCTCCTCTGTTCATGGGATTCTCCAGACAAGAATACTGGAGTGGGTTTCCATTCCCCTCTCCAACATCAGGGTGATACAAATATTTTTAAATTTTCAGTTTATATACATCTTTTTGTTTCAGAGAATTATGATAAAAGAATTTCAAGGGTTTAAAAATGTTACACTAGAATAAGATTTTTAGAGGATACGGAATTCAAACACAAGTTCATAGAGAAAAAGGAATAATGTAAACTTCTGACTGCTGAAGAGTTCTTTATTTATATTTTTAAAAATGTAATAGATACTGGTGAGTATCAAATCACTATGTTGATTTGATTCCATTGAATACATTTTAAAAAGTAATGTGACAGTTTTGTTTCTTTAAATGCTAGTACTTATAATGGGCTAGAAATTGCAGTAAACTGAATGATGTGCTCAGTCTCCCTGAAGGGAAAAGTCAGGGAAAAGGTACATGGTGGTACGTTTATGGACCGGACCAGATGCATGGTGCATTTTTCACCTCACTAGCTAAAGGTCTTGCTGCCTTACCTTGACTGCAAGGGAGCCTAGGAAATGTAACCTGGTTGTATGCCTAGGAAGCGGAAGAGAGTATGGATTTTGGTTAGCAGTAAGCAGTCTATAGTGTAATTATCCATATATAGAGTAAGTAGTACTATATTAACACAAGTAATTGACATGACTTAGGCAATAAACTGGAAGCCTGAACAATAATGAAGATTTCCTGTTCTTAAGAGTCACTCTTGGAGACTTCCCTGGCAGTCCAGGGGTCAAGTCTCCACACTTCCAGGGCAGAGGGTAGTACAAGTTGGATTCCTGGTCAGGGAACTAAGATCCCACGTGCTGCGTGGTGCAGCTGATAAATAGGCAGAGTCACTCTTTCCTTCTCTGTTTGTGAATGGCTGTCAGTAGGTCAGTGTGTGCTGAGGCTGTGGAAACCATGGAAGAGCTTATGGTGGTTGGTCAGACAGAATTGAATGCATGTAAAATAATAATGAACAATGAAATGGGTGCTAAGTTGTGTGTATAGGCAAGGGGAGGTGAAACTAAAGAGAAAAGAAAAAGGAAGTCCTGGGATTCCTTCATTCTACACTCAGCAATACCTGCCATGTGTTAGGGGCTGTACTCTTCGGGGAAATAGAGCAAAAATAGACATGTGGGACCTAAAGTCTGTGAAGGTGCGGGAGGGATGTGACAGAAATGACTGTAAATGATATACAAAAATATAAAATTACAAAAGCTCAAGTGATGACATGGATTCCTCTATAAGAGGATTCAGCTGCAGTTGGGATGATCAGAGAAGGCATCCCTGAGCTAAGATTTTTTTTTTTAATGGGTAGAATTGGAGTGGATATCAGCCATAAGAGTGAAGGATTGGAGGTGAAAATACTTATAATGTACACATATGTGTGCCTGTGAGAGTACCTGCATACAGAGTCGTAAGATTGGATTGGATTGACTCTGATTGGAATTAGTAATCCTTTGCAGGGAGTGGAGAACATATAAAGATAGGGTTAGATTTTGGATAATTTTCAAAACCAGGCAAATTTAGACTTAATTTTGTCATTTAATGAAGACTTATAAAATGTCTCTAATTACTTAGTGTTTGTGTGGTGGATTCAAAGCAGGTAGAGATGAATCATGAGCTGATTTTGAATTTATTTTACATATATCCAAGTAAGAAGTGATATGAACAACGATGTTATTGGGAAGTTGAGAGAACACTTTTGGGACAGAGGTTTCAGAAGTTGATAGCTTCTGCTTTTGCTGTGAGTCTCTTAAATGGGGATGGTCCTGTGAGTACAGTTTGAAGTGAAGGGGATCTGTTTTCCTGATAAACTTTAACATAGGTTGTTTCAAGATTGATTAAGAGTTAGAGTTAGGGTGACTGCAGGTTCCTAGTCCCATTAATTCAGTTGCCTAAGTTACTTTGTAGATAAATGTTTCTCATATCAGCACCCATTAGCAGAGAATTTCTTTTCTATGTTACTATGTTGGTTTTGTTTTTATGCATTTATAATTAATGATGTTTGAATGCCTGTGGGGTCCTGTTGCAATATTATTAAAAACTTTTTTAATATAGAAATTTATAATATGCTAAAAAGTTAGTATAATTAACCCCATGTATACCCTTCATCCAACTTTGGAATTATCCACTGTTGTGTTATCATTTATAACACTTCCCACTTTTTAACAAAGTAAATCATGTCATTTTGTCTGTAGGTATTTTGTTATGTATATAAAAGATAGAGACACTTAACTTACTCACATTCCATTAATGCCATTAAATACCTAGTTAATTCACATTTCCCCAGGCACCTAAAGTTTTACACTGTGCTTGAACTTGGGATTCAGAAAAGTTTGTGAATGATTGCTGTTTCTCTTACTTTCCTCTTCTTCCTTTTTTCCTCTTGCCCTTTAAATAAAAAATCAGGTTGTTTACATCCTATATTTTTCATAGCCTGGAGTTTGCTGGTTGCATCGCTATGGTGCCATTTAATTTTGAGAATTTCTGGAATACAACTCAGATGACTCCTGTATCTTTAGACCTTAGCATACATTTACAAGTATTTTCTCCCAGTCTTTGGCTTATCTTTTTACTTTTTTAACAGTGTCTTTTACACAGCAGAAATTTTCGGTTTTTATAAAGTTTGACTCATCAGTTTTTTCTTTCACGGATTGTACTTTTGTATTGTATCTGAAAAGTCATCACCAAACCCAGGGTAACCTAACTTTTCTGCTGTTATCTTCCATGAGCTTTGTAGTTTAGTTTTATAGTTTTAGGTCTGTGATCCATATGTGAAAAATATCAGATCTGTGTTGAAATTCACATTTTGTGTGTGGATGTCCTGTTCTCCCAGCATCATTTGCTGAAAATACCCTTTCTCCGGTGAAGAGCCTGTGTTCCCTAGTTAGAGGTCAGTTGGCTCTTGTGTGTGGCTCTACTTCTGTGCTCTCTTGTTTATCAGTCATTTTTAGTTCGCCAACATAACTCATTTAAAGATCTCAAATAGACTTATCGTTTTTAAAATTCTTCATATTTGTGTGTCTTCTGGGCTCTTCCTCTGAACTCTGATGCTCTTTGTGTGATTTGTCTTTTTTGTTTCTTTGCGAACTAAAACAACCATATAGCATATTATGTAAAGTACTCCTTTGTTATCAATGTGGTTGCAAACCTTTTTCTCAGTTGGTTTCATCTTTTTATTCTTGCTAGACATTTTGCACATTAAATTTGTCAAAATAGTGTCTTCAGTTGTGAATTTTGAGTTTTTGATCTATGCTTAGGTAAGTCTTCCTTACTCCCATATTTTATTTATCCATTAAAAAATTATTATCTGGTTTTATGTAATTATTTTGCACATAATATTTTATTACAAATTAAGCACAAGAACAAACAGATTTATTCTTGTTTTTAAGCATGATGGAATGGTTAAATTTGTATTCTCCTGTCTACCAGTTTGATCCTGACTGATTTATATAACACATCTTGCAGGATGGGCGTCTGATTTTTACATTGTGGTAAAATACACACAGCATAAAATGTGCCATCTTTGTATACAGTTTTAAGTGTTCAGTTCAGTGGTATTAAGTGCATTCATATTGTTGTGCAGTCTTCTCCATCGTCTATCTCCAGAGCCCTTTCCGTCTTGGAAAACTCAGGCTCTGTGCCCATTCTTCCCTCTTCCTAGCCCTTGACAGCCACTGATCTATTTTCTGTCACTGGGATTTTGGCTACTCTACTTCATAAAACTGAGATTATAGCTCATTTGTCCTTTACTCATTATTGGCTTATTTCGCTTAGCATAGTATCCTCAAGGTTCACCGGTGAGAATTTCCTGCCTTTTTAAGGCTGGCTGATGAATGCTCCGTTGTGTGTATATTCATTTGTGGAGGGACAGTTGGATTGTTTCCATATATTAGGTCTTACGATTAATGTTACTTGAACATTAGGTGTACAAATATCTCTTGGAGACCCTGCTTTGAATTCATTTCTTTAAAATCTCTCTAATAACGTGGTCCTTTTTTTATTAAATTTAAAAAATATATATTTTTAATTGAAGGATAATTGAGTCATTTCTAATGAGGTATATGAACTTAGAGCCAATTATAGAGTGAAGTAAAAAAGAGAAAAACAAGTATCACATATTAACGTGTATATATGGAATCTAGAAAGATGGTACTGATGGATCTGTTTGCAGGGCAGCATAGCTATAATATAATTATATATATTATAATTCCCTGGTAGCTCAGCTGGTAAAGAATCCGCCTGCAATGCAAGAGACCCGGGTTTGATCCCTGGGTTGAGAAGATCCCCTGGAGAAGGGAAAGGCTACCCATTCCGGTATTCTGACCTGGAGAATTCCATGGACTGTATATAGTTCATGGGGTTGCAAAGAGTCAGACATGCCTGAGAGACTTGCGCTTTCGGTGAAGATGCAGACATGGAGAACAGAGCTGTGGACATGGAGGAGGAGGAGAGGGTGGGGCAAGTGGAGAAAGAAGCATGGAGGCATGTGCATTACTGTGTGTAAGATAGACAGCCAGTGGAAATTTGCGGTGTGGCTCAGGGAACTCAAGTGGGCTCTGCAACAACCCAGGGGGCAGGATGGGGCGGGAGCTGGGAGGGAGACTCAAGACGAAGGGGACATATGTGTACCTGTGGCAGATTCATGTTGATGTACTGCTTTCAGTTCTTTTGGGTATATCTCCAGAAGCTGAATTTCTGGATCATATGGTAATGCTGTGTTTAATTTTTCGAGGAACCACCATACTGTTTTCCACAGTAACTACTATTTTACATTCCCACCAACGATTCACAAGGGTTCTCATGTCTCTGTGTTCTTGCCAACACTCTTTTTCTGATAGTAGCCATCCTAGTGTATGTGAGGTGGTATATCATTGTAGTTTTCATCTTTCACTAATGATGAATGTTTGAGTATTTTTTCATGTATTTATTGGTCATTATATATCTTCTTTGTTGTCCAGTCACTCAGTCATGTCCAGCTCTTTGCAACTTCATGGACTGCAGCGTGCCAGTCTTCCCTGTTTCACTGCCTCCTGGAGTTTGCTGAAAGTCATGTCCATTGAATTGATGATGCACTGATGATTTAGTTGCTAAGTTGTGTCCAACTCTTGTGATCCCAAGGCCCTTAGCCTACCAGGCTCCTCTGTCCATGGGATTTTCCAGGCAGAAATACTGGAGTGGTTTGCCATTTCCTTCTCCAGGGGATCTTCCTGATCCAGGGATTGAACCCAGGTTTCTTGCACTGCAGGCAGATTCTTTACCAGCTGAGCCACCAGGTGACGATACTTTGGAGAAATGTATATTCAAATTCTTGGCCCATTTTTTAACTGATTTGTTTGAGTTTTAGAAGTTCCCTATATATTCTGGATCTGAACCCCCCATTAGACATATATATGATTGGCAAATTTCTGCTTTTCTATAAGTTACCATTTTACTCTGCTGACAGTGTCTTTTGAGGCATAAAGTTTAAAAATAGCTGCAACACCTAGGGTGGAAGCACAGAGTCCTAAACACTGAAACACGAGGGAATTCCCTGCTTTCTGGTTTTTATAAGACTGCTGCCTCCTAAATCACAGTGTCTAAACTTGGCTGATATGGTCATTTGACCCTTTCCTTGAATGCGCCCATAGATTCTAACACATCACATTTAAATTACTTATCTTTGTCACAATTAGGTTAATATCCATGAAAAACTAGCAAATGAACACCTTACATCTTTTTTGTAATATTTCACCAGTCAGCACATCAGTGCCCAAAGTTCTAGTATCCATCCCAAGGTTTGACCTTGTCTTTAGTCGTGTAATATTTGTATCTATCTGTCTTTTCTCATTTTCTCAGTTGTCTCTTATAGCTTGAAAGCATTTTAAAGCTTTCAGATTGGTAGGTTTATTTTAGTAACCTAAAATTTGGAAACTAGGATAATATAAACATAGTTTTTCCATGATGATAAGATCTATAAACATTCTGTCACAAATTTCTAAAAAGCGTATTAAGATGGAACCCTATAAATTCCTGATTTCAAACTATGTTATAAAACTGTAATAGTCAAAACAGTATGATATGGGTATAAACACAGAAAAAATGATCAGTGGAACACAATAGAGAGCCCAAAGATAAACTCATGTGTATATGATCAATTAATTTGTAATCAATTAATTAGTAAGAAAGGAGCCAAGAATATATGGTAGGTATTGGGAAACCTGGACAGCCACATGCAAAAGAATGAAACTGAACCACTCTCTTGTACCACACACAAAATTTCACTCAAAGTGGATTAAAGACTTGTATGTAAGACCTGAAAGTATAAAACTCCTAGAAGGAAACATAGGTGGTACGCTCCTTGAATTGGTCTTGGCAGTTTTTAAATAAGTTTGGGAAACATACACCATACCCATCTAGGAGATCTGTCATGCTCATTGGCATGTTAAAGACTCTAAGAATTCCCATAGCAAAGACCTTTGTCTAACTTTGTTTACCTCAGGGCTTCATATTAACGTGATAAAAGTAGATTGTTTCATGTACTGATCTTGAGAGCTTATGTTTAAAGAACAAGCACTGAGGAAAGTATTATTCTGATTTTGCAGTAGATTAAACAAATAGCATCTTAATATCTGTTCAAAACAGCGAGATTTGTGCAGGTGTCCCAAAGCGTATAAGAATTTCATTCAGTGGTAACGTTCTCCATTGCACAGATAGAGACAAAGGTATAAAGAAGCATTAGGTTGCTTGACAGAGTATGCACAAGATTGAGACAAACTGGAACCCGAACTCATGTGTCCAAATATTTGTTTCTAAGCTGTGTTTACAAACAGAATCAAATTGCAAAGTGTACTCCTTCCCCTCAAAAAAAAGCTAACATGTTTATATGGAACCCCACAAATTCAGGGTTTGGATATTGATTGAGCCTTCTGTATATCTCCAACTTCACTAAATAAGAGTCTTCATTTATAGAACAAGAATATTTTTTATTCCTTTTTTTCCCCTTTAAGGTAAATCTTCCATTAAGCAAGGGCTTCTGTTATTTGCTAATTAGAAAACAATAAAGAAATATATCCCTATATAATAATTACATTGACATTTAAATAAAAATGGCTTAAAAATTGTACAAATAAAAAAAAATCAAGTCTATGTTTTTCAGGACAACCACTCATACATGTTAAATGTAGCTAGTTTGAATATAAATTACTTGCTTTTTAATCCAACTGTCAGTAAGGAATAGCAATAGCTGAAGATTTTTACTGAATGTACGTGAACTATTTTTCTGCTGATGTGGTATGTTCAGAGAGACATGCCTTCACATGAAGTTTCTCAGGCTTCTCTAAGGAAGGTGCCAACTTGTGAATTCTTAAAGCAGTTAAGTGTAGTATTCAGATACTTTTGTTTTTTACAAAATTAGTAGCTTTGATATGTTACTTAGTTTATTTTAGGTGTTAAAAAATGCAATTTAATCAGTGGTTGCCAAGAATTAGGGTTGTGACTATAGAGGGAAGTGCCATAGAGTCTCTTTGTGGTGATGGAAAAATTTTGTATCTTGATGGTGATGTAGGTTACATGAATTTATACAAAAAAGTGCATAAAAACTGGTGACATCTGAATAAGGTCTGGTCTGTGGTTTAGTTGATAGTGTTATACCAGATGTCAATTTCCTGGTTTTGATAATGTCCTATGGTTATATGAGATGTTTTTTTGAGGGGAGGGGAAAGTGCATATGGGAACTTTGTAGTAGTTTTGCAATTTTTTGTGAAATATAAACATTTCAAAATTAAAAAGTTTTTTAAAATGCTATTTATACTTCTATTCAGTATTCTGTGGTGGTGGTTTAGTTGCTAAGTCATGTCTGACTTACAGTCTGCGTGGACTGCAGCCCGCCAGGCTCCTCTGTTCATGGGATTCTCCAAGCAAAAATACTGGAGTGGATTGCCATTTCCTTCTCCAGAGGATCTTCCTGACCCAGGGATCGAACCCCGGTCCCCCGCATTGCAGGTGGATTCTTCACCATCTGAGCCACCAGGGAAGTCCAGATGTCTACAGTAGGAGGCATTACGATGTTTTACTTAAGAAAATGAGCTTCAGAGTTGGCTCTGGTTCAAACCCTAACTCAGTTGCTCTTAGCTATGTGAACTTGGGGAAGTTAACTAAATCTTTCTGAGCTTCAGTTTCTGCATCTATAATGGGCATAATGATAATAATACAAATAGCAGCTCACATTTTTTTAGTTTTATATCAATTATATGTGATTAGTTACTGTTTACACCTTATATAATTTAGCTCAGTTAATTCTGATAACAGTCCTATGTGAAAGGTGCCATTTTAAGATTTTCAGATAAGGAAACTTAGCTCAGAGAAGCTAAGTTACTTGCATAAGGTCATTCATCTAGGAAATGTTGAAACCAAGATTAAAACTCAGTCTGGATTTTCTATTTCTGACTGTATGAAACTAGCTTGTGAAGACACAACGATCCCAACAGGAACAACTAAAAAGAAAATGTATTTGTAAAATTTGTTTGAAGGCACTGGAGACCTATCAAGGGACCCAGGCCCTTATAGATCACCATCTTGAAGTCAAGGGAAGCCTAGAGAAGCTGCCTGGTGTTCAGTGTGACCCTTTGCTTTAGGGCATTTGTGAGGTGTGGCTGAGAGACTGAGAAGAAAAGCAGAAAGAGGTCCTAGAGAGTTGAGGAGCTGAACAGACCTTCAGTATTACAGACCTCAAGGATAAAACTTGGGGTTCAGGCCCCAAAAAGGAGAAGGAAGCTAGGTAAAGCCTGGAGTCCTAGTTGGGGGAGGAGTGAACCTGCCCCTTCTCTTAACTGCCTGCCAGAAGCTGACTTGAATGCTTTCTGGAGGAAAATAAAAGCATTCTGGGCCTCAGATTATTTCCGTAATTTTTCATGAACAGAGCCTGGTACTCAGTCAGAGGCATCAAGTACACCAGGGAGCCAAACCGAAGCATTTTGAAAAGGCGCAGGCAGTGTGATTGCAGACGGCTTCTAAATAACTGAGGCTAACGTGTTCAGGAGTTAGGGAGCCATGACAGACCTAGACAGCACGTTAAGGACCAGAGCCATCACATTGCCAACAGAGGCCTGGACAGTCAAAAGCTGTGGCTTTCCCAGTAGTCATGTGTGGGTGTTAGAGTGGGACCACAGAGAAGCTGAGTTCCGAAGAACTGATGCTCTCAAATTGGGATGCTAGAGAAAAGTCTTGAGAGTGAGTCCCTTGGACAAGCAGGGAGATAAAACCAGTCAGTCTTAAAGGAAATCAGCCCTGAACATTCATTGGAAGGACACGCTGAAGCGGAAGCTCTAGTACTTTGGCCACCTGATGCAAAGAACCGACTCCTTGGAGAAGACCCTGATGCTGGAAAAAACTGAAGGCAGGAGGAGAAGGGGGCGACGAGATGAAGTGGTTGGATGGCATCACTGACTCAGTGGACATGAGTTTGAACAAACTCTAGAAGACAGTGAAGGACAGGGAAGCCTGGTGTGCTGCAGTCCATGGGGTTGCAAGGAGTCAGACACTACTTAGTGACTGAACAACAATTTAACAGGACAAAGAACTCCAGCAGGGAATTAAAAGCTATAAAAAGTATCAGATGAGTATTTTCAAACTGAAAGCTTAAAACTGAGATTAAGAATTCAGTAGATGAGTTTGTCAGCAAAAGAGATACAGATTAAACAAAAAGGATTAAATATTTTTTGAGAAACAAAGGGTAGAGAATTTCTCAGCAGACCTGCACTTAAGGAAATCCTAAAGTGAGTTCTTTAGGCAGAAGGAAAACAATCCCAAATGGAAGCAGAGAAAGAGTATAGAAAGGATGGAAAGGGTAAATTTGTGGGTATATTTAAATGAATATCTTACAGAGTTTGAATTAAATGGTGAATTTAAAAATATTTACATATATTTGTAACACAAATATGGGGCAGGAATAAATAATGTTAGTGTTCTATGGTTCTTTCCTTGTCTGGGTGATATTTAAAGTAACTGATTTAATTCCAACATTGAACATTGTAGTCTCTAGGGTAATATTATGTAAAAATAATAACATAATATATATAAATAACAAACTACCATGGGGGAAATAAATAATAAAACATTTGACCCTAAAGCAGGCAAAGAAAGAGAGGAAAAGGGACAGAAGTAGACAGATTATTCAGATAGGAAATAGTTCAGTGGTAGATTGAAATCCACATAGTTATTTACCTGTTAGATGTAAATAGATGTATACTGATAAAAAATATAGTCAGATCTGATTTTGTCCTCAGAGACCCAGTTACATACAGCATGTGAGAGTTGCAGTTTGAAGTTTAGAGAAGTTGAGAGAATTCTCTGGCAGTGCAGTGGTTAAGATTCAGCATTTTCACTGCCATGGCCCAAGTTCAGTCCTTGGTCAGGAAACCAAGATCTTGAAAGGTGGGTGGTGAGCCAAAAGAAAAAGGAAAAAAAAAAGGAAAGTATAGTTGGAAACACAGTATACTGTGCAGACCTAGCTAAGCAGCCCCGCACTTGCGGCATGCTGTGCCTGGCTCCTAGTGTGAGTGTTAGATCCAAATTCGATAATCTTAGACTTTTCAGAAGCACTGCCCTCTGTGTATTAAGTATCCAGTAAATTTAATTATTATATCTGAAGCACCTTGTTTCTTTAACAAAATTTTTCTTTATTAAAGACAAATTTTAATTGAAATATAGTTCACTTACAGTGTTATGTTAGTTTCAAGTATACAACAGAGTGAGTCAGTTATACATGTATGTATCTATTCTTTATCAGATCATTTTCCCTGGTAAGTTATTGTCAGATATTGAATATAGTTCCCTGTGCTATACAGTAGGTCTTTGTTGTTTATTTCATATAGAGTAACATGTATTTGTTAATCCCAACCCCTTAGTTTAGCTATCCTTCCCCCCTTTCCCCTACCTTGTTTCTTAATATTCTTTTTCCATTTAGAGTTGATGTCCCAAAGATAATGTCTCTTCCATCATTATACACTGACTCATAGGTTGCTTGACTTTTAAGTAGCTTCCATATGTATAGATTTTTTTAAGCTTTATATTTTCATTTAACTCACTGACCATCAACCTGTTTTATCTTTATTTTAAATCTGCTTTGTGGTGCCTCTGCCTAATGATAATATGTGAATTATTTTATGCTGAAGTAAATGTACTTTGACTATTACTTGTCGAGTTGCCAAACGAAATGATACTCTTCCTTTTTCCCCTGTACTTTTATGAAAATGATAAAATTCTTCAGAATTATTCTATCATGAATTGTTATCCGTAGAATGAATTTGGACTACCTCCCTCATGTCACCTGTCTTTTAGCATGAGGGCTGCTTGAAGAATAGGTGGGGGTGTAATTGTTTATCAAATACTACCATAGAACTAGTTAAGAGAATTTTGTCTGGACCTTTTCTTTGCATGACAGCCTGTTGTACATTGGTTAAACATTAATTGGAGAATCTGAAAAGACTTTTGTTCTTTTCTGCCTTTGATGTTTCATTTAGCTTTTTGGAGAGTCACATTGCTTTTCTGTTGGACTGAAAGAAAGGATTTTAAATTATTATATTGACTTAGATCTGAATCATCTAAAATTAGTTTCCCTAGACCAACCAAAATATAGTTGTAATTTTGGACTGAGTTTGGCCTTCTGCCCATAGGCTAGTGGGTACAGTTGTATCTGTGGGATATTTTATATATACATGCCTTCCAGAATTGGCTAGATTTAATGAAGGCTTTTCTTTTGATTTCTTTCTTCTTTAGGACATGTGAATATGAAATCTGCCATAGTTAATTTGGTGGGTAGCAATAAAACCAAATATCTGTGTCCTTTTTTCCTCTGTGTTGAAAATGAGGCTTAATTCTGTAAGTTTTGAAATAATCTTTTTCTTACAAATTGTACCTGATATTAACAAAACTGTGTGAGTGCTTGTAATTTACACAGTAGTTTCTTCATAGCAAGTCATCTGACCTGGACTGTCAAGGAAATTAACTGCTAGAGATGGAAGGTAGATCTCACTGATTGTGGTTACACTGGTGTTTTCATTACTATTTATTTCTCTTTGAACAGGTCATTCCTTTCAACAGCTGTACTCTTTTACTGAGCAATTGTCATAAGTGCCAAGGAGTAGGAAAGTGAAATCCCAGATTAATGATAGCCATGTTGTATTGTTTAATAGGCAGTGAAATCAACTGTGCAGACCATCACTGTTGGAGGCGTGAGCACATCACAGTTTAAGACAATTATTCCTCTGGCAACTGCTCCCAATGTCCAGCAGATTCAAGTGCCTGGAAGCAAGTTTCATTATGTCCGACTTGTTACTGCCACAACAGCCAGTAGCTCAACCCAGCCAGTTAGTCAGAATCCCAGTACAAACACTCAGCCTCTCCAGCAAGGTTGGTAACCGTTTTTTTTAAAAAACAGTAATGAATGTTTTAAACCTTACATAGGAAGTGATCCTTTTCTTGCTGAAGTCCTGATTAAGCAGGCATTTCAGCTGAGAGTTGACTCAGCAGCTGTTGCAGAAGGCAGTGAAATAGAATATATCCCAGTTGTATAGAACTGTAGTATTTTGTTCTGCTAGAAACTGATACATAGTGTGCTGTAATACCAGACGATTATTTATCAGTTTGTGGGTAGCCATTTGATTGCTGATTTTAAAACCTACCATTGTGCCAGTGGGGTTGATTGAAAGGGAACCAAATTATTTATAATCTTTTTTTCTAAACTACAAAGCTGTCTAAATTACGTAGGGCTTGGGGTCAGTTGAAATGACCAGTAGGCAAGGTATAAATGGTTAGTATGTACTTCATCCTTTATGTACTTTGAATGTATAATTGATAATGAAAATCAGTTAAAATGTCATTTTGCTCAATTGTATTTTTCCTGGCAAGTATTCCTGTTAGTAGTCCTACTTCTGTTTGTACTTAATCCTTCCAGCTGCCTGATGTACATACACAAATTCACACATATAACCTTTATCCATATTTATCTACTTGTTAAAAAATGGAAACTGAAAGGATTAGGACAGTTTACATTGAGGGTTTAATTTTTTTCCTTGGAAGATCACTGCACATTCCATCAGAGTCAAATGGCAGGTGAATGAGCTGTTGTTTATTGGATGTAGCTAGACAGATTAAAGACCATTTGTTTGCTCCTTCATTTTTATTAAGGGATCAGAGGGTTGGAGCTGTCCATTGCTAATAGCTTGTTCATCTAAGTCTAAGGGAAAGTGGAAGAAAAAACTTGTTTTATAAATTACTGATGGAAGAAAATGGAAGATGCATTAGGGAAATAGTATTTTGGTGTGTATTAAAATTAGACACCTCAAGTAATGATGTTTTCTGTTCTCTCTTTAAACTGATTATGAAGTCTTTTGTTATTATAGTGTTGTTAATGAGAGGAAAAATGACATTTGCATGTACTGGCGACTAAGGGAGTCACGTTTATATTCTCTCACTACTTAGGAAGTGCTGCTCAGTGCTACAGTTTTCTTAGATATCATAGTGATACAAAGCAGTCACTAGATATAGCTGGCTATGTTTTATGTTTGTATGTTTGTATGTACGCAAATATGCTGAGCATCCACTTCCAGTGTGACTTAACACTGATTGATTCATCCTGAGAATAAGTCTTTGGTGTGAGCAGAAGAGGAAGCTGAAGATCTAGGAAGAGCAGAGGAATGGGCTGGGTGTTTCATAACCCTGGTGTGTTTCCTAGTTCCTTCTTTCCCCACCATACATCTGTCTGTCTGCTTCCCTTGCCTCTCTGTTCTCTTTGCCTCCTTGCGGTTCCTCACCCCCTCCTGTGTCCCCACAGCTCCCTTTCTTGCTCTCCTTGAGTCTCTCTGTCCCCTCCCAGCATCTCCTGCACCTGTCTGTCCCCTCTTCCCACCTCCTTGCATACATATACCGCCCATGCTGTTTCCCTTGTATTCACCCAGTTTTCCTCTTTTTGTCTTTCTCTCCTATCCCATGGAAGATCTGGGTATATGTAAAAGATATTTTTTCATAGGAATAACAAATTGATACCTGTATTTTCATTAAAGATATATGAAATAGTCACTCTCGTTCATGAAACATGCTAAAATCTTTGTAAAGGCTCGATTCCCTTTACTTAAAAGCCAAAGGGAACTGGGCTCATCTTGTCCATTTTCCCATCAAAGCCATACAGACATCAGTAGTCAAAGGCTCTGCCATGTTAATTGCTGGCTGGATGGCAGATAGCATAATAGAAGGACCCAGAAGATTGCTTGGTTAATTAACCTCTTTAGAATATAATCTACAGTCTTGGTGAGGGAGGAAATCAATTTAAGAAACAAAGCCCTCAAAGCAGGTATGGTTTCTGAAGTTTTGAAGGAGACTATTCTAAAAGGATTGTTCAGAATTCCTATTGAAGACCAAAACATTAAAGATGATGCCAACTTCTGTGGAAGCTGCAGTAGGGATAATGTGGGACCATGCTCGAAAGTTGAGGAGGAGAAATCTAGACTGTTGCTAAGACATGTAACTCAATATGACCACCCCTCGCCATGTGTATTTTATCCTGTTCTTTTTTTCTGGCCACTGTTTTCTGTTTTTTCCATTCTCCAGATTTCAGTTAGAACCCAGCATGCAGATGCCAAGCTAATGTGAACCTAGAGATCCCAAGTTTTCTAGCTCTGTGTGTGTACATGTGTGCGTACTAGTGTATGCAGGCATGTGTGTGTGCACACGTGGGGACACTTCCGCTGTCCTAATCCAAATGAGATCCAGTCAAGTCTCCCATGGGAGGTGAACAAGGGCAAGAGGCACACTCCTTCCCCGTCATCTCACAGCCCACCAGGAAAGTCCCTGCATTTCTGTGCACTTGCCTCCAAATCACTGCTGGCACACTCATGGAGCAGTGACCAGCATCGCCTTTTCAAGGAACAGGTGGTGTCCCAGGCATGAATTCAGGCTTTTAATTTCTTTTTAATTCATCTTTTAATGCTTCATAGTATTGCTGAGACCAGTCTAACCTGTGTTAAATCAGAATAGGAAACAGTTTCAACTCAGGTGTCAGACGTCACTGCTCCTGTAATTCATGGTCATACACTTTTTTCGTATAGCAGCTTTATCAAGATGTAGTTCAGATCTACCATAGGATTGACCCTTATGTCAAACACAGGACAGTTTAGTGATGCTTAGTATATTGAGAGGCAGCGCAGCCCCCGCACTGACCATGCACTCTGTCTGGGGGTCTCTCCCTTTTCCACCTCCTCTCTCCTCCCTAGTTTGTTACCTTGCTGCGGAGGCCTGCGCCCTTCCAGATCAGAGTACTCTCTCTGTTTCATGTTCTTCGAGGGCTCTCAACTTTTTGTCTTCAGCCATCAAGCCTCCCATCCTGACCAAAAGTAAAAAAAACAAAAACAAAACCCTCTTAACATTGTTAACAGCCTTTCTGTTCAAGGAAGTCTGTTCTTTACTGTTTGGAACAGTTTGTCTCAGTGTCCCCAGCAGCTTATTATCTCAGCCTCTCTCTCCTCGCAGGCTCTAGGCCTTCGGTGTAAATGAGACCTAAAGGGTGCCCTCTCTGTCTTCTCAGATCCCTCTGGAGACTGTGGGAGTGGCAGCAGGCTTGACCGGAACTTGTGCGCCTTTTGATGCAGGTGTAGTGTGGCCTGCCTCCTGAATTTCATCCTCTCACGCCATTTCTCCATGGTGGCGCTTGTCTTCCCTTCCGATCAGCGCATCCTTGAATGTTTCGCGCTAATGGCCGCCGTTTTCCCTTTCGCTTGAGGGTCCCAGGACGGCTGACTCTTCTCGCCGTGTGCTTGCATCTCTCTCCATCCTTTCCCTGCCACCCTGACTCCTCAGCTCTTCCCTCCTTTCCGTTCCCAGTGCCGTCACCCCAGGCCAGGCCCTCAGGCTCTGTACTCCTCTCACTTCCTTTGCTCCTCACAGCTCTGTTGGGTTTTACGTGCTGCTGCCACGGACAGCTTCCCTTTGTGCTCTTCCAATAATGTTTCTTTACGTCACAACGCTCAGAGACTTCTGATCGCCTACTGAATTTAAAATACAGATGAAGTGTATAGATCTGTACCCTGACATTCAAAACCTTCAACAAAACAGCCAGAGGCAGCCTTCTTTTGTTTTTTCTTTGCCAGTGCTAACCTACTTTTAGGAGAAGGAAATGGCAACCCACTGCAGTGTTCTTGCCTGGAGAATCCTAGGGACGGGGGAGCCTGGTGGGCTGCCGTCTGTGGCAGAGAGTCGGACACGACTGAAGCGACTTAGCAGCAGCAGCAGCCTACTTTTAACCCTTAATCCCAGCTAGACTTGTCTGTTTCCAAGCATTTTGTGATGAGAAGCTTCAAATGAGAAGCTTCCCAGTGTCAGGCCCGGACTTGTCAGGCTCTGCCTCTGCAGCGACCTCCCTCCTCCAGTCTGCGTGCCCACACCGCAGCCTGGCCGTCGGTCAGGACCCATCTCAGGCTCCGTCCTCCAGTCTGCGTGCCCACACTGCAGCCTGGCCGTCGGTCAGGAACCATCTCAGGCTCCGTCCTCCAGTCTGCATGCCTGCCCTGCAGCCTGGCCATTGGTCAGGACCCATCTCAGGCTCTGTCCTCCAGTCTGCGTGCCTGCCCTGCAGCCTGGCCGTCAGTCAGGACCCATCTCAGGCTCTGTCCTCCAGTCTGCATGCCCGCCCTGCAGCCTGGCCGTCAGTCAGGACCCATCTCAGGCTTTGTCCTCCAGTTTGCGTGCCCGCTCTGCAGCCTGGCCATTGGTCAGGACCCATCTCAGGCTCCGTCTTCCAGTCTGCGTGGCGTGCCCGCCCTGCATCCTGGCCATTGGTCAGGACCCATCTCAGGCTCTGTCCTCTGGTCTGTGTGCCCGCTCTGCAGCCTAGCCATCGGTCAGGACCCATCTCAGGCTCCGTCCTCCAGTCTGGGTGCCCGTCCTGCAGCCTGGCCATCAGTTAGGACCCATCTCAGGCTCTGTCCTTCGGTCTGCGTGCCCACACTGCAGCCTGGCCATCGGTCAGGACCCATCTCAGGCTCCCTTCTCCAGTCTGGGTGCCCGCCCTGCAGCCTGGCCATTGGTCAGGACCCATCTCAGGCTCCGTCCTCCATAGGATGCAGCCTTTCCCATTCCCATCCCCTGCCAGGCATATGTATGTTCCGTCTCCTCTGGACTCCCACGGTGCTGTCTCTTTTTTTAAAATTAATTTTTAATTTATTTGAGTACTTGTCTAATCTGCTCTGCTTGAATGTAATAATCTCTCTGAGCAAGTGTCTTGTACTGTAGTTTCCCTGGAACACTGTCTACAGTGACATTTGTGTAGCAGTAAGGGTTTTAACACCACCAGTAACAATAATGGCTACTAACATGTATTGAGCACTTGCTGTTTGTTGAGCACTAGTCTAATAAATTTTCATAAATTAGCATATTTAGTCCTCTTAGCCTGTAAGGGAGAGACTATGCCTACACTGCAGGCGAGGATTACAGGAAAGAGAACTTAAGTAGTGATAAAGCAGCAGGATTGGGGTTTGAACTTCCCAGTCTTGACTTATGACTTAGGAGACTATGTTCATTTTTTAAAAATTTTTTTATTGAAGTGTAGTTGAATTAAGGGGACAATACTATTAACCTTCCTGCTGTGCTACCTTTTCATAGTACTCTGTAAATAATGAATTGTACAAGGATATTTTCTCTGGCTTGAATATAAACACAGAGGTAGAAATAGAACAGCATGGTAACCCACGCTCCTGAATGGCAATTTTTAATTTATGCATCATTTCATCTGACTGGGTTTAGTAGTGAATCTACATAGCCTCTGAATACGAGTTGAAATATTTTCAGGAGAATATCTTAAATGGCAGACAATCCCTCATAAAGCAGGCAGACTAGAGCTACCTTAGATATAAGTTCCCCAGTACATGGGTTAAAGAATTTTGAAAATAACTCTCTTGGTTAAAGATTCTTCCAAATAGGAAACCAGTGGAATTATTTAAGCTTTTTCAATGAGGATATTCTGAAGGAACTAAGTATCTTAAATGTTTTAAACAACTATTTTCTGTAAATAAACTGTCCTTTTCCTCCCTCCTTTTTTACAAAGCGAAACCAGTTGTTGTTAACACCACCCCCGTGCGGATGTCCGTCCCGCTTGTCTCAGCGCAGACAGTCAAACAAGTGAGTGTCACGCCGCCTCTCTCAGTCTCTCCCAAGCAGAAGTTTACCTCTAGAATTGAAAGTTAAGAAAAGATTTATTTATGTATTTTTACTAAAGCAGAGTTGATATACAATATTATATGTTACAGGTGTACAGTATGGTGATTTGCAGTCTGTAATAGTGTACTCCATTTCTAGTTACTATAAAATGTTGGGTATATTCCCTGTGTTGTATAGTACACCCTCGTAGCTTATTTCTGTATAATGGTTTGGACCTTTTAATCCCCTAAGTCTAAGAGATTTCAACTGAATTGAGAAACTATGAAATTTATTTTTGTGGTCCCTGATAACACTGCCTTTCTTTGTAGGTTGTTCCCAAACCAATCAATCCAACTTCTCAGATAGTTACCACTAGCCAGCCACAGCAGCGGCTCATCATGCCTGCCACCCCACTGCCACAAATCCAGCCAAACCTCACGAACCTGCCACCGGGCACTGTGCTGGCGCCAGCCCCAGGAACAGGGAATGTGGGCTACGCAGTGCTTCCTGCTCAGTACGTGACTCAGGTATGGGAGAAAAATCCAGTCACTGCATTTCAAAAAGCTTCTGTGTGTGTGCGTGCGTGCTCAGTTGACTATTTGCTACCCCGTGGACTGTAGCCCTCCAGGCTTCCCTGTCCATGGTGTCGCCAGATGAGAATACTGCAGTGGGTTGTCATTTCCTACTCCAGGGGATCTTCTCGACCCCACATCTCCTGCATTGGCAGGCAGGTTCTTTACCCCTGTGCCACCTGGGAAGTCTCCTTGGAAAGGTTAATCAGGTCTAAGATGTCTAGCATTGTCACATTCTAAAACTACTCAGAAACATGTAACTCAGTGTTGAAGACCCTTCCCAAAACCTTGACATGTTAATAAAAACTTCCAAGTTTATTTTTATGTATCTTTAGCATTTAGACATGTACAACACAAGTCAGGTATACAAGTCAGACAGTTTGGAGCTGAGAACAGTCTGGTGGGAGGGCGAGGTCATGTAGATAGAAGAGAAAGTAGATTGAGTCGAGATGAGTGGTCCCAGTGAGTTTAGAAAGGGCTGTGACTGTAATGAATAAGATGCCACTGACCTGTTCTTAGAAAGCAGACTGTGAGATGTGTTTCCAGGTGACGTATCTGGTAGCGGTCTGTTCAGACCTGGTCATCTTTAGATGACAGCTGTGGATGGCATCTGGTTATCTTTGGCATCAGAGCCACATTGTCTAGTTTGCTGGCTTTCATTAGGAGTTCTGCTTTCTAGGAAGCAGATAGAAATTTTCCTTTTCATGTAAGATTCAATCTCTGGTATCTCAGATGGTAAAGAATCTGCCTGTAGTTGAGGAGACTCAGGTTCTATCCCTGGGTTAGGAAGATCCTCTGGAAAAGTGAGTGGCAACCCAGTCCAGTATTCTTGCCTGGAGAATTCCATGGATGGAGGAACCTGGTGGGCTACAGTCCATAGGGTCGCAGAGTCAGACATAACAGAGCAATTAACACTTTGACTTTTCTAAGCTGTTGTTCAGTTTTGATGTATTCAGATTATAAGAGAGAGAAGCAAATTTTTCTGTGTACTTTAAAGAAATGTACTTTGGAGTATAATATCTGGCTACTGGTTGAAAAAGTGTTCGGTATTTTTATCATTAGCATCTCTTTTCTTATCTTTAGAATCAGTATGAAATAGAAACTTAATCATTATGCATATCACTTCTCTTTCTCTAACTTGTGATCAATGACCCCAGTTTATTTGCAAGTAGACACATTGCATTTTTCTTGCCGATACAAGTTACTATAGTATTTTCCGGACATTCATCGAGAATTTTCTAATTTTGCTACAGTTATTCCTCTGTGAAAGAATTTCTTCCGTTTGTGCCCTGTAGTACTTTAAAATGTTCACATTGGTTTTTTACCTCTGGTATTAGTTTTGGGTCTTTAGAAGAGCTCCGTGAGGTAGTAAGTATTTTTGTATGAAATCTTCCAATTCTGTTTTTCCTATTTTAAGAGGTGATGTTGTGCTTTTTCCCCATCATTATCTTTAGGAATATTGTCCATTTTTGTAAACAGGGTCTGAAATTACCTTTCTTTGTATGTAGCTACAGCAGTCTTCCTATGTGTCTATAGCAAGCAACTCTAACTTTACCGGAACACCTGGTATCCAGACCCAGGCAAGGCTTCCGTTCAATGGGTGAGTGAGTTATTTGAATATGTTTTAAGTTGTTGCATCAGGTTAAATGCAGCATCAAATATCCATGCATATTTCAAAATACATGTATGTGATTTTTCTCCCCTCAAAGCCGTGTGAGCGTGCCCCTGCAGTACTTTTTATTTTGTAATACTTTAAACAGAAAAGTTGCAAGAATAGTGAGAGAACTCCCAAACTATCTTTTACTTCCATTCACCAATTCAGCTGCAGGTGTTTTGTTATTTTCTTTGTTTTCTCTGTTTCTCCTGACTATGTCTTAAAAATGATATTAGTACCTAGTTTTTAAATTATTGTTTAGAGCCTTGCTTTGGCAGGTTTTTTTTTTAATCTATTAATTGCTGTCTTTATAATATGGGTTGAGAAGCTTTAGTTAGTTACATGGAACCAATCTTCCCCTTCTCTCCCCTCCTGAATTCCAACCTCACACACCCTTTTCTACTTACTGCATTTTATAATTGAATCTCAAAAGAGTTTAGGAGATTTCAACTTTAGTTCTCTTAGAAGAGAGAGTCCTTTCTGTGGATTGTCCTTTTCTCTGTTTTAGTCCATGTCTCAGTTTTACCTTTCTTTTCACATTACAACTTGCCTTTTGAATTTAATGTATATGGAACAACATAGCAAACTTTTATTGGAGGTGGATATATTTGTTAAAACTTTATTTTAGGAGGAATTTACAGGTTAGACACTTTTATAATTTTACATAGCTACCTTCGATTGATTAAAATGTGTATTTTTGTGTGTGTCTCTATAGCATAATCCCATCAGAGTCTGCCAGTCGGCCCAGAAAGCCCTGTAATTGTACAAAATCGCTGTGTTTGAAATTGTAAGTCTTTTTGCTACTGCTTCCTCATTTGATATAACGGAAAATGCTTTAAAAAATAAATGGAACTGACAAAAATCTTAACAGACCGATTTCGTAAGTCCTAAGTAAACAGACAAGTGAATGCTGGGGCACGTATGACAGTGTACACACACTCTCAGCAGCATGAGACAGACGTGGTCTCTGTCCTTACTAAGAAGTTTGAATTGATTTAGGACCTTTGTGTTTGTTCTCCTAAGTGAGATGGTACTCTTCAGTAGTCTTTTGCTGATTGATTTGCTTGTTAGAACTGAACTAAGAGATTTGACATGAAACAGTTAAATAAAACTCAGTGGTCTTATGAGGGTTTAGAATCCAAAGAAACATGACAGTAGTTCAAGTGAGCAGGTTCCACTGATAGAATATAGCCCATGTTTTTCCTTTTCGTGATTTTGAAACAACTTACTTTGAGTGCATAAAGTCACATAGCTCTTGTGTTGACAGCGGTTACTACTGGAAATAAGTTTATAAACCAAAATTCTAGACGTTGGGGGCTTTACCTTTGAGCCCTGTCTTGTAGTTGACAATCAGTGTATGTTGTCAACTCAGTAAGTGGCTCAGAGTACATTTCTAAAATGCTTTACTGCATGTATAATGCTACTAAATAAGATAATTTCTAGCTTTGTGTTTCTTTAAACAATGACTTTATGTGACTTACACTGATTTTTATATTCCAGATATTGTGATTGCTTTGCAAATGGTGAATTTTGCAATAACTGCAATTGTACTAATTGTTATAATAACTTGGAACACGAAAATGAAAGGCAAAAAGCAATAAAGGTGATTATTTTTTATTTCTTTTATCTGACAAGTTTCCCCTTTCACCTGTTTTTTGTTGAGCTCAAGTATTTTACAAAGAAAGTTAATTCCCTTTGCAGAGTTGAAGTTTAATCTACTGTGATTTAACATGGCTTGGTATTTGATCTGTTTTGATAGGCATGCCTTGACAGAAATCCAGAAGCTTTTAAGCCTAAGATAGGGAAAGGGAAGGAGGGAGAATCTGATCGACGTCACAGCAAAGGATGTAATTGCAAACGATCAGGATGTCTTAAGAACTACTGTGAATGCTATGAGGTGAGAGGGCTTGGGGAAAATGATCTAACCATCTTTTGAAAATAACTTGAGAAAGGGCATACAAAAAAATTTACTGTGGGACTTAACCTGGTGATCCAGTGGTTAAGACTCCGTGCTTCCACTGCAGGGGACGCAGGTTCGATCCCTGGTCGGGGAACTAGGATCCCGCATGCCTCACAGCATAGCCAAAAAAAAAAGTTTATTTGTAAATTGGGAAATTACTTTGCTTTTGCAGTTTTAAAATACCGCAGTTGGAAAAGTCAGCCTTAATTTGAGGAAGTCCTGCCTCTGGCTTCCCAAGCAGGACTTCGGAGGAACAATATCTTTATTTTGTCGTTACAGTTTGGGGTCTCATTGGCAGCTCATAACTTCTTGTACCTGGAAGTATGCAAACCATAGTACCAGTTTATGGATTTTCAATAAAAATAACATCAAAGTGGATTGAAAACTCTGTAGTAGTGGTTCTTCACTGAGGAACAGTTTCTCCCCCAAAAATTTTTTGGAAAAATATGTGGATAACAAAATAGCCTGCATTCCAGGGTGCCGTCCTGAGAGTGTAGTCTTACCCTGCCCCAAAGTGCCCACTAGTGCTCTGTTGAAGAACTTTGTAGAAAAGGAAATTCTGTTAGGAGGTTTACCTTGTGAGCATAAAAGTAGGTAAGGAGGAATATGTAGTTGCTGGATAAAGTTACTGAACTACTGAAGGGTTTGGGGTATCCAGAGGGGAATGTGTGGTGGGAGAGGTATTCATAATAAAAATAGTATCTGTGAAATCCCTTTAATGTGATACTCTGTGTGTGTGTTTGCATAAGTGGGAGGTCACCAATGTGTTCATGGTGATTTGATTGAGGTGGCTGCATTATGGATGACCTTTATTTTTTAATATTGTAATGTATCATTTTTTAGAACGAATATACATTATTCATATCAGGAGAAAGATCTATATAGTGAGGGGAAAATTGGTATGGAAGGCCTCAACCAAGCATAGTAAAGCCACTCTCAGAATGGCCAACAATACTGGACCTGTCTACATGAAGAGCTGGCCCGTTGGGTGTTGCTAGCAAGATGTTTCCATTTTATGTTCTGCCAGTTGACCAGCTAACTATCAATCTGTTGAGTTGATCACAGAATCTACTGTAGTGATGCCGTGTGGTTTTTGTTTTGTTTCTGTTTTTATTGACGTTCAGTTGCTTTACAACGTTGTGCTCGTTTCTGCAGTTCAGCAAAGTGGAATGAGCTATACTACATACACATGTATCCCCTCCTTTGTCCCCACAGAGCACTGAGTAGAGCTCCCTGTGCTGGACAGTTGGTTCTCAGTATCTTTTGGGTTTGATTTGGAAGCTTTTCTTTTGTAAATCTTCTAGGCAAAAATAATGTGTTCCTCAATATGCAAGTGCATTGGCTGTAAGAATTTTGAAGAAAGCCCAGAAAGAAAGACGCTGATGCACTTGGCAGATGCAGCTGAAGTCAGGGTGCAGCAGCAGACGGCAGCGAAGACCAAGCTATCCTCCCAAATCTCAGACTTGCTGACCCGGCCGACACCAGCTGTGAACAGCGGAGGAGGAAAGTAAGTTGACATTTTAATATCTTTCTGTAGTCTGATGTATTCATTTCTGATAAAAGTTTCTCTTGTGGGGCAGAATTGGGCTCCTATTTTTGTTTGTTGCAAACGTGACTTTTCTATTTTCTACCATTAATTACTTGTGAAGGAATATAAAAGTAGCAGAAAAATCACTGTCATATATAGTTGTAAAATGCACAGTAAAGTTTTAGGTCACTGTGCTCATTAATTGGATTTCTTCCTACTAAGATGAGGTAATTATGTAATTTGACAAACCTGAAGAAAAACAAAATTTTTGTATCTCTTACTGGTTGTGTTGTTTTTCATCTTTCTTCCCATTCTTACCTTCTCTTGCCTTTCCCGTGCCCCCTGGCACTGTGCCCACCTCACTGGAGCCCCTCGCATACTGTATTATTGAAGCTCCTTTTCTTAGACTACCGAACTTTGGAGCAGGAAAGCTGGGGCCTTACACTCAGGCCAATCTGAGTTTTACAGTTACCGGTGCACTTGTGGTTTGTGACTTTGACAGGCACTTCATCTCTCTGAGCCTCACCTCAGTTTTGTTATCTTTACCATCACCCTTTTCATGTGGCTGTGAGGAGTCAAGGAAAGTTTGGCAGGGCCCAAGGCAACAGAGTCTGCTGACTTGAATTTGTATTTGAGTCTGTAATATGTTAATTTGAGGAATTATTAAATGGAATGAGCCTTGCAAATGGTATTTTATTAAAAATGCCTAAGTTGAAATAAGATCCAATTTATAAAACTTATAAAAGGCTTTTGTACAAAATATTTTGGATATTAATTCTAGAGAACTCTTATGCTGCTGCTGCTAAGTCGCTTTAGTTGTGTCTGACTCTGTGCAGCCCCATAGACGGCAGCCCACCAGGGTCCTCCGTCCCTGGGATTCTCCAGGCAAGAACACTGCAGTGGGTTGCCATTTCCTTCTCCAATGCATGAAAGTGCAAAGTGAAAGTGAAGTCGCTCAGTCGTGTCCGACTCTTTGCGACCCCATGGAATGCAGCCCACCAGGCTCCTCCGTCCATGGGATTTTCCAGGCAAGAGTACTGGTGTGGGGTGCCATTGCCTTCTCCAAGAGAACTCTTACAACTGGCATATAATCAGCAAGAGGTTCTTGGACTGACTAAAGTAGAAATGGGCAGACACCTTCCTGAGAGGTGCCACAGGGGGTCCTTTCTGGTCCCAGTATACCTTTAGATGATTAAATCTAACCTCGCCTGCTAGTCACTCAGTCGTGTCCAACTCTGCTTACTCCACGAGCGGCAGGCCACCAGGCTCCTCTGTCCATGGGATTCTCCAGGCAAGAATACTAGAGTGGGTACCCTTTCCCTTCTCCAGGAGATCTTCCCAACCCAGGATTGCACCTGGTCTCCTGCATTGCAGGCAGATCCACCAGGGAAGCCCAATCTACTATCTATGTGGAGATGAAAGATAATGCTATGCTAAAACATTTACAAGTAATTTTTAAACTCTGAAAAATGTCTGTTATTATGAAGTGTGAAAGAACACAAAATTATACACTATAATCAAAACTTAAGTACAGAGACTTCCCCAGTAGTCCAGTGGTTATGACTTCATGCTTCCATTATAGGGAGCAAGAGTTCAATCCCTGGTCAGGGAACAGAGATCCCACAAGCCACGCAGCACAGCCAAAAGAAAAAAAAAAAACACTATTAAGAAAATCTGTATTGAAAAATCCCTATAGCATGTTAATAGGCTTTTGTCTTTGAGTGGCAAAAATTTGAATTTTTTTCTTTCCATTTATTCTCCTGTAGTTTCCAAATACTATATAATGAATGCTACTATTATACATGATTAATTATACGATATTATAATATTAACTTTAGTATTTTAAGATTATATTTTCTAATTTAAAATTAGAAGTTTTAGTATTTTAATTCTAATTTTTTATATTAAAAAAATTTCCATGCAAGTGTATAGCAGCCAAAGTCCTGTTACCCTGTCTTGTCATAGTGGGCCTTCATTTCTGACTTCATTCATTTGGTGGTCCCTTTGATCAGTGACTGCTCGCTTACAGGTTGTTTAGTGGTTAGAGCAGATTACCTGATTTTTGTCTCTTAGGCTTTAAGACAATGGCATCCCACTCCAGTACTCTTGCCTGGAAAATTCCATGGACAGAGGAGCCTGGTGGGCTGCAGTCCATGGGGTTGCTGGGAGTCACACATGACTGAGCGACTTCACTTTCTCTTTTCACCTTCATGCATTGGAGAAGGAAATGGCAACCCACTCCAGTGTTCTTGCCTGGAGAATCCCAGGGACGGGGGAGCCTGGTGGGCTGCCGTCTATGGGGTCGCAGAGTTGGACATGACTGAAGCGACTTAGCAGCAGCAGCAGCAGCAGCAGGCTTTAAGACTTGGTTCCATATAGCTAGCCTCAGGATGGATTCCTCTGAGTTAATACTCAATAGTTTAGGTCTTTATGACTGAAACTTCCTGTACAGAACAGCATCTGTGTCCTCATTGTTTTGTTTTTGTTATGGAATAATGGTAAATTTTGGTGTGTTTTTTTTTTTTTTTTTTACAAAAACATTATAAGGGACAATAGGAAAGTGCTTTATTTTCTGTGTTGTCCAGGAGATGACAGTGCTTTCAGTTTCCAACACTACCTATTTCATTCATTGAGCAAATATCCATGGAGTGTCTTTGTATGTCAGGCACTGCTCTCAGAAGTGCAGAAACAAGAGTAAGTAAAACAAAAACTGCACTCAGAGCTTACGTTCCTGAATCAGGAGGACTTTTGTTATAGCAGTAGCCCATCAACATGTAGAATTACATCATTCAATTAACCAGGTAATCTTGTCTAGGTCAATGTATTTTATATCAACTGTTGTATTTTAAAAAGATGATATTCTTTAGGATGTGCTTGTGTTCACGGAACAAACTGTGATGTTCGCTGTGCCAGCTGCATCATGAAAGTGTAGACAGAGTTGTCCAGGTGAATGTCAGCCACTTCTACCGATACTCAACACCACCATCATCTCTCTCTCTCTCAAAAATCATTGCAGGTTGCCATTCACGTTTGTCACTAAGGAAGTAGCTGAAGCCACGTGTAATTGCCTTCTTGCCCAGGCGGAGCAGGCAGACAAAAAGGGAAAATCAAAGGCAGCTGCTGAACGGATGATACTTGAGGAATTTGGGCGATGCTTAATGAGTGTCATCAACTCTGCAGGAAAAGCAAAAAGTGACCCTTGTGCCATGAATTGCTAACTCGTGCACAAAAAAAAACTGCTAAATGGAACTGTACAGAAAATTGAAGGTTCAGGGACACTTGATTTTTCTGGAAATAGCTTGATAATTATTGTATTGTTAATTCAGTCCTTGAGACCTGAAATTATATTGATGGAGAAGAAATTTTAAATAAGGTAATTAGTACATTTTAAATCTTAGTTAAATCTGCTTATGCCCCTTCTAAATTGAATTTTTCTTCATTGTATTATATAGGTTTTTAATTTGCTTGGGTTTCTTAAGAACTAGATGTTCTATCCTTCAGATTCTATTGACAAAGAACATTTATAAATTACTATTATATAATTTATAATGTATGGCGTTGTATGACTTTATTCCAGTATAAAAAGCCAAAGTAGTACTGGTATTACCCAATCATTCTTTGGTACTAGCAGATAGAATGTCTATATAAACAAATTCTTATGAAACATATTCAAATGACATTTTGTGTTTAGAAAAGGACTATCTTTTTAAGAAAAATCAACTTTTTAAGGTGAATCCTGGAATAATATCCTGTTGTCAACTTTGGGAATTGTCAGAAGGGGAAATCATTTGTAGGCACACTTTTAAAATAAAAGAGTTATTTTGCTTTTTTAAAAAACATAAGTGTTAAGGGACAGAAAATAATTCTGAAAAGATGGACAGTTTGTTTCTACAATAAGGAGTGACTAAGAAAGGTTCTGAGATACTTCCATTTTCTTTCAGAGAGGCAGTATGTATTTGAAATAATAAATTGTCAGTGATTAAGGGGTACTATTAAAATGAACGGTGCATATAGAAGTAAACATATTATTATTACGTAGTGATAAAGTAGAACCTTACATAATTATCAGGTATGAAATTTGGCTTGGATGGAGAAATAAAGGGTATTGAAGCTCTAAGAGATGAATTTAGAGGAGAATTTTTCATCTATCCATACAGTTCTCTTTATAGACTTTTGAACTATGAGGTTTGAAACCAATGTATGGCTCTTACTTGATTTACTGAAAAGGGCCTCCTAACAAAGCTTTCAGAATTATAGTGGGGTTTCTTTTTATAAAGGAAGCTTAATATGGCATTATTTTTAGCCAGTGATTTGGTAAGCCTACAGTATGAGTGTTTTCATACAATTACTAAAATAACATAAATCATTTTCAATAATTCAGAATTCAAAAGCTTTATGAATTAATAGCCCGTTATAATAGGACTCTGGATTTTATGATGAGAAAAAAACCATGTTGGAATTCAGGCATTTTGTTAGGTACCTTAATCCTCAGTAATTAGTAGTATATGATTATTACATTTCCTACAAGGAATCTATAGTTGTATGTATTAAGTATGTATATATGTTCATATGAACATGCAAGATTATAGGCAATAGAAATTAAGTAATCCAAAAGAAGATTCCGTTATTAAGTATCTTCCTTTTGAAATCTGGATTTATAAAGTCATAGTGCAGTAACTTTAAATGTAGATAGTGCCGAATTCTTAGCACCTCACTCTAGTATGTTTAATTAAAATTTGTATAAATGTAAATTAGTGTAAGAGGATAAAGTAATATCTAATCAAGTTATTTTTCAAAAGATTACAATACCTTTTTGGTCTACACCTAAACTGTGTTCATTTTGTACATATTCTGTGTTTAATTCTAATTGCACCTTTGTGATGTGTATTTATATACAGTGTGCATAATATGTTTGTGAAATTTGGATTACAATTGTAGATTATGTATGATGGCATTGCTTGAGAATGTTTTGCTTGTAAAAATTTGAAGGTGCAATCAAATGCTACTAGTTTTTCTGATTTTCAAGAAGCTATCTAAAATATTAAGCCTTTTCCTTCCTGTGTAGTACTTACTAAACAACTTTTTGTATTTAGGCATTTGCATCAAATTGCTGAACAAGATTAATATCCACATTAATTCAACAATTTTAAAAGACTATTTGGGGAGGGTTGGGTATATAATTTTTTAGCTCTATTTACATCCCAAAGTAGAAAGATAAAATTTATATTTACTAGAGCTATTCAAAGAATACACTTTTCTATATTGTAAAAACAGGAACAGCAAAGTAAATCATACAGAAAATAAACATTTATACTATTCTGTAAAAAAAAGGTTTTGAATTTTTTTATTTAATAGTACCACTTTTAACTACTGAACATGCAAGAAACCTTTAAAAATATCTGATATTAAATAAACTTGACATTACTTCTCAAGGGACACAACTGAAAAATAAATCTACCATTTTGCCCAATTATCATGAACATAAATTGCTGTGAAATGAGAATATCTTATTTCCACTGTTCTTTTAAGTAGAAACTCAATCTACTCTCTTTCCTCTTCATGTTTGATGTTCTTATGCAGAGCACCTTTCTTAATTTTCTTTTCTCAAGAACTGAAGGTCTTACCTCTGGACTGTATGGGAAAACAGAAACCTAATATTGCAGGTAATAAAACAAGCAGAGCAGTGACACTGGGGGATAGACAACCACTTTAGCCTCCCCATTTTCTGATATGGACAACTGACATTTTCTCAGTCTTATGTAAATAAAAATACCTTTAGAAAAATTTTCTATTTTTATTGTTTTATAATACAAATAACTAAGATGATGAATACTTGTTATGTAAATGCAGCTTCAAACCAGGACCTCCAGCCCTGTGATCATACTGCATCCTTAAGTATTAATATTTTATACAGGAATTCTGGAGCAGCAGCTCAATGGAGAAGGAAGTCAATCCGCTAAGAAGCCTTTATTAAAGCTGTAGTTACTTTTCATTATGTTAATACTTAGGATTTTTTTTTTTTCTTGTTAGGGCTTCTTTAATGCACATTTTTTCCCTTATCTATAGACCAAAAGTGAACTTTTAAAATCCAAGTAATTTTATAAAATACTAAGTTTTAAAGGCTTTAATTAAAACTTTATTTTGCATTTAAGGCATTTTTAGTTTACTCAACAACAAAAAGTATATTCAGGGTAATGTTTATTATAAGGCCACAGACTTGAATGTAACTGTAATTTAGTCAGTGACAGATTTTATTTTCTTGGGCTTCAAAATCATTGCAGACGGTGACTGCAGCCATGAATTTAAAAGACGCTTCCTCCTCGGAAGAAAAGCTATGACAAACCTAGACAGCACATTCGAAAGCAGAGACATCACTTTGCCGACAAAGGTCTGTATAGTCAAAGCTATGGCTTTTCCAGTAGTCATGTACAGATGTGAGAGTTGGACCATAAAGAAGGCTGAGCGCCGAAAAATTGATACTTTCTAACTGTGGTGCCAGAGAAAACTTTTGAGAGTCCTTTGGACAACAAGGAGATCAAACCAGTCAATCCCAAAGGAAATCAACCCTGAATACTCATTGGAAGGACTGAGGTTGAAGCTCCAGTACTTTGGCCCCCTGGTGCAAAGAGTCGATTCGTTAGAAAAGACCTTGTTGCTGGGAAAGATCAAAGGCAGGAGAGGGGCTGACAGAGGACAAGATGGTCGGATGTCATCACTGACTCAATGGACATGAGTTTGAACAAGCTCCAGGAGATGGTGAAGGACAGGGAAGCCTGGGGTGCTGCAGTCCATGGGTTGGACACAACTTAGCAACTGAATAACAACAAAAAAACCTGACAGTAAATAAAAAGAATACATCGTGAACAGGTTGGGTTCATCCCAGAAATAAAAGGTTGACCCAACATTCAAAGCAATCAGTGTTGTTCAGTGTGTCAGCATAGAAAAAACAATCTCAAAAACTACAGAAAACCACCTTTTGACTGCACCAACTACTACCAGATTACATGCTTTAAAAGGGTGAATACTATGGTATGTAAATTAGATCTCAAAAATTTTCCCCCAGAAACGTGCAGAAAAATCATCTGAGAAAGTTCCAACACACATTTACGGTTTAGAAAAAAATCATCTGCAATTTAGGAATAGAAAGGATCCTCAACCAAAAAGCCTACAAGTAACATCACATGAATGGTGAAGAGTGTTTCCCCTAAGATTGTGAACAAAACACTCCTGTCCAGTATTTAGTTTGAGGCCACTGTACAATAAGATTTTCTCTTTAATAAAACGGCCATAGATTGGGAATGAATAAATAGGACAGTGTCTATTTGTGGATAGTGTGATGTGATTGCCTATATAAGAAAAGTCAAAGGATCTTAAGGTACTAGGATTAACAAATGTATTTAGCAATATCAGTATGCAAAAGTATATTTCTACATAGTAGCAATGGACATTTAGAAACTGAAATTCTAAAATTACCATTTATAGCAGCACAACAAAACATGACACGTAACAAAAACATGTACAAGATCTGTATGTGAAACAAAAACATTGATTAAAAAAATTGAAGATCTATCTATATATATAATTTTCATGGTTTGGAAGTCAATATTAAGATATCATTTCTTCTCAGCCTATAGATACAACTCCAGTCAGAATCCCATAAGGAATTTTTGTAAAACCAAGCTGATTATAAAATTTACATGGAAAGGTACAACAAGAATAGGCGAACATTTTTTATAAAAGAACAAAGTTGGGAGACTCCTGCCTGACTTCAAGAATTATATAACGCTAATCAAGGTAATGTGGTATTGATGAAAGACCTATGGATCAAGGCAACAGAATACAGAGCCCAGAAATAGATTCATATTTATGTGGTCAATTTTTGACAAAGGATCAAAGGTAATTAACTGGAAAAAGAACAGTCCCTTTAACAAATGGTGCTGGGATACCATCAGTATGTAAAACGATGAACCACCACACACGAAAGTCAACTGAAAATGGATCATAACCTAAATGCAAAACCTAAAACTGGAAAATATCTACAAGGAGACAGGAAGAAAAATCTGTGACTGGTTTAGACAAAGATTTCTTAGATGAGAAACTAAGAAGTATGACCCCTAGAAAAATTTAAATAAATTAGACTTACTAAAATTAATGTCTGTTCTTCAAAACATACTAAAAAAGTAAAAGCCACATCACAAACTTAAAAAATTGTGAACCATTCACTATGTTGTACACTTGCAACTTAAACTGTACATCAACTTTACCTCAATCAAATTTTAAAAGCCATAGACTGGGAGAAGATATTTGCAAGATACATCTAATAATGCACTTTTATCCAGAATATTTAACTAACTTACTGTTAGTTTTTCTTTCTTAACTGTTTTCAATAAGAAAACAATCAATCTTCCTTAAAACAGAGGCAAAAAGACTTGGAACAGGCATTTCACTGAAGATGACAGTGACCGGCAGATAAGCCTATGAAAAGATGTTCAACATCATTAGAGAGATCTTCAGTCATTAGAAAAAGAAATGAAAGCCACAATGAAGTATCATGGCACACCCATTAGAACGGCTAATTCAAAACAGAACGCTGACAATAGCAAGTGTTGGGGAGGAAGTAGAGGAACTAGAACTTTTCATATATTTCTGGTTAATGTACTGCATGGTACATCACAGCAAAAGAGTTTGTTACAATGTAAAACATATACCATGTGACCTACTGCATGAATACAACGCATTTTTTATGTATCCACTCATGAGTTGGACATTTGGACTTTTTTACTTTAACTATTTTAATGCTGCTGTGAAATTTGTACATTTCTCTTGGGTATATATGCCTGTTGGTAGAATTGCTAGGTCATTTGGCAATTCTGTGTTTAACCTGAATAACTGCTAGGCTGTTTTCAAAGTATGTGCATTCCTACCAACAGTGTAAGAGGGTTCCAGTTTCTCCACATTCTTGCCAATGCCTGTTATCTTTTTATTACAGCCATCCTAGTGGGTGTGAAGTGATATCTCAATTGTGGTTTTGATTTGCATTTCCCCCAAAAGGCTAATGATGTTGAGCACATATTCATGTATATCTCCTTTGAAGAATAACTTCGTATTCTTTACCCATTTAGAAAATTGGGTTGTTTTATCTTTTATTATTGAGTTATGTGTATACTCAGATACAGGTCCTTTACCGGACACACGATTTGGAAAATGTTTCTATAGCTTGTCTTTTACTTTCTTGATGGGTGTCCTTTAAAGCACAAAGTTTTCCGTTTTGATGAAGTTTTTCCTTGTACTTTCAGTGTCCTAAGAAGCTATTGCCAAATCCAGGTCTCCACTATTTTAATCTAAGAGTTGTTTTACCTCTTACATTTGTGTCTTTGCTCCATTTAGAGTTAACATTTTGCATATGTGTAACCAGTTATTCCAGCACTATTTGTTGAAAGTAGGAAGAACACATTTCTGAATGTTCGTTTTCTCTGAAGAAGAGAAAGAACAAGGGTGCTGAGTAGACACTGTAAACTATTAATTACCCTAGTAAGTATGAACAGAAAGTTCACTGTGAAGCATATCATATCAAGTAAATCTGACATCAGACTTGGAACACTGCACTAAGGCAAGAACAATTAACTGTGCTAGTGGCAGTGATGGAAAAATTCGTGTCTTCAGGGTTTGTCCAGTTTATACCCAACACTTAAATAAATGCAAAACACTATTTTAATAAATTACACAAGACATGGGTCAGATGTAACAGCGAGAACATAAGACACTACAGATAAGAACCTAGTTTTAAGTAAAAATAAGTATAAAACTTGACTTTATATAAGCAATAAGTTAAAGGTGGTGACATAAACAGGCTCCCTTTAAATAAGATTTATCCTGGTGCATACAAAACAATACCCACAGTATTCAGACTTCTTAGTAATATCTCCTTATAAAATGCAATACAGGACAATTCTGGTTACAGTTCAAAACTGAAGCCTTTGTTTGAGGTAGACCCAGCAGAAATATATCAAAATATACTATTTATGGGGAATTTCAATTAATAAAACTGAAGTTTTACTTGTCCTTAATTTTTTACAACTTTGTCTTCATAGTAACTGTAGTCTATGAACATTAACTTAATAAGATATTTTACATACACAGGTGAATAATGTATTTTCATTAAATGTTTTTTCCATTAAAATACCGCCATTTCTGAAAGTACATATAACTATATGTTATCCTATTTTATCTTCGGATCTGGATATGAAAGAATGGAGAAAATTGTTCTTAGTATGTTTTCATCTTCAGATTATTTAAGCTTCTCCCAAATTTCTGAAAAATCTCATTATGTGATTAAGACAAACTTTTTCATACTCTCCCAACTGACCATTTTTTCCTGAACTGATTTATCACATGATATGAAACATTATTCCAAACTGAAAATGTTTCATTATTATCCTCTTCAGAAGTAGTTGAAACAAAGGCTTCTTTTCATTCTCTGATAAGCACTGTGCTCCTCCAATAGAAGTCAAGTACCCACTCTATTATTCAAAGTAGTAGTATGAAGTCCAGACAAATGGGCTGTGAAAATTACATCACCTGCATACTCCCCAGACAACATTTCTGAGCTTGGTTGTAGCATAAGGAATCGTCCATTTCATGGCTCATGTGTTTACCTTCTGCCTAATAGAGTTTAATTATTTCTATTTAAAGGTACCACAGCAAAAGGATTTTTGTAGTGTTTGGTATTTAACTTGACCTAATTTTCATGTGAAAGCAAACCATATTCACAGTTTGATAGGTATTCTGGTTAACAGTCTTCTTTTTTTTTAAGTGTTATTCTTAAGAGTTGTAGACCAAATCTCTTTCTGGGAATGTAGTCTTTATAAAAGGAGTCAATGTTTTAGTAACTCCTTTGTCATTATTCTCACTTTTTACAACTTTTACTGGAGGATAATTGTTTTACAATATTGTGCTTGTTTCTGCCATTCTCATTTTTAAAATGTGTCCAGTTGAATTACTCAGTTGGATAGTGGTAAATTCAAACACAGCACCTGTTGGCTAGTCTGTTCTTACTGACTTCTCACTTTTTACAGTTTAGGTAACTCTGAAATGCTTGCAAGCCCTACCAAATTCCATGCAGATTTGATAACATGCATAATAGAAATTCCTAAGACATAAAAATAAACACAAACTTGTCCACTGTGCAGAATTTGTAAAATACTGTCAGTTGAATTTTAAAATAAATGTTGACCAATTATTTTTAATAAAAATGTTAATATATTTTAGGTCCTTCATTTGAATGGGTATCTATTGTTCCTTAGCAAATGTCTGAATTTATTGGTATTGGCAAAACTTGAACATCTGTAATTCTGTGAAGATGACCAGTGTTTCCTTGACAAAGTTTTCAACTCAATTCTTTCTGAGTGGTGTTTTAAGGAGTACTGAGTTATATCTTTAGCTCTGATCTTTAAGAAACAGATTATGATATTCTTTAGTAACTTTACAAAGTGATTGATGGCATATACTTCTCCATCAAAGAGATGCTCATCTAACTCTACAAAAAGGTAAATATGCCCAGAAAGCTCATATAATATTTTCTGTTGAAGGTAACACTCCCTCTGTTTGGGAAGCAGTGGCTCATGAACTGTCGGTTTTGAGTGGGTTCTCACAACTCGCTCACAAGTATTTATGACTCGGCACAAACTTTCAGAAGGGAAATGCACACCATTCTCCTTTTTAACACATAACAGGGATCCAATCTTAGAGGCTTTGAGATCCGATGCGTACAGCGCACTGAGGCAGTCCTCGCATGTTAAAAGAGCTGATAACTTATTGGCAATATAACCAGCACAGGAGGTGAGATTTCGCCTACGAACTGACAGGTCTAGTAATGCCTCACTTAGCAAACAGTCAGACCAGTCTGGGCAAATATCCTCTTTGTAAAAAAGACTCTCTACAACGCTGACACCATACTCACGCTGAACTGTCCCGAGGGCCAGGTCTGTCCTTCGAGCAATTGAAATGTCAAGGCTGCTTACTTCACTTAGAAAGACCTCATCTTGTAATCTGTGTCTGGTCTCCAAATTATGGTAAGCTTTCTGGAATGCCATGCAGGTAGGGTTAGAAGTGGTTACTGATACCTGTCTGAGCATCTTTAGAAATAATTCCAGATGATCCTGATTGAATTTGTACATCAAGAGATAGGGGAAAGGCATGACTTTGGGGAAAACATAATTTTGGTAGAGCCATTTTAAGCTCTCGGCATTAAGCAAAAATCCCAGGAATCCCAGTTTTCGCTTACCTTTAAGGATTTGATTATTGCTAGTATCAGATAATGTAACAAAAATAGTCTTGGCTTCAGTTAACACATGGTTGATTTTATTAAAAGTTTCAGGTAATAGAGGTCCTTTAAATCCCTTTCCATAAAAGTTCCTACTATTAAAAATGTCAAACAGATTGTTAATTAAGCGTAAGAAGTGGATGGTACCAACACAGTTCTGAAAAGAAGGCAGGCCTAATGAGAGCAAACACTCTAATGCCCTGACCACGCTCTCACTGAAGACTTGGGCGGCACAATTCGTTTTCAGTATGTGGTTCTTCAGATTTGCAAGTTTTCTTGGGATTCTCTCCATGTGTGATAATTCCTGTTCCTCCAGTGCTGCTAACTCCACAAGGTGCTGCCAATGTGCTGTGCCGTTGATAAACTGAATGCTTCGGAAATTCTGAAATGCATTTCTTATTAATTTAAGCAAGTGGCAAGAATCAAAGAAGTAGGCAATCTGCTGGCTGGCAGATGAAGGATGCTGAAACGTACACTTCGTGTTGTCTCCGTCGAGACGGATCCCCAGTGCCTTTGCCATCTGAGCGCTGTGAGCTGAGGCATCGGACGTGACAGCCAGCACTGTGACCCCTATGTCACTTAGTTTGCCAATCGTCAGACGGAGCAGCTGAGCTTGCAAATATCCAGAGGCCCTGTCTACAAAAAAATAACCGAGAGGTGTACTCCAGTGACCAGAAATACCCACTGCCATGAGCAAAATAGTTTCTGAGGCGAGTGGCATTTCATCAGCATCAAGTGTGCCAAGACCGAAGTCCATAAACCCTTGCAGATGGTGACTGCTGGGGTCCCACTGAAGCTGCTGCGTGAGAGACAGACCTTTAATCATCAGTGAACAAGACTGATATCGCTGGTCTCCATTCTCTACTTTTTGCTGAAGAAAAGAAAAAATGTTGCTGTTGAAACCTGGACCAGGTTTGCATTTGGACAGCCATCTAGAAAATGTAAAAGATGAAAAATAAGACACAGAAGAAGAGGGACTTTCCTGGTGGTCTGGTGGCTTAGACTCCCCGCTCTGAGTGTAGGGGGCCTGGGTTTGATCCCTGGTCAGGGAACTGATCCCACATGCTACAGCTAAGACCTGCTGCAGCCAAACAAATATTGTTTAAAAAAACCACTAATGAAAACATTAAAAAGGGGGAAATGCCTTAAATGGTTCTAAAGTAGCCTCAACTCCTTGTTGAAATAAAGGCAAGTAGCCAAATTGTACTGACACTTTCAAGCGTATATTCCTATTGTGACCATAAAACAGTAAGATAATGGAGAAACTAGAGTGTGTGCACTCAGTTGCTCAGTCGTGTCCCACTCTGCAACCCAATGGACAGGCACCTCTGTCTACGAAATTTTCCAGGCAAGAATAATGGAGTGGGTTGCCATTTCCTCCTCCAGGGGATTTTCCCGACCCAGGGATCGAACCAGCATCTGTTGCATCTCCTGCATTGGGCAGGCGGATTCTTTACCACTGTGCCACCTAGGAAGCCCCAGTAGAGAAACTTAAAAAAAAAAAAAAAAACAGAATAGCATTTTTAAGACGCAAACATACCACAAAATAATTTTAAACTTCTTATTCACTTAAAAAGAAGTGTACAAATCAATTACCTAGTTTGTTCTAATTCATGTGTTTATAATTTAGATTATAAACCAGCCATACCTGTATATTCACTGAAATGAGAAAATTGTAGAGGGAGAAGAAAAGTTGGAGAAATTTAGTACATCTACCCCATTTTATAGACGAGCAGATAGTGAGGCAGCTGCTGTGCTGTGCTGAGTTGCTCAGTCGTGTCCGACTCTTTGCAACCCCATAAACTGTGGCCCGCCAGGCACCTCTGTCCGTGGGGGTTCTCCAGGCAAGAATACTGGAGTGGGTTGCCATACCCTCCTCCAGGGGATCTACCCAACCCAAGGATTGAACTCAGAGGGATAGGGTAAGATGCCTGGCCCATGATGTGCTGCTGGTCATGCACAAACAGGAAACAGCTTTCCTGAGACCCTCGTTCAGTGCTTTCCTGACTGTCTGTACAGTCAAAGAACTATGCCCTTTGGGACAATTAAGTGTCTGCTTGCTCCCAACAAAAGTACCTATACTATGATATTTATCTTGGGAGTTTGCTTTTTTATTTATTTTGGGCTGCAGTGGGTCTTCGCTGCTGCCCGAGAGCTTTCTCTAGTTGTAGAGTGGGGGCTGCTCCTTGCTGCACCACACGGGCTTCTCACTGCGGTGGCTTCTGTGCTGCAGAGCACCAGCTCTAGGTGCATGTGTTCAGTGGTCGTGGGACACAGGCTTCATCACCCTGCAGCACGTGGAACCTTCCTGGACTAGGGATCAGATCCATGTCCCCTACACTGGCAGGCAGATTCTTAACCACTGGATCACCAGGGAAGTCTTTTACAGTTTCCTTGACCTTTCCAGGTTGCTGCTAATTGTCTCCTATTACTGTTAGTGATTGTCACTAACAGAATTCTTCTCATCAGTTCCAATTTACTCTAACTTGCTACAGATCAGGAAAGGAAGTAGTCAAGTTTAATAACTGTCTAAAATAAGACTAAATGGATTCTGAGGTAGACTGAAGTGTCTGTCTTTGCTGAAGTTTACTTTTATAACTCTCAAAGGACTTTCTTTGGGTTGAATTTCTGATCTGGGGGCTATATTCTAGGTTGCCAAGATTACTTCCTAGACTAGCCAATCTCTATTTAATTGAAACTTTAAAGTATGTTTCCATAAGTATTTCAGGACAGGGCTTTCCAAATATTTTGCTGCAATCTGAAAGTGTTAGTTGCTCAGTTGTGTCTGACTCTTTGTGACCCCATGGACTGTAGCCCGCCAGACTCCTCTGTCCACAGACTTCTCCAGGCAAGGATACTGGAGTGGGTAGCCATTCCCTTCTCCAGGGGATCTTCCAGACCCAGGGATCAAACCCAGGTCCCCTACATTGCAGGTAGATTGCTGCAACACAGAATTTTCATGAACAGAATTTACCCTTGTTATATGCCATATCCTTACTATATGTATATGTGCATATAAATTCATATATAAAATTTAATGTGAATTATGACTCACTAAATTGATTTCAAGATGCATTTGAAAGATTTGAGAAACAATTATAGGATGCAAAAGACATACTGTAACTATTTAGAAGGCAAAAATATTAATCAGTTGTTTATATTTTAAAATAGGGCAAAATAAGACAATGAGAAAACATATAGTGGCTCTCAACCAGGGTGCTACAATTCACTGGTATGGTGAAAAACCCTTTTCAAGTGTGTCACTAAATTTTAATCAATTGTTTAAAATTTATTCTTTTGCATTAGGATTCTCAAATGAACTCTAAAGATGCTGTGTTACACATACAGCAAGTATATAATGAAATTCTTTAATGTTTCTAAGTAAGAGTTCTAGCTTAAACAGGTTAAAAAAGCTTATGTTCTGGTGAGCTTGCCTTTTAAATGGAAATCTGAATGATATCTTAAATGTCCACAACTACTAGACTAAAGCTTATCAGGCAGAGTGAACTTCTTCATTTTCTTTAAGTTTTTATAACTTAGAGTAGAAATACCCTGGTTTGGTTTTTAGAGTTGTAGAGAAGCAACTGATTTCTCTCTCACACCAACTTTTCCCCTGACTCGAAAGTGAAAAAAAATTTTTTTCTGATTGTATAAAATGATACTTTCATTTTTTTTAAATAAATGAAATACAGAAAAGTACAAAATGGAAAGTAAAAAGAAGAAATCACTGTTAATAGGTGAACTTTATAAAACTAACAGACTCACAGATATAGAAGACAAAAATATGGATCCCAAAGGCAAAAAGGCAGAAGGGATAAATGAGGAATCTGGGATTAACACATACACACCACTCTATATAAAGCAGATACACAAGAGCCTACTGTACAGCATAGGGAACTGCATCCAAAGTCTTGCAATACCTGGTAATGGAAGACTCTGAAAAAGAATGTGTATACACATATAACTGAATCACTCTGCTGTACACCTGAGACAAAACCCTGTTCACTGTAAATCAGCTATGTGTGCTAAGTTGCTTCAGTTGTGTCCGACTCTGTGCGACCCTAGGGACTGCAGCCCACCAGGCTTCTCTGTCCATTGGCTTCTCCAGGCAAGAATACTGGAGTGGGTTGCCATGCCTTCCTCCAAGGGATCTTCCCAAATCAACTATACTTCAATATAAATAAATAATTTAAAAATAATCACTTAATATTTTAAAGACATTCTTCCAGATCCTTTTCCTTACATCTGTTCACAATCCAAAATGCCTATCCAGGCATTCTTTCATTCCATAAATATTTATCAAGAGACCACTGTGTTCCAGGCACCCTGCCAGGGCAGGAGGTGTAACAGAGAACCAGACGCAGACCTCGTACTTGAGTAGCTCAGAGTCTCACGAGGTAGACAGTGTTTAAGTGCTAATATTTTAAGTACTAAGATTCAGTTCCACGTTGTGTGTCCAACAGGGTACCTCTGCCAGAATTGGGGGAACAGCAGGCTGGGCTTCAGAAAGGATGTGACATCTGATCTGAGTCTGAAGGGTGAGGGCTAACCTCCAGGACTAACAGGGAGAATGGGCATATCAGGCAGATGGAGCAGAAAGTCTCCAAGGCCAGAGTCGGCAAGAAACGCCTTATAGAAGGAACATGGACTCTAAGAGGGCAGGGAGGGAGGCAAGAGATGAGTTGCAGAGCCCAGCAGGAGCTGCGTTTCGTCACAGAGGCTCCAGAGCCACAGGAAGGAGTTAGCCTACAGTTTCCAGGTAATGGGAGGCCCAGGCAGCAGGAATGTGACCAGTGTAAATTGAACTGCATCCCTTGAAAAAGATGTAGCATCATGCTGATCCCCAGTTCCTCAGAGTGTGCTCTTATTTGGAGATAGGGATCTTTACTCATCAAGTTAAAATGAGGTCATTAAGACACACCTGAATTCAACATGACTGTGTTCTCCTAAGAGGAGGAAATGTGGACACAGAAATACACACGGATAATGGAAGACGACGTGGAGAAACAGGGCGAAGACCACCATCTATCAGCCAAGGAAAGAGGCCTGGAACAGACCCTCACCTCACAACCCTTAGAAGGAACTAACCCTGTCAGCACCTTGATTTTGGACCTCTAGCTTCCAGAAGTGTGAGGCAATGCACTGCTGCCATTTGAACCAAATAGAAATAAAAGGGATCTGTAAATCCAGTATTTTGAATAACACTGAATAGTGAGTATTAAATTTATAAGGCATCACAGTCACTGTGTTTTTTTGCTTCCCACTGAGAGAAAACAATAGGGAAGTCTGGTGTGCTGCAGTCCATGGGTCGCAAAGAGTCAGACATGATTTAGCGACTGAACAACAAGAAGAGAAAATGAATATATCTATGTATTTTGACCACAGATATTTTTCATAAATCTGTTCTCTGGATAACTGCACTGGCATCAGTGATCTTTGCCTCAAACCAATGGTATCCGTCTAGAACTCTTCTAGTCACATATTAAAACTACTGAAGTATACAAAACTACTGAAATATATCCCCCTATTTCAAGATCCAGTTTTTACCAGCCAGAGGGTCTCTACCATCTGAAAAATGCAAAAAAATACTGTCAGCCTACATGCCCTCACTCTGCTGATCAAATATCGAGATTGTGATACTATGAAAATACCACCTAGAAGTTTTTAAAAAGAGAAAGACGAAACAAAGAGTATGAATACGCCCAGCGTTAGTGTATAAACTGCAAGAAAGAACAGTATGTTTTATTTTACAACGAAAAGGTCATTCACTTACGTTCTGAGGATGGAAGAATGAGGCAGCTTAAGAATCTTTCTTACATAATCGTAGACTTTGCTACTGCACAAGTAGAGTGTACATGCAAACTGCTTCATTTCTGCAGAGTACTCAGCTGTTTCTCTCCAGTTATACAACTCCCACTTAAAATCTGTTAAGAGTAAATTTATTCTTTGTGATGAAAAATGTGTACAGGAACATTTTCAGACACAGATCATAGTATCTGGATATAAAAATGTGCTAAGCACCAAAATTCAAATATAATCACATTTTAACTGAATTGGTTCCGAGGTTACTATCCAGTCTTAGAGACTATCAATTTATCTTGTTCACTGTGGACCATTTCACTAAAAAGAGGGACGAAAAATGTTTCAACTTGAGTTATTATGTTTTACTCTTCATTAGCAGCCTATGTGGATACTTTTGGAGGAACAGGAAAGAAAATGAAATAAATGAGTAAAATTAAGTCTCTGGATTATGAGGATATTCATCTGTTTAGTTCGTTCCTTGGTTACCATTTATCTGAGAGTAAAAATTAGACACTAGAAACATTTTGAGGGACATAATATATGGCATTAATCAGAATGAACAGACAAATCTTTCCTACCATTGAGAAAACAAAATTCTCTGTTCCTGGTGAGGACCCCTATTTATAACCTATATTCCCCTCCTGGAAAAACACAAAATATGCTCCTCCACTGGCGGTATCTACTCCTTTTGACACGCTTCTTTTTTTTTTTTTTTTTTTTTTTTTACCAGAATGCAAGTCCAAAAATCCCTACTCCTTTCATCAGAGTATGTTGGCAATTCTTATGTTGCTGCTGCTGCTAAGTCGCCTCAGTCATGTTACCCCTCTTCAAATATCCTGGTTCACAAAGAAGACTAGATAGTCTTTCAATGGACATATATATACTCTACAGAGTCTTTTAGAAAGAACTTTGGAGACTTACACAATTTTCAGACTCAAAGAGATTTTGCAAATTATCTAGTTCAACTCATTGCAAAAAAGGCTTTAGTGATAAATTGTGCAGCAGTTAAAACTGCTTACAAAGAGTTTGCAGTGACAAGAGTGTGACTAGAAAAAGTGAAAAGTACAATATATGGTATAAACTATATGATCTCATTTCTGGGTTGTAGGATTAGGTGTTATTTTTATCATTTATACATTTCTTTGCTTCTCCTACAATAAACATAGACCTTTTAAAAATGGACAATCTTAACGAGATTTTGGTGATTATTTTTCATTTTTCTTATTTATGCTAGAGACTCTTCAGCTAAAGGCATATTTTCACAGGCAATACAAAATAAAAATGCAATGATAGTTCATAAAAACTAGGAGCTGTGCAGTACGTATTACAGGTCATTGAGGAACATACCAGAAAACTGTGCTCGTAGCAGACACTCTGTTTCCTCTGTAAGTAGCTTCTCTTCAGTAAGCGCATCAATTAGTCGTAAGCCTTTTCTCTTCTTGATCATCCTGTAGTTTCTTGCAGAAGCAAGTCTCCTTTTGGATACTTGTAGCATCTGCTGTACCTCAGCTAGTTTCTCTGCTCCTATTGTCAGAGGTCTCTTTAAACTGTAGTTATGGTCTTCAGTAGCAACCTCTTGAGAATTATCAGGAAGTGGCTGTTTGAGGATTTTCTGTCTTGCTTTACCTTTAAGGTGTACACCTTGGAGAACCTAGAACACAAATGGAAAATGAGGTTTAGTTTAGAAATTATGACACAATGATTATCTATTAAAATATCACTGAATACAAAGCACTCACCTGGTTGCCATGGAGAATTAGGTATGAAAGAAAAGGCAATAATCTCAGATTTTTAAAATGTATAGTCTCCAGGACAATGTACACAAGTTTTTTGCTGGCGGGATCCATACAGAAATAGTAGCATAATGCTGACTTTCTGAAATGATTCAAGTAACTAGTGAAAGGTGGTGATAAATTGGGAAGGTTTTGAGTTGTTCTTTGAAAGAGTAATAACATGGTTAATGAAGGGGACTGGGAAGTTATTTGTGCAGAAAGGAAGGCATAGGACAGAGTATGGGCCCCTGGAATTAAGACTCCTGGCTCCCTCACTTAAACCTGTAATTTAACCTCTATAATCCCCTTAACTTTTCATGTATAAAATGTGGATAACAATACAGAGTTGACTTGAGGATACAATAAGCTAATTTACAAAAATTGCCTAGTGTACTGCTTAGACCATTGCGGATCTCAATAAATTGTAACTATCACTGATTTTAAACAAAATCATAAAAGCAAGGCGATTTATCATATATACAGCGGGTAAGTATTTGTGGTTCCAAAAAAGAATTCAGAGCAGTTAGAGATACACAAATCAATTAATAAAAAGCTCTTGAAACTTATGAGTTTGGATGTGACACCAAGTATATTCTTCTGAAACAGGGAATGAGATAAAACAACACCAAAGAGAGATTCCAATGAATAAGGGGGGTGGTTAGGGCAGTGCCAGGATAGACTAGTTGGGTGACTATATGAAGACTGCAGACAGTGACTGAGTAATATATGAGTGAGTGCGTGACTAAGGGATAAAAGGATAACATAAAAACAATCAAAAGAAACATAAAAATATAACACCAATACTGGTGATCGACTCACAGAATATCTTCTATTTCCTGTATACTTCCTTCCATATCAATGGTAATGATCAAAAACATTTGGGGGGGAGAGCCAAAATAAAGGGTAGATAATTTCAAAGTACTGGGTTGGCCAAGAAGTTCATTCTTTTTTGTAAGATGGCTCTAACAAAATAGAGCCATCTTACGAAAAGTTGTCTTTAATCTCATTTGAAACAATTTTGTTAGACTGTTTTGTGACAGCTGTCATATCAGCATGAATTAAAAAAAAAAACTATCAAAATTGGTGAATTTTTGTGTAGCCATTTTAATATTGAAGGTGGGGAAAAAAGCAACAGTTTCAGAATATTAGACTTAATTACCGATATTTCAAGAAAGGCAAAACTGCAACTGAAATGCAAAAAAAGATTTGTGCAGTGAATGGAGAAGGTGCTGTCACTGGTTGAACACATCAAAAGTGGTTTGCAAAGTTTTATGCTGCAGGTTTCACTGAACGATGCACCACGGTCAGGTAGACCAGTTGAAGTTGATAGCAATCAAATCGAGGCATTGAAGATGATCATCATTACACCATATGGGAGATAGCAAACATACTCAAAACATCCAAATCAAGCGCTGGAAATCATTTGCACCAGCCTGGTAATGTTCATCATTTTGATGTATGGGTTCTACATAAGTTAAGTGAGAAAACCTTGACCATATTTCCCCATGTGACAATTCTCTACTGAAATGTAACGGAAACATTCCATTTTTAAGACAAACTGGGATAGGCAATGAAAATAGACAATAATGCAGAATGGAAGAGATTGTAAGGCAAATGAAATGAACCATCACCAACCACAAAGGTCGTACTTCATCCAAAGAAGGTGATATTGTATGTATGGTGGGTTTGGAAAGAGGTCCTCTATTATGAGCTCCTTCTGGAAAACCAAGTGATTAACCCCAGTGAGACCAACTGAAAGCATCTCTCAATGAAAAGCATCCAGAATTACTCAACAGAAAACACATAATCTTTCACCAGGCTAACAGAAGACTGTGTGTTTCTTTAATGACCAGGCAAAGTCTGTTATGGCTTTGTTGGGAAGTTCTGATTCACCTGCTATATTCACCAGACACAGCACCTTTGGATTTCCAATTATTTCAGTTTTTACAAAATTATCTTAACAGAAAAAAATTTAATTCCCTGGAATATTATGAAAGATACTTGGAACAGTTCTTTGTTCAAAAACATAGAAAGTTTTGGGAAGATAGAATTATGAAATTGACTGGAAAATGGCAGAAGGTAATGGAACAAAACAGTAAATATGTTGCTCAGAGAAGTTCTTGGTGAAATGAAAAGTGTGTCTTTTATTTTCACTTAAAAACTAAAGGAACTTTTGGGCCAGCTCAATATTATGAAAACTGTCTCATAATTAAACAAAACCCTGAATTCTAAGGCTATTTACATTCACTAGTTGATTTTTGCAATCACGGCAGTAACCTTTACATATTTCTAGGCATCATTTGCATATATACACCTTCCAAAGCATAATTATTAATACATACATATTTTTAAAATATTACATATTACATATATATTTAAAAAAACAAAAGTATTGTATTACTGGATTTACTTTTTAAGGCCTAGGTTTTTGGTTTTGCTTTTATCTCTGTAAATCCTAGCTATAATGTGAGCAGTCTAGATTTTCAGTTTCTATAAAATTGAATTTTGTTTACACCTAGATTTAAGTACCTTGTATAGAGAAACGGAAGGCACAGCTCCTTTTTTCAGCTTTCTTCTTATGCCATATGACTCAAAGTCACTTTCTTGAAAATGTTTGGAACATAGCATAGCACCTGGTCCTGGGATCCAAATCTTCTTGCTTCTGGGGTCCATACGATTCACAGCCCTGATCCATTTTGAGCGCTGAATAGTATCAGTTGGAAATCTACAGCAATCATATTAAAGTTCTGTTAACATGAAAACATCAGAGTAATACTACAGCATTATTTATTACACAAACCCATCTAATGGCTTTACATAAACATTTCAGTTCAGTTCAGTTCAGTCCCTCAGTCGTGTCCAACTCTGCGACCCCATGAATCGCAGCACACCAGGCCTCCCTGTCCATCACCAACTCCCAGAGGTCACCAGCTAAAAGTTTAACTCACTTGATCTGATTTCATTTTTCAAAGTTCTTTGACTTTTTAAATCCAAAAACTCAGTATCTAAGTGATCTCATCTGTTTTAACTTGTATGTGGACAATTCTCATATGTAATAGCCTATACATTCTATCTGCACAGCCTACACTTAACAGAATCTGCTCAAATTTAACATGTTTGTCTTTCCTTTTCTGTGGCAATTTTAAACTATACCCACAGATTCTTTGGTATGCCTCCTTTCAAGGGGTGGAGCTTATTCCCCTCCTCTTGAGTGTGGGCTGGAGTTTGTGATTTGCTTCGAAAGAATATTAAAAAAGCAGAGGTGATAATGGGCTACAAGAGTAGATCAGGAAAAAACACTGAAGATTTGACTTCCTTGCTCTATTGAATGGTTTTTCTTTGGGGGAAGTTACTTGCCATATCATAAGCAGCCCTGTGGAGAGTCCACTTGGCTAGAAACTTAAGTTCTTCAGTCAAAGACCACATAAGAGAGCCTTTTTGAAAGGATGTCCTTCGGCCTCAATCAAGGCTTCAAGTGACTGCAGTCTTGGGTAACATTTTGACTGCAATCTTATGAGACTCCCAGTCACATCCAGTTAATCCATTCCACAATTCCTGACCCTCAGAAACTTTGTGAGAAAACAGATGCTTCTCATGAATTTTGAGGAAATTCATTACTAAACAGTAGAAAAATCCAATGGATCACAGAAAAGGCAAGCAAATACCAGAAAAACATCTACTTCTGCTTCACTGACTATGCTAAAGCCTTTGACTGTGTGGATCACAACAAACTGGAAAATTCTTAAGAGATGGGACTATCAGACCACCTGATCTGCCTCCTGAGAAACCTGTATACAGGTCAAGAAGCAACAGTTAGAACCAGACAAGAAACAACAGACTAGTTCCAAACTGGGAAAGGATCACGTCAAGGCTCTATATTGTCACTCTGCTTATTTAACTTATATGCAGAGTACATCATGCGAAACAGCAGACTGGATGAACCACAAGCTAGAATCAAGACTGCCAGGAGAAATATCAACTACCTTAGATATGCGGATGATACCACCCTAATGGGAGAAAGTGAGAGGAACTAAAGAGCCTCTTGATGAAGGTGAAAGAGGAGAGTGAAACAGCTGGCTTAAAACTCAACATTCAAAAACTAAAGATAATGACATCCAGTCTTATCACAACAAGGGAAATAGATTGGGGAAAAAATGGAAACAGCAACAGACTTTATTTTCTTAGGCTCCAAAATCACTGCAGATGGTGACAGCCATGAAATTAAAAGACACTTGCTTTTTGGAAGAAAAGCTACGATAAACCTAGACAGCATATTAAAAAGACATCACTTTGCTGACAGAGGTCCATATACTCACAGCTATGGTTTTCCCAGTGGTCATGTATGGATGTGAGAGTTGGACCATAAAGAAGGCTGAGCACTAAAGAATTGGTGCTTTTGAATTGTGGCGCTGGAGAAGACTCTTGAGAGTCCCTTGGACTGCAAGGAGATCCAACCAGTCAATTGTAAAGGAAATCAACCCTGAATATTTATCGGAAGGACTGATGGGGAAGCTCCAATACTTTGGTCACCTGATGCGAAGAGCTGACTCATTGGAAAAGACCCTGATGCTGGGAAAGACTGAAGGCAAGTGGAAAAGGGGATAACAGAGGATGAGATGGTTGGACACTATCATCGACTCTATTGACATGAGTTTGAAGAAACTCCGGGAGATGGTGAAGGATAGGGAATCCTGGCGTGCTGCAGTCCATGGGGTTGCAAAGAGTTGGACACGACTTAGCAACTGAACAACAAAAGAAAACAAGTACATTTCCTATACTCAGTTTTTCTATTTTGTTTTGAAAGGAAAACTTTTTCCTACCCTTGAACATAAAAACTACCTTGAATTTTTCTACTTGCCAATCCCAGCCAAATTATTATATTCAGAAATGAGTGAGGGGAAAAACTCATGAGATTAATGTAATGAAAATTACCGAACTGCTCTTTCTGCACCTTCTTGTTTTCTTGGAGACAGATGGACAGGTATCACTCTTACATATTTTAACTCATGCTTTAAAGCACACAGTTGTAAAGAACTGAAACTGGTAAAAAAAAAAAAAAAGTTTCATTTCCTCAGCTAATTTTGTTAGGGAAATTTTATGTCAAAATGGCAAAACATAATTCTGAGCTACTCTCTCAATCACCTTCAGAAACAACACTAAGTTGGAAAACCTGCATTTAAGCCTCAATTCCCTTTTATCAGCCATGTAGTATTAGATATATCTCTCAATCTATTACCTTCCTCCAGGGCAGCAGTAAGAGTATATGACACAGATGTGTTCAGAAGCACTCTGTAAATGGAAAGGTACCATCTAAAGTTTGTTCTTTGTTAGGAACAACTAATTCCACTTTGGGAACTTTTTATCTTACTGTTCCAGGAAAATGACGCAATACAATCATGAGAATGTACAGGGAATTATTTTCCAATAAAGAAAGGCACATCTCTTTTCACTGGGTTTTCTTAATGATGGTACTTGTTTGTGAAGCAACTTTTCCAGATTGAGTGTAGTCTCTTAACAGGTCAGGGACCATCAAAAGTTGGCTGATCTACCAAGCTACATTACTAGCCTGATTTTCTGATGCAAAGCTTCCCAACTGGCACACCTAGACAGCACAGCTATCAACCCCCTTAGCCCATGCGGTGGGCCTGGGCCACCTGGAGCTCTTGAAGTAGTTACGTTAAGCCAGTCCCAAACAGCTTTCTAGGTTTCTAGGTTTCTGATGTGTGAAATGACATGGAAAAGGCTGGTAAATACTGTAGTCTAACCAGCATGATTGAGTTCTGGACAAAAATAAATTGGTATTAACAACTGATAACACTTTTAAAGCATTTACCTTGTGTTTTGTATGTTTTAAAGACATTTCTAGTCTCAAAAAAAAGGGGGGGAGGGCTCAGTAAGACAAGTTTTTACAGAAGATGAAACCAAGATTGAAGCAGCCAAGTTTAGCCATCAGTAAATAGTTAAAATTGGAATTCAGGAACTTCCCTGGTGGTCCAGCGGCTAAGACTCTCTGCTGCCAAAGTAGGGGGCCTCGATTCCATCCCTGGCAAGGGAACTATATCCCAAATGCCGCAACTAAGACTTGCAAAGACACAACTAAAGATCCCGCATGCTGCAACTAAGACCAGGAGTTCCTGTGTGTCACAGCTATGACCCAGAGCAGGCAAATAAATAATATTTAAAAGCAAACAGATTAACTAATCAAATAAAATGGGAATCCAGATGTCCCTAGTCTAAAGCCACCTCTCAAAGTGAAGGTCGCTTATGGAATTCTCCAGGCCAGAATACTGGAGTGGGTAGCCTTTCCCTTCTCTAGGGGATCTTCCCAACCCAGGGACGGAACCCATGTCTCCCACATTGCAGGCGGGTTCTTTACCAGAAAAATTCTAAACCAATCACCATCTCATACACACAAAACTGAGTTGGCTTACACTGTAACACAAATGCATTTTCTTCCTCCTGTTGACTATGCCTTTTTTATACTGTTAGTGGGGATTTACCTCTGGCTCCCTGCACATCAAATATTTTCCAGAAAAGTGGCAAACAAAACCTCTTCTACAGGGGTTACATCCAGGGAGAGAGAGAGAGAGAGGAAGGACTGAGGGGGAGGTCTTTTAACTACACCTATAGCTTAAGCCTCTTCCAAAAAGAGAAAAAAACAAACATGTTACCACCTGCTTATTCTCAGTGATGGGAAAGAGATGTTTGTTACATATAAATAAAAGTTTAAAATAGAATTCATTACAACAGTTCAGGCAAAACTATACCAAATTACCAATACATATATTTCCTTGGTTATGAAATAAATTTCTTAACCTCTTTATACCTACAGAAAGAGAAAATATCAAAGGGTCACTTCAATTTTTAACTTGCTGGTCCCAATTTCCATTTAAGTCATTCAAATGTTTGACAGAGCACCAATATTCTCAAATTAATATCAGAGGCATGTATTCAAAATTTTTGTTATTGAAAGAGTGCCATGATCAAATAGTTTGAAGGTAGCAGCTTCAGGCAACAGCAAGTTGATTAACTCTCTCCTTCCCATATTACCTTTTTGCTGAGCCCTTACTGCAGGCCAAAGCCTTTGACTGTGTGGATCACAATAAACTGTGGAAAATTCTGAAAGAGATGGGAATACCAGACCACCTGATCTGCCTCTTGAGAAACCTATATGTAGGTCAGGAACAACAGTTAGAACTGGACATGGAACAACAGACTGGTTTCAAATAGGAAAAGGAGTCCGTCAAGGCTGTATATTGTCATCCTGCTTACTTAACTTCTATGCAGAGTACATCATGAGAAATGCTGGGCTGGAAGAAGCACAAGCTGGAATCAAGATTGCCCGGAGAAATAACAATAACCTCAGATATGCACATGACACCACACCACCCTTATGGCAGAAAGTGAAGAGGAACTAAAAAGCCTCTTGATGAAGGTGAAAGAGGAGAGTGAAAAAGTTGGCTTAAAGCTCAACATTCAGAAAACGAAGATCATGGCATCTAGTCCCATCACTTCATGGCAAATAGATGGGGAAATAGTGGAAACAGTGTCAGACTTTATTTCTTGGGGCTCCAAAATCACTGCAGATGGTGACTGCAGCCATGAAATTAAAAGACGCTTACTCCTTGGAAGGAAAGTTATGACCAACCTAGATAGCATATTCAAAAGCAGAGACATTACTTTGCTGACTAAGGTCCGTCTAGTCAAGGCTATGGTTTTTCCAGTGGTCATGTATGGATGTGAGAGTTGGACTGTGAAGAANCCCATCACTTCATGGCAAATAGATGGGGAAATAGTGGAAACAGTGTCAGACTTTATTTCTTGGGGCTCCAAAATCACTGCAGATGGTGACTGCAGCCATGAAATTAAAAGACGCTTACTCCTTGGAAGGAAAGTTATGACCAACCTAGATAGCATATTCAAAAGCAGAGACATTACTTTGCTGACTAAGGTCCGTCTAGTCAAGGCTATGGTTTTTCCAGTGGTCATGTATGGATGTGAGAGTTGGACTGTGAAGAAAGTTGAGTGCCAAAGAATTGATGCTTTTGAACTGTGGTGTTGGAGAATGCTTGGGAGTCCCTTGGACTGCAGGGAGATCCAACCAGTCCATTCTAAAGGAGATCAGTCCTGGGTATTCATTGGAAGGACTGATGCTAAAGTTGAAGCTCCAGTACTTTGGCCACCTCATGTGAAGAGCTGACTCATTGGAAAAGACTCTGATGCTGGGAGGGACTGGAGGCAGGAGGAGAAGGGGATGACAGAGGATGAGATGGCTGGATGGCATCACTGACTCGATGGATGTGAGTTTGAGTGAACTCAGGGAGTTGGTGATGGACAGGGAAGCCTGGTGTGCTGTGATTCATGGGGGTCACAAAGAGTCGGACACGACTGAGTGACTGAACTGAACTACTGCAGGCCAGTGTTACCTTGTCAGTAGGACTTACACCACAGTATCCTAACTCCTTCTCCCCTCTCTATTCTTTCCTGTCTTCCTTACAACTTTCTAGCTGTCAGGAAGGCCAACAGCGCCTTCTCGTTCACACATAGACTGTGTTTAATTCTGCACACAAGTACCATTAACAGAAGTGCAGACGGAAGATATTTAGGTTGGAACAGAGGTATAGAGGAAAGGCCACAGAGGAGCTTCGACTCTTATTTTTTAGGCACTAAAGAGTCCGAGGGACCAAAACACTTCCTTAAGGGAGCGAGCATGATAAAACTTGCATTTTTAGAAACAGAATTTCCAGTAATCTAAAAAATGAGGGCTTTCCTGATAGTTCGGTTGGTAAAGAATCCGCCTACAATGCAGGAGACCCCAGTTCGATTTCTGGGTTGGGAAGATCCCCTCGAGAAGGGAAAGGCTATCCACTCCAGTATTCTGGCATGGCTTGCAAAGAGTCAGACACGACTGAGTGACTTTCACTTCACTAATCTAGAAAATGAAATGAACGGGGAAGAAATCAGGCTGGAAGAGTCACAGCACACTGGTGTGATAATTGCATCTAAAAAAAAATATATTTTTTTTTTATTAAGCAGGTCTTGCTTTGGTCCTCAACATATGAAACAAATAAAAGCAATATGTGAGTTCTTATTTAAAGAAATTAGGAAAAAGGCACAGGAAAAACAGGGCAGCAAATGCTGAGAAAGAAATCAAAGAAAAGGGAGAGAACTAGGGAGAAGATGTCAGGAACAGCCAAAGGAAGTGTGGGTATCAAGTAGTGACCAGTATGATTAAAAGTTAAACAGGTCAAGAGAAAGACTTATTAACAGAATTGCTCATTTAGGTTTGGCAAGATTACCAATAACCCTCAGTCAGTGGGTATGGACAGATATCTGGCTGCAGTAGGTTGATAAGTCAACAGGACTTAGGGAAGTAGGTGCAGGCCTCTGTTTTGAGGAACTTGGGTGTAAATCGAAGGAGAGTGGTAGGGTAGTGCAGAGGTGCAGAAAGGTTCAACAGTTTGTGTGTATTTAAAGGTGGAAGTAATTCAAGCATGCTCAATGTTTTTAGGCAAGTAACCAGTAGAGAGAGCAATTTAAAATGAAACTAAAACAAGAACTAAGTGATGGAAACAATTCAGAGAAGAAAGGATACAATTATAGCAGTTTAGGTGGAGGAAGCTACCTTCCTTAAAAATAAGCAACACTACAAAAGGCCTACCATACATAGTTGAAACTCCTTAACTTGACATGTTTTTAGATAATTTGTTTCCAAACTACTTTGCCCAGCTTCTACATCTTCACTTTCCATTCTTTTATTTTCCCATGTTGTGCTCTGTGCTGTGCTTCTTTGCTCAGTCGTGCCCAACTGTTTGCGACCCCATGGACTGTAACCAACCAGGCCTCTGTCCATGGGGATTCTCCAGGCAAGAATACTGGAGTGATTTGCCATTTCTTCCTCCAGGGGATGTTCCCAACTGAGGGATCAAACCCAGGTCTCTTGCATTGCAGGAGGATTCTTTACCATCAGAGCCACCAGGGAAGCCCTTTTCCACGCTGGTGCTACTGCTAAGTTACTTCAGTCGTGTCCAACTCTGTGCGACCCCAAAGACAGCAGCCCACTAGGCTCCTTTGTCCCTGGGATTCTCCAGGCAAGAATATTGGAGTGGGTTGCCATTTCCTTCTCCAATGCATGAAAGTGAAAAGTGAAAGGGAAGTCGCTCAGTCCTGTCTGACTCTCAGTGACCCCATGGACTGCAGCCTACCAGGCTCCTCTGTCCATGCGATTTTCCAGGCAAGAGTACTGGAGTGGGGTGCCATCGCTATTTCTATTTAAATGCTATCCTCTATCCACCCCACCGTCTATTCTAGATAGGGCTCAAGGTTCAATTCAAACACCACTTGTCCCATACAGTTGTTTTTGATCTTTTCATAAAAGTCCTTTGTCTACTTTTGTGTAACTCTCTACCTCATCATATTGCCTTATTAGGCTACCACTTTAAAAAAATACCATACATTTCTTTCCCTCTGAGGATCTGTTCTACCCACGTTTCTACCTCGCATTAATTTCAGTGACCTTTACCAGACTGTCCCACAAATGTGGGTTCAAATTTGATTAGTCTGAAAGTACACTCCACTCTTGTGCCAAACTTCCTTGCCATGACCAAATACAGCCAGAATTGGACCCGGCTTGTAGAGCTGGGCTAATGATAGTGAAGAACTGGTAATGACACACGTACTAGTTAAAATCTGAAAACGGGCCTTTCGGGTACAAAAGCCCTGTGTCTCCTGTTTCTTATTTTTAAAAGTGGGCTGTTGTGTATGTGTGTGGGGGGGAGGGAGGTAGGGTGGTGGAATTCAGTCTCCCAGGCCTTCTCTAAGTTCCAAAGAGTAGATCAAAGCAATGACTAATTAGGGAAGTCAGGGAAAGCAGAAAAGAAAAGAAGCACTTAAACCAGATAGCCTGAACAATAAATAGTTCAGTGACAACACAACAGTCCCAATTCCTCCTCAACGGATACACATAACAACGTTTTGGCTCTCTTTAGGTAGTTCTGTAAAAACTAAACCCCACCCAGGTGAAGAATGGTGACTACCTGCGGATCACAAGCCCTTAGACCTCAGGTTTGGAACCAGAGGTCTAACCACAATCAGAAAACTAATGATTCAGCTTCTCCAAACACCAACCTGTTACCCTCACTCAGTCAGAATAACGTCACGCACCCTGCAGCCCTCATCCCAAATGCCGCTTTGAAAAAAGCCATCAGGGAGTTCAGAACTTTTCAACACCATCTATCCATTCCCCTCGCTTGGCACCCTGCAATTAACGCTGGACTTTCCTTCACCACAACCCGCCATTAGTAAATTGGATTTGCTAACCGGAGGGAGAAGGGAGGCTAGCTCTATTCCGTAACAAACGCGTCTGTACTCATGCTCCCAGGCAAGACACACACTAAAGAAAGCGCACGCCTTCAACAGTTCTTTTAAACTGCCTTCCTTCCTCCTCTCTTCAATAACACGACGGAAAGGCAGCAAGACTCCTTCGGAATAACTCCTGCTAAAAGCTACTGGGGTCCGGTAGGCAAGCTACAGGGCACCGGTAGGCAAGGAGAAAACAAGCAATCCGCAGACAAACATTGAGCAGGATGACAAAACTGACCGCTACCCTCCAAGTTGCCCAATTCCCTCCCCCGCCCCACGCTACGCACAACACGTCGACGGCGTGACGCACCACCCGGCCCCGCCCCCACCCCCGTGGCCTGCAGCCCGCCTGGCCCTGCTGGGAGTTAGCTCGGAGGCTGTTCTCACGCACTGGTGGAAAGAGAGGCCGCGCTCCCTGCTCAGCACGGTGTCTCGGGTGCTGCAGCCCACTGCCGAGCAACTTCGAGTCATCTTCTCGCTACGTGGGGCTCCACCTCCGGTGTTCCCGCGACAGCATGAGTCGCGGTCAAGTTAGCTCCGCCCGCTGACTCCGCAGCTACCGCCTTTATTTGTTTGAGAAAGGCGGGCTCTTAAGGCTCCTTGGCTCCCGCCCTGCCTCTCCGCGGGCGCTGCGCTCGCCGCCGTGGCCAATCACAGAGCACGTCACGTCGCAGCAGCCAATCGGAAAGGCCGGGAGGTATTAAGTCAACCTCTGGGCCTCCCCTCGCTCCTCGTTGGAGGGCGATGAGTGTATTTCGCTGCAATGGGCTCTTTTTCGTCCGGCCTGGTAAAATCTAGGGCCATCGCGCTTCTTCCGAGGCTCTGCAAGAGAATACTAAGGGGGAGAGGCAGGACAAAAGTTGAGGCGAATCCAGAGGCATGCCGATGGGTCTCAAGGTGCGAGCTCTGAAAGTGGTGGGTGGGCTAGAAAAGGATGAACGTGGCGGCCTAGAAATACTGAAGGCAAAATTAGAACCCAAATACATTATTTAATGGGAGGCATGTCATTTTCTTGCATTTTATTTTACAGTTATCTGATGCGGAGATAATGTCGGAGCTATGGTAGAGTAGCTCCGAGTGGCCTCAGGAGTTAATGAGAATTTAATACCAAAATAAGTCGGTTTTTAATTCAAGGAGCTCTTTCCTGCAAGATCCTTTGCCGCAATGGAAATTACGAAGGAGATAAGGTAAGAAGGTTCTGGGGGTTTGCGGGGAAGTGCACGGTCTAGAAGGGATTCGTCAATAGAAGTACTAGGAGGGGCAGGAGAGGGGGCAGTGAAATGGTTTTGCTTGGGATGTGGGGCATCGTGGATAGTTTTCAGGAGTGAGAGGATCTTAGAACGATGTCTTTTTAAAGCTCTTTGTGTTTACGGTATGAGACTTAAGTTATTACAGAAGAAACAAAATGGAGCCAAGGTGAGGCGTACTTTCTATTTTGTATGTTTGAAGAGGTCCTTAGTATATTAAGGTAGCGTCTTTCCTGCTTAACGTTGGAGGCTCATTAAAGAAAACAAATGTTTGTAACTTTTTTATTTCTGTCTTTAGCTGCAAGAATGAGTCCAACATTTCCAAGCAAGGTTGTTCTTTCTCCCTTTGTTACTTAATCCAGATTTTGGCTGAAAAGATTCATTTCAAGGTATTGTTCACAGTTACTTTCCATTATACTATGCTTATGTAGTATTCAGTTCAGTCCTTGGAAGGGAAGTTATGACCAACCTAGATAGCATATTCAAAAGCAGAGACATTACTTTGCCAACAAAGATCCATCTAGTCAAGGCTCTGGTTTTTCCAGTGGTCGCGTGTGGGTGTGAGAGTTGGACTGTGAAGAAAGCTGAGCGCCGAAGAATTGATGCTTTTGAACTGTGGTGTTGGAGAAGACTTGAGAGTCCCTTGGAATGCAAGGAGGTCCAACCAGTCCATCCTAAAGGAGATCAGTCCTGGATGTTCATTGGAAGGACTGATGGTAAAGCTGAATCTCCAATACTTTGGCCACCTCATGCGAAGAGTTGACTCATTGGAAAAGATCCTGATGCTGGGAGGGATTGGGGGCAGGAGGAGAAGGGGACGACAGGATGAGATGGCTGGATGGCATCACTGACCCGTTAAAGGTAACTTTAAATGGAGACTTAAAGTTACCATTATGGAGTATTAAAAGAGCAATGCTTGCAGGTGTTGGACATTTCTGATGGAAGTAGAGCCCTGGGCAAAACGGCTGTTGTTAAGATGGGTTCAGGGATAGTCTAACCTGCTGAGAGCTGGGCACAGAGGTGGGTGCTGCTCCTAAGTGAGTCCAGGTGCAGACACTCATTTTTCATTTTCTTAAGCTAGAGCTGCCAGTTCAGCATCAGAGTACAAAGAAGGGATTTTTTTTCTTTCCTGCTGAATTAGTTCATGAGAATGTGGCTCTCAAAGTCTTGACAGTATCCATCTAATTATTTATTACAGATGGGCTTCAGAAAATTGCAATATTGGGGAACAGTTTACTTAAATGCACACCTGCTCAATGAAAGTGACCAAGTTACTTTACAGCCACAGGGGGTTGCTCCTTGGGTATTCTTAGTGTGCTTCAGGATAGGGAAGCATGCAATCCTTTATAAATGGATTCATTGATGTTGAGTTGTATTTATGTATTTTTAAATTTGCTAATAAGCTTTACATACTTTTTTTTTTTTTTCTATTTTTTCATTTTTTTCCTGGTCACATTGAAGTTCTCAATTTAATCATTTGATTATATCTTTGCTTCCTTCGATAGCTTCATATCCAATGATTAAATGTTTTCACTGCTGTTCACATAATGAACTTAATGTGATTACTGAATACATGAATGAGGATATGTAAGCTGTATTAAAGATATTATTTGTAAAAAGCATTGACCAGTGCAAAAAATAACTTGAAATAAAATATCTCTTTTCAGGAATTGTATTCGTGAAGATGTCGGAAAAAGATTCCTGGGTCTTAGAAGAGAATTACTAAAATTACAGGGGAGGTAGTCTAATATCTTTCTTTTTTTAGCATATTAAGTATTCCTGGTACAAAAGCACTGAGTGGAAGGGGAGGATTGTCCAAGTAAAACATATATTTCTAACAGGCTGAGTGAAATCTAACTTTCTGTTTTATGTTATAAAATCTCATTAATTGCTAACTTGGGGAAAAATTAGTAACAGCTAATGCTTATTGATTAGTACTAAATGTTTTGTATGTGCACGATTTTTTAACACATTTTTCTCAACTATGAAGGCAAAAATAGAGGCTTTATCTTTTTGTCAGATTTTTAGCTAGTTTTACATTTATTTGTCATCCTGATATAATAAAATGTAGTAACTGACTTATTCTCGCTGAATTTTTCATCCTGTTGGTTCTCTGGGGATTTTTGTTCTTCAGAAGGCCTTGGGGTTTTGAAATTATTGGTGACTGAATATAAAGTCAGTTCTGAATCCAATCCTTGCCCATGAATTTTAGACCTTTTCAGCTAATTCATAAGTTGTATGTTTTACTTTTTTGGATATGGATTATGACCTTCTGGGACTTCCCTTGTGGCTTGGTTGGTTAAGAATCCACCTGCAATGTGGGAGACCTGGGTTCGATTCCTGGGTTGGGAAGATCCCCTGGGAAGGGAAAGGCTACCCACTCTAGTGTTCTGCCCTAGAGAATTCCATGGACTGTATAGTCCATGGGGTTGCAAAGAGTCGGACACAACTGAGTGACTTTCACTTCACTTCACTTCTGACCTTCTGTGTTAGTGTTTATTGCTGTGTAACAGATTGCTCAATATTTGGCAATTTAAAACAAACACTGATCAAACAGTAAGGAAAGGAGGTAGAAGACAGACATGAGCTTCCAAACTTTCTTCAGTTTGCAAGCCTCCATTCCCTGATGGCTGTTGACTGAAGGCTTCAGTTCTTCTTCACCATGTGAGCCTCTCCATGGGCTGCCTGAGTGTTCTTACCACGTGGTAGCTGGCTTTCCCCAAAGGGACTGGTCTAAGAGAAAGGCCAAGATGGAAGCTTGTCTTTTAATAATTTTTTTTTTAATTCGCTTGAAAGTGACAAGACTTCACTTCTGCCCTGTTCTGTTGGCCTTAGTGTGGTGTAGGTGGGCACTATACAAGGGTGTGACTACCAAGAGGGGAGGGGTCATCAGATCACCTTGGAGCCTGACTGCTGCTGCTGCTGCTAATTCACTTCAGTCGTATCCGACTCTGTGCAACCCCATAGACAGCAGCCCACGTAATTAAATACTTTAAGTATTATTGTTGTTGGACCCATTTCCTCTCTCCTAATTCCTCCTAGGTGGAAGTGTTTAGAGAAGCTCAGTAACACCAAACTGTAGACAGAAATTGTGTATCCTTTGCTGTATTATTTTGCTTGGGGTGCAGAATGACTTGGAAAATTTGAAATTTCTATTTAGAGTATTTCAAGGAATGTAGTCTGATTGCTTGTAGGCAGTTACACAAATATTTGAGATAGGATGGATTAAAAATACAAATATGCCGCAGCAGAATTAGAGCAGTTTGGCCTTTTTCCCCAAAGGGTGAGTATATGTCCTTTCTGCTGCTCACCACCGCCCTGGGCTCTGTCCCTCTTAATGAGCAAAACATAGACCTTGTCAAGCAGTCATAATGTTCTGCTGCTGTTGCTAAGTTGCTTCAGTCGTGTCCAACTCTGTGTGACCCCATAGATGGCAGCCCATCAGGCTCCGCTGTCCCTGGGATTCTCCAGGCAAGAACACTGGAGTGGTTGCCATTTCCTTCCCCAGTGCATGAAAGTGAAGTTGCTCAGTTGTGTTGGACTCTTAGTGACCCCATGGACTGCAACCTAACAGGCTCCTCTGTCCCTGGGATTCTCCAGGCAAGAACACTGGAGTGGTTGCCATTTCCTTCCCCAGTGCATGAAAGTGAAGTTGCTCAGTTGTGTTGGACTCTTAGTGACCCCATGGACTGCAACCTAACAGGCTCCTCTGTCCCTGGGATTCTCCAGGCAAGAACACTGGAGTGGTTGCCATTTCCTTCCCCAGTGCATGAAAGTGAAGTTGCTCAGTTGTGTTGGACTCTTAGTGACCCCATGGACTGCAACCTAACAGGCTCCTCTGTCCCTGGGATTCTCCAGGCAAGAACACTGGAGTGGTTGCCATTTCCTTCCCCAGTGCATGAAAGTGAAGTTGCTCAGTTGTGTTGGACTCTTAGTGACCCCATGGACTGCAACCTAACAGGCTCCTCTGTCCATGGGATTTTCCAGGCAAGAGTACTGGAGTGGGTTGCCATTGCCTTCTCCACATAATGCTCTAAATAGGCAGAATTCTAATTAGTTCTGGAGACTTGTAATCTTTTGAGTCTTTTTCCATCATCACTGCTTGAAAGTTCTTTGTTAGCAGAGACAGCTTTCCCACTTTTCCTTTAAAGTTTTAGTGTTTTTGATAATTGGAAACCTTGTCTGATAACAAAGACATTACACCCAGAGCGAGGCATAACCAATTGGGATGTGTTAAGGCATGGGTTCAGTTGAGTCGCTCAGTCATGTCTGACTCTTTGTAACCCCATGAATCGCAGCACAACAGGCCTCCCTGTCCATTACCAACTCCAGGAGTTCACCCAAACCCATGTGCATCGAGTCAGTGATGCCAACCAGCCATGTCATCCTCTGTCGTCCCGTTCTCCTGCCCTCAATCTTTCCCAGCATCAGTCTTTTCCAATGAGTCATCCCTTCACATGAGGTGGCCAAACTATTGGAGTTTCAGCCTCAGCTTCAGTCCTTCCAGTGAACACCCAGGACTGGTCTCCTTTAGGATGGACTGGTTGGATCTCCTTGCAGATCATCGAAAAAGCAAGAGTTCCAGAAAAACATCTATTTCTGCTTTGTTGACATGCCAGAGCCTTTGACTGTGTGGATCACAATAAACTGTGGAAAGTTCTGAAAGAGATGGGAACACCAGACCACCTGACCTGCCTCTTGAGAAACCTATATGCAGGTCAGGAAGGTATGGGCACTCTTCCAATATCAGGGCTAATGTTGAGAAGACACCTCCAAGTTAGCATAAGCTAACCTGTACAAAGTAGTAAGTGACATGCTTGAAATTATCTTTGTTATGAGTTTTTTCCAGTCATTNGGAACACCAGACCACCTGACCTGCCTCTTGAGAAACCTATATGCAGGTCAGGAAGGTATGGGCACTCTTCCAATATCAGGGCTAATGTTGAGAAGACACCTCCAAGTTAGCATAAGCTAACCTGTACAAAGTAGTAAGTGACATGCTTGAAATTATCTTTGTTATGAGTTTTTTCCAGTCATTGTAAAATTGGAAGTCTTATCTGTTCTACGTGTGAAAACGGAAAACTATAGAAATGTGCCTACATGTATTTTTAAAAGGGAGCTAAGCAATAAAAACTTAAAATTAGAGCTAAGTTGAAAATAAGTACAAATGTCCAATGATTAAACTTTTCTACTGCTGTTCACATCATGATCTGTTGTGATTAATGTATGTGAATGAGGACATAAGAAAAGAAAATCATGTTGCATATAGTTAAGATGTGGTTTTTGTACATTGACTTGCCTGTAAATGTTTTTCGTTTTAGGAATGAAATTGAAGGGTATTTTTCTTAGAGAACACCGTGTGTGAGATTTATCAAGAATTTGAAGATTTATATAAAGTAAGAAGTTTATAAACTTATTTTTTTTAAGATAGTAATTTTAGAAAAACATTGGATTTTGTATTCGTTATATATTGAGCATAATGTGGATATTTAATTAAAATTTTTCCTCATTCAGCTTTCAAAGATAAAAAATATTTCAAAGATA